>VZRW01008798.1:15274-40112 GCA_013398125.1 Aegotheles bennettii
GGTGGTTCTTCATTCTCCCAGTCCCTGCTTTTGCCTTCTGTGACTTGGGCAGTGTGGCTTGAGCACTTACCAGAGAAGACCAAGGCAGAAAAGTCATTGAGTACCTCAGCCTTCTCCATATCCTGGCTCACCAGGTCTCTTGTTTTCTTTCAGAGATGGCCCACATTTTCCCTAGTCTTCTTTTTATCACCGACAAACCTACAGAAGCTTATCTTGTTGCCCTTCATGTCCCTGGCCAGATATAATCCTATCAGGGCCTTAGCTTTCCTAACATGACCCCTGACTGCTTGGACAATATCTCTATATTCCTCCCAGGTTACTTGTCCTTTTTTCCACCCTGTGTAGTCTTCCCTTCTTGTATTTGATTTTGTCCAGGAGCTTCTTGTTCATCCTTGTTCATCATATTGCAGTCTGACCACATCACAGGTACATGAACGTGTGTGAGTCCACAGGCAAGAGCAGAGTTGATACTTCCCTTCATCCATGCCCCAGAGCACACCCCAACCCTGCCTCTGGGTCAAGGTACTCATCAGCCTTGAAGCTGTAACTGGACTTGCACATAAACACCAGTTTCTGCTTAAAATACCGGATGGATGTAGCCTAAAAACTCCCTAAAATGCTTGTTAATGGTCTGAAATTGCTCTAGCTGGTTCTTTAAGTACTCCAAGGGTATGTTTAAGTCAATCTTGCTGATGAGTAAGAACCTGTCTCACCTAAATATTCTTTAACTTGCACTTTCCCTATTCTGACCTGTGCTTTCATCCTCTTTTTACATTAATCATACCAAGCAGCCAGTCTCAGGCACTTATTATAAGATTAAACAATACAGCTTCAAATATTTCATCTGTCTCCATACCACTCAGTGTTAGCTGAAAGCTTGTTTTAGCAATGAGCCTATATTCTTCATTCTTTTAACTTCTAAGATACTTCCCAAACATTTTCCCCTTCCCTTTTGTGACTGCGGATAATCACAGCTCCTTTTACACTTTCCCCTTCTTGCTATTAATTTGCCTTTGTGCTTTTCTTTAATACTCAGCTTTACACACACGTCCTTGTTTCTGTGCTTCAAGAGTTTCTTTGTAATTCACTGTGGAGCTCCAGATGCAGCCCTATGGGCCCCTCTCACAGATCTTGCTGTTCTGCCCAGCCCAGAAGCCCAGGGAGTTCACCCATGTGGCTTCATAGCTGATCAGGGCCACAGACTCTTGCAGGAGCTCCGCTGTGCATCACAGGAGCACAAGTGCTTCCCAGCCCCTGTGGGCTCTCCCAGCCACCCTATTGTCCCCATACCTTGGGCACACAGGGCTGAGAAGGGAGATTTGGACACTTCTCCTTATGCTTACACTGGCTGAAGACTTTTACTCAAGGCTTCCCACTGGCAAACACCTGATCCTTGAGCAAGCATGCAAATACATCAAGGGAATCAGCCCTCTGTTTGCTCTTAGCTGTGCCTGCACTGCCAGCAAAGCACAGACACAAACCCACTGTCAAAACCAGTGTCTTTATGCACAAGCCTGAGCCAAAGCAAAGCGTGATTTGCTATGATTTAGCAAGGGCACAAGCTCTCATGGATGCAATCTGGATGCATCCATCACACGAAGGCCCAGGTCACCAGCTGACAGATGAATATCGTGTGGATGCTTGCAGAGGCAGACAGACCTAACTCTAACCAGGAGTACCCACCCGAACGTGGATGTGTTAATCCAACAGTGGGCACCTTTGGCCTGTGTAGAGGATACTTTCTCCATTTTGGTGCTATCTTGTTTTTCAGTCTTCCTCAGCATCATGCTGAGGGCTTATGCTAAAGTGATGTGACTCCGTAGGTCATATCTTCTGGAGCCAGGATGATCTCTCTTGTGGTCTGGTGTGACTATTCTCCTGGACTTCCCTACAGCAGTCTCCAATTTGAGATTAGAAGCAGTTCTCATTTCTTCCCTCTGTCACCTCCAAATGTGTTTCTTGTTGGTTCCTGCCAGTGACGTTCAGTAGAATGGAATCTGGAAACATCAAGTCATTATCAGCAGGGAAGAAATCTTTCATGTTCTCCTCCTGTCAATGACAAATTGCCATGTTTTTGTTTATTCCCTTCCCTGTATCACTTGCTTCTGCTTTTTGCCCAAGGGATCTACTGTTGTGAAAGTCTCCTAAGAAAGTCAGCTGATCCTCAGTTTGCTGACTTTCTGTTTTGCTGGAGCAAGCAGTTTGTCCCTCCTTGCTGCTGAGACAAAGCAGTGCTTCTACAACAAAGTCCCCGAATGCCCTCCATGAAGGACACTGTCAACTATTCTTGGTTTGCTGCTTAAGCACCCCAGCCTGGCACGATAAGTGGGCCTTGCCACCTCACTGAGGATCCTCAGACAGCTACCAGAAGTGAAGACAAGGCCAGGCACCTGGAGGAGTATACAGAATCAGAGAATCATAGAATCATAGAACGGTTTGGGTTGAAAGGGATCTTAAAGGTCATCTAGTTCCAACCCCTCTGCCATGGGCAGGGATATCTCCCACTAGACCAGGTTGCTCAACATGCAAAAAGCAAGACTGCTCTCCTGCAATCAATCATGAGAAACCCCCAAAAATTATTCACTCAGTCACCTATAAAGCACAGGCTACTCATCCACATGCAAAATAACTCCAACATCAGCATTTATGCAGCAAGAGACAGGCAGAGCAAATTTTAGAGGTGAGAAGCAGGGCAGTGTCTGGAGTTCCCAGTGCTAACCTGGACAGCAGTACAAGGTGTCCTGTGTGGATGTTGGGAGAACAAAGAAAGTTTCACCCCTGACCATGATTAGCTGGGATAAAAGCAAAGAGTGAGCTAAATCCAGATGACTCACTTTGAATTGAGGCAATAATGAAGATTTTAAAGAGCTGTGATAACTGAGTGCAGACTGTTTACTCCAAGATTTAGGTCAAGGCAGCCCAGTCATCCTCTTTGGCTGAGTCTGTACTTGGGGAAGAAGGAGCTCCTGGGTCCTGCACTTTGGCCATATGATACCACTGTAGCAGGAGAAGATTTGGCTGTGCCCAGGCTGCAAGTGGGTCTGGGCTTCCTGTCAAAGATAGACCCACGCAGACAGGCAGACAGGAGCCATGGTAAGCCCCAGTTTGTCCCTCAGTGAGGGGGACCAGAACCATAGGGTGACCAGCATGACCGTCTTGGAGCCAGGATGGCAGGGTACAGCATAAAAGGTTCCTGCCCTGTGGTGCATGATCATCAAAAGAGATTGCTGGTTTGTATCAGGTCTTTTTACCATTCGTGTCTATTGCCTTGGGAAACAGAGAGCATTTCTGCTGTAGAGCATCTAGCAAGAATGAAAGATCTCCAAAAAAATAACAGTTTAGGTCAACATCATCATAGAAGACATTAGTCCTTGATTCTGTTCTCAGAAGCCCTGCTGTGAAAGCCATGTCCCTGTCCCCATTCATAGCACTGAGGTCTAGAAATTAAGCTGGTAAAAGGACAGTGAATGGATCAATCCATCCACAACTGAAGAGGAGCAGCCACCCTGGAGAGGAAGAATCAGGCCTGCCATATGGGGAGAGCTGTGCAGCTGTTGTTACACTCAAGAGTCTTTGTGCATCCAGAAACTTCATGGAGAAAGGCAACCTTCATGTGCTGCAGGACGCAAACACCTTTCTGCCACTGCCTGAGACATCTGCATGAGGAAGAAGTTGGAGACTCTCTTTTGAGGGAAAAGTGACTTTTTGAGCTAGGAGGCTGGTGCCTGTGTGGAGCCAAAATCAGGTATCCCAGAAAAGTTCATCTGAGCCTCTGCCTCTTAGACCTCATTTATTGTTTCCAAAGAGGAAGGCAGGTCCTACAACGAACCACAGGTAAAAAGAAGTATTAAGGCCTTCCTTATTTCAGTGCTACACAGAATGATAAATTGCATCTAGACAGTTAACAAAATTAACTTTAAGGAGCACAGGCCAGAATGCTGTGATAAGACAGATATATAAGACTCTGCAAGGCCTGGTGAAATTCCACCTAGGGCGCTTAAGGGAGCAGTTGAAGCAATCTCTGAATCATTAGCAATTATCTATGAAAACTAGAGGACAGGAGGGGTCCTGGAGGATAGGAACAGGGTAAAAAATGTCCACCAGGAAACAGAAAACAAAACCTGTTTTGAAGGATAGGTTAGGAAGGTCTGCGGACCAGTCCGCCTAACACTGAACCTTGAGAGATGGATCAAAGTATTAAGTCATCCGTGCATATATACAGGATAAGGAGACAAGGAACAGTGAATATGGGCTTGTCAAGGAAAAATCTTATCAAACAAAATTGATTTCCTTCCCTGGCAGGGTAATGGGTCTAAAGGATTAGAGGGAAGGAGTAGATGTAATTTACCTTTAATTTTGTAAGGCTTTTGGCATACTCCCTGTGATGTTTTCAGAAGCAAGCTAAGAAAATGAGGTCTAGATGGAATTACTATGAACTGAATGAGTGACTGAAAAATGAATTTTCAAAAGTTATAATCAGTGATTTCCTGACCACTAGGGAAAACATCTCCAGATGATTCCCACAAGGGATTGTTTTGGGTTCAGTTCTATTCAATATTTTCATTAGTAAATTGCATAATGGATTGCAAAATAAATAGAATATTTGTAAATGGCATAGTTTGGAGACAGAGGATTCTGTTAGGATCAGGTCTCAAAGTTACCTTGCCAAACTGGAGACATAGTCTGAAAACAACAAGGTGAAAGACAAGTGCAAAGGGACACAGACAGGAAGATGAAAGCATATAAACAATTAGAAATTAGGGAATTTCTGGCTAACTGGCACTATTGCAGAAAAAGATCAGAGGCTGGTATAGGAATCAGCAAAGAGATATTTCTGGTGGGGTGGGGGAATTACAGAAATCCTTTTAACATGCATTAAAAGGTGTGTATACCACGTAAGATGTAGTAAATAACAACTCCAGTCTGTCAGTACTCGTGAAGACAGCTAGACTGCTCAATCTCATTTTGAAGAAAGCACTTCAGGAGTGGTAACACAGTGTCTGTGATGGCATGATGGGAAGGAGAGGACACTCTCAAGGCCTCCATCAGTTCTCATTTCTGTGATTCACTAACAGTTCCCCAGTTCCATCAAGGAAGGATCAGTCTGATTTTAAATTCAGTCTCACTTCTCATGAGTTTACTGCATGTCACATTCAACCACACTGTCACTGTTCCATTCACTGCAATAAATCAGACTGCTTTGCATAGTAGACAAGTCTTTTGAGTGTGAGTAAAAGCTGATGGAGAGATATAAATAAAAATTACCTTGATTTGCATATGTATAAAAAACTTTTAAAAATTCATTGAAAAAAGTTACTACCTTAAAACCTGGATTTTCTTTTAAATGCAAATGTTTCCGCTATGACAGTAATCTGCAGATAAGGAAGCTGCTAAGCAAAGGAAGGTTCTTAATGCTATTCTGTCCTTTGTAGAAATATTTGTTGATGTTTTACTGTAAAATCATGCAACAAGACAAATGGATCAGCTCGATGTGTTTAGGAAGTAAACTTGCCACTGTGATGGAAGCCATTAAAGAGATAATGTCTGCAAGACTAACTCTTCCTAAAGGAGAGCCAGTAATATTTAAATACTTGGATTTACTGTTCACATTAGAGAAGAAATGGTTTAGACAGCTGATAAATGTCAAAATGTCCAAAGATTCCCATGCCTTTCAGTCAGTTTGGGCTTCCTTCATCTCTCTTACATCTTTAATGAGTGACTCTGACCTAAGGTACTCCCTGCCATCCTATCTGAAGCAGAAATATGGATTTACTCAGATGTCTCCTGACTTTACCCACTGTCTTTTTGTGTAACACAGATTTCCAGATAATCACCATGCCAGTTAGGAGGGTCGGGGTGGCTGACGGGCTTGGTAACTCTAGATAGGTAATGAAACAAAGGCAGCTGCTTCATCTACAAAGAAGTTAGGCATCATCCAAGACAACCAGCCTGGCAGGACCATATCTCACCAAGCAAGGATCCAGGAGGAAGAACTCTTCAGCCTACTGCTATGACTACCAAAAGCATATCAAAACATCCAGAACAGAAGACACAGCACAGCAATGGCTGAGTGCTCCTGGAGTAGCCCTCAACCGCAGGCCATCAGTCACTTGCCTCATGGTCATGAGGCTGGCTGATGGCTTTATTCATGGGTACCAGCAAATAACAGGCTTATCCAGTGGAATATGGTTCCTCCTGCTACAGGCAATAGCAAGAACTTCCCATCTAAAAAATTTAAAAATGCCTTCTCTCATTTTAACAGCATAGGGGTACTTGCAAGTTTTATTACAATTCTTCCTCAGATTTTCTGCTCCAAAGTTCTTAAAAGCTTCTTGGTAGCCAAGCAAAAAGAGTTAGATGTGTTGACCAGCAATGAGGACACACTGTAAAATAAACTCAGGTCATATTTAGTCCCATAAACAGTTCTCTTCTGAAAATCACTTCTCTCCTGCAGCCAGATCAAGTGCTCTCCACCTTGATGGCATCTTCCTGGAACTTACAGACCCAGGTGCCATCTCTCGAGCACCAATGAACTCAAGGGCTCAAAATCAGCAGAAAGGAGAAAAGAATCAGGCCCATCACATGAGTGGGTTCACACATCACCCACAAATTTGGGGTGCAGAAAAAGGGTAGCAAAACCTCTCCTACCAAAGAGCATGTTTGATGATACTGGGAGGGACTCAGCACCAAGCTGAGCAGAGAACACAGCTATGGGAGCAACCACTGATGCAGCCCCAGCCTGGGGCTTGTGCATCAGTCACACTTCAGAGACTGATTTATCTGAAGGAAGCAGAGCTCAGTTATAAATAGCACTGGGTAAGACTGGCCCTACTTTTAGCTTGTTTTCTTCCTGTTGGGATTCAGATGCTCTGCTTTGTACAGCATTTTACCAGGAATCTGCTTGCTTATTCCCCTCACAGCACTTCCCACTCTATTTATTAGGCTGGCTTGTTAACAGCCGAGGAGTGGAGAACCAGACATTAGACTTTCACCTGTTTGTACTGTCAGTGGCCGTGTTCCCATGTCAGACAGAGCACGCAGCTGAGCGATGGGTGCCAGAGCCCAGCAAAGCTCATGGGTATTTCACCAACTGCAATTCACAGCTCTTGGTTTCAATTCCGACTGTACTCATCAAGCAAGATTTCCAATTTGCAGACAAAATATGAAGTTCCCCGCTCCATGCACAGAGAAAGCAAGCACACGCAGCAGGCAGGCTTACATCCAAATCCCTAAGCTGCCTGATACTTCTAAATCAGAGACAGCATCTGTAATGTGCCTGACAGAAGGTTCCCATCATCACAGGATCCAGCAGGCTTGCAGCAGGGACAGAGAGAGCTGGCCCTGGGGCCTGCCGGGTGCTGAGAGCCCCAGATAATGCACTGAGCTGTGGCAGCTCACCCTGGCACTAGGGCTGGGAGAAGGGTGCAGCTCCCTGCATCTCACTATATATCTGTGTGACCTTGCTTGCAATGTCCCTACCCAGCTTGCCTCTAGCTCTGCCCTTATCGCTCTCTTATCTCTACTTCCTCCTCTTCAGAAAAGCACTCTGTACTTTCACAGGCTGCATCAGTGCCATTAAGACCCCTCCAATCCATATGCTTTCTACACCTATTGTGAAGATCCAGCAATCAGCAGTCACATTTCAGAGGCCAGCAAAGAAATATATTTTTTCCACTAAGGGACTAGAGAGTTTCCTGATTCCTATTAAATATTTAGTTAACTTTTGTGACTGCTCTAAAGCAGCAGAACAGGATTCAAAGATCCAAGCTAGCAAACAAATGCATTGCAACTCCTCTGTCCTTGTAAACCTCAGGGTAACATTTTCCAACATCCTAATGCTTTCAGGGATTCTTAAATTTTATAAGTCAAGTTTTCTCCACAAACTAACACCAGTACAACTAACAGGTAAAGAAAATTACTTATAATTTGCTTGCAGACACCAGAAAAGAAATAAACAACGCCCTTTGGGGTTGGACTAGATGACCTTTAAAGGTCCCTTTCAACCCAAACCATCCTACAATCTTATGAAAACTCATAATAAGATGGTTCAGATCTTAAGTAAAAGGAAGAGGAGGGAGAAGAACAATACAGCACTAGAGAAGAATGTATTTAGCAAGCAACAGTGATAGCAGAAGACAGAAAGTAAGTTCAGCATCTATGAAATACAGAGGGAAAAGCGGCAGCAAAGCAGAAAAAGCTCATTTTCAGACAAATGTCACATGATCTGCAAGGGTTCCTTTGCAAGAGAATTTCTAACCCACAAGAATTCACACCCAAGGCACAATTTAAAAACAACCAACTGTAGAAAATTAATCTCCTGAAGTATAGTCTAATACCATCTCAAAAAATGCAACAACAAAGTCAATAGATCAGGGATTTTGCTCATTATTGTCACATAAACTTAGGAAAAAAGCATTTAGACACTTACCTTGACTAACCTAAAAGTGGCTCAAGGAGTATCCAAAAAGTTTTGAACAAGGTATAAATATGCTGCAAAATATCTTCTCCAGCATTTCTGCCATAGCAGTCTTGCACTTTTTGCCATGTCCACCATGCTGAAAACAGCCCGAACTTTACAGATCGACTTCTGTGGCTCAGCAGAGCCTTTGCAAAAATGGTGAAACTTGACTATGTGGGAGACAGGACTTCGTCCAACAAGGCTGTGACTCTGCAGTGAGCTCTCCCAGCAACGACGGACAACCACAAAGCTGCTGATCTTGACCCTGTTTTCTACAGCAAGCATATGGCAAGTCCTCCCAAGCACAGCCCTTCCTGCCCACGCTTCCCTTCGGGAGAGGACAAGGGAGCAAACACATGACAGATATTTGTCAGCCATTAAATGCCTCACAGTGCTGCAGTGAGGAGCATATCGTCAGGTCCCCAACAGACTGGTGCAGCTGCTGCTGCAACAGCCTGTTACTGGACCCAGAATTCAGTGTAAGGGGCAGGATTGCAGCTAGGGACAGCTCTGACAAGGATACCTCTGACAGGCTGAGGTATATGGACCCCAGATGCAGTCTAGCTGACCCATGGATGCTCATCCCACACCTCTGTACTTCTGTGCACAACTGGATGACTGAAGTGGCCTCTCTGGTGAAGATACAGTGGTCTCCTTTGCTCTTGGGACATAAGATGTTCAATTAGACCTTTCTGGCCTGTTTGCATTGCGCTGGGTATGTAAGGCAGAACTGGTAGCAAGAAAGAAGTCAGAGAAAGCTGGGTCTGGAGAGGAAGGTCCTCTGTGCAGACATTGCACTGACTGAGTATGAGAGCTGCGGTTTGCTTGTGTTACCCTAGAGGTTTTGTGTTAAATGGTCCTCACCATCAGGTTTCAGTCCCATTTTCCCTTCAGGTTACATTCTCCCACTTACCAGCTCTCATCCTATTTATAGGATCCATCCTTACCAGCTCATCAATCCTATCTCTGGTCCAGCCTCCTTGATTTCAGGTCTCTGTTGCTCTTATTTATTCTCCAAATTTCTGTTTCTTCTCTAGAGTTATCCCCTAACAGTAACCTCACAGAGTTGAATGAGGTTTCATCACAGAACCACCCCCAGCAAACATCTACTTTGTGCTCCTCAGCAGAAAAGACAACTGGAAGGGTGCTCAGCCTGTTCTGAGACAACTGATCTTTATTCTGACCTTGATAGCAGCCTTCTGTCTTTTCTTTTTCTTTTATTTCCTTTGCATCAAACTCTTTGTTTGCCTGAAGCCACAGTAACAAAATATTATGTGAAGCAGTAACATCTCAGAGGCAATGCAAGCTGCAAAATCTGTTTGTCTGACTGCAGATGACAGATTTAGGAGACTGCCCATCATCAGAAACAAAACAATGTGATGGTGTGACAGCGGATTATGAAGAAAGTGCTTTTTCTTCTTATAAATGCAGTGAATACAATCAGCTCTCTGGAAAGGCCTTTTTTTGGTGGAGCTGTGACCAGCAGTATGGAGTAGGGTGGAGAACAGCAGGTCATGCTGATTTTAAAGGGATTTTTTAACTGTACTCATTTACTTCCACCAGCAGAACAAGTCCTCAGTGAGTCTGGGGTAGCTTCTTGAAATGCTGGGATTTATTGTAGACTTACTTAAGGACTTAGATTAGAACATAGAAAGCAGACATGGAGAAGGGATCACACAATTATGGGGCAAACTCCAGTAAGCAAATCTTGGGTGTGTTTTATCTGGTTTACATTTGAGAAGGGACTGCCACAAGTTCTACTGGAAAACTATTCTGCAAGCTGACACTCCCTCTAGTTTCCTTTGGCAGTTTGCAGACTATAACCGTCCTGCCTTGTCCTTTTTGTTCTAACCACAAGCGTCACATTCAACCTGAATGGCATTTGGTGAAGAATTACCAAGCAGTAGCCAACTTCTTCTCCTCCCATGCATGAATTCAAGGCAGAAAATAATTCTTTCAGGATGCAGTCTGAAGCTCCATGGTATCAGCTCCTCAGGGAGGCCAGATCAGCTTCAGTAAATTAACAATGAACCAAGTTGCTTTTCTAACCAGTGATCTCTCCATAGCAATTCCAAACCACACTGTGCACATGGGCAAGCCTGCCACAGCTGTGATTTGCTCTAAGCACAGCCAAAAGAAATGTACGCTTTGCAGATCTTGGGGTCAACACTCTGCAGTGGGAATTTAGTCATTAATTATGAAGGTGAGCAAGTAAAAAAAATATTTCCAACCCTCTGCAGCAGTATTGGCTCTTTATTAGTCCCACCAGCCAGCAGAAATAACATCCTTTTGGTTTGATGCGAAAGTGAACTAAATGCACACAGTGGAAACAAATCTCTTAAATAAGATGTGTATTAGGAAGCAGCAACAAATATTGACACAGCAGATAGTTTCAGTTATCAACCCCTGTCTCTGAACAGTTCCAGCTTTCAAATGCTTCAAATCTAAAATATTTAGTATATTCCAGTGGTGAAAGGTAAGAGAAAAACTCTCTGCTGTAAATAAACCCTAATCATGATCTTGTTGAAAATAAAAGGAGAGAGTAAGAACAAAGCTCAAAGGTCAACAAAGGGAGAGGCTCTATGCTGAAAACACCTTCCCCTCAGAGTGTCCCTGCTCCCCAGAGGAGACTGGTGTCACGGGCAGTGGGGGGTGAAGTCTAGTCAAGCTGTCCCACTTTGGCAGCCCTCATTAACATCCAGAGCCAAGCGCTGGGATTGAGCCACTGACTCAAACAGGTACTGTGTCCAGGTACTGTGTCCAGGTATTTGCTTTCTAGGAGTACTTGGTGCTGGAGATGATGGGATTGTGAGGATTTTGCTGACTACTTGGAGAAGGTTAAGTTAATTTTGGTTAAAGTGGGGTGTAGCTTAACTCCACATAGTCTTTTGCCTAGCAGAACATGATTGGTTTTACACAGTCTCCCAGGAGCTGACACCTTTTAAGCTAGTGTTTGCAGCCAAAGACAGAGAGAGGCCTCAATTCACTGACCTGGGAGACCATTTCTAGCTCTATCTTCCTGTAACATCTACAATTTCATACATGTCTATGGATGTGTTTATTCCTTTCTGGCTTTGGATCTTACCCAATTGGTAGTAAGGAATTAAAAATGTGTCATTTCAAACAAGCCAGAATTTTCCATTATTTATAATTCAGTAGCACATAATACATGGAAGCCAATTGTCAAATCTGTAACAAGCCATAGCTATGTTCTTTAAAATATGGGGAGCAGTATCAGGCAGACAAACTCATTCTTAGGTAACACAGTTAGAAAATTCATATTATTCTATTTTGCTCTTAATAATGGGCTACGTTACATCAGCTTTGTTTTACACAAGCTCACTGAGATATTACTAAGTCACTGAATAAGAAAACAGCACAAGAAAAGAGCTGTCAGAATGCTTTACTCACTTCCCATTTTGCCTTCATTGTGAAAGGGCTGTATTGTTTCAAAAGGAAGGAGCCAGGCAGTCCAGAAAACAAAGACTCCTAATTGTTCGGGAGAACTTTGTTACTTTTCTAATTGGTCTTCAAAGTTATGGGCTTGCAGACTCTACAAAAGTGGGGACTGCACAGGGCAGCCTAGACAAAGACCAAGCTTCACGCTAGTTGTGGTGTTGATGGGGGAGAACAGACCATCTTTGAATTAAATATGAGAAACAGGGCATCACTTGTAGAATAATTTAATTCTGAATGAGAAATAGCAATACAATGGCTCCTTCACATCACTTTTCCTCCCATGAAATGCAGAGAAAACCTTTTCTAAACCTTCTGGCTGATATTGACGAATGACTCCAGTTCAGAACTTTCCAACAGAGATACAAGCTCTTCTCCTGATTACTGTGCAATCACTTTATTATTACCCTTGCTTGCTAGTTTTGTAGCAAGTCAAAAACTGTAAAGTTTACTGAAAATATCAGTACTTTATTGCAGGAGAAAACTAAGAATAATGATTCTCAACAGTCAATCTTTGGAAATAAAATAAACCAACTGGTATTAGACTCTACTCAGACTTACATCTATCCAAGTCCACGAGGTAGGTTCTCTCCTTTTCAGAGGTCTCTCCTTAGGGTGCCTAATGATTTTTTTCACTTCTGAGCCGCATTGTTGCCAAATGGTACACATAAAGTTATCTCTAAATACCCCATACAGACTGCTTCTACTGCTGAACATACCTGTTTCTGGTCCGTAAGGATGAGACCACTAGTAACAACCCTTAAACATACTCTGTCCTTCTCAGTATCATCTGGAGCACAAATCTGAGATTCTGGTGTCTGTAGTGTGCAGTATCAACTGTTGTCCTCCCATAGCATGCAGCAGCAAGGCCATGAAAAGCTGCACATAGGACTTACTGTTTTGTCAGGCTCTTTTACTGGAAGCCTAAATGGCAATGAGAGGAGCTTGGAGTTCTCTGTTTGTTTGTGTGTGTGCCTGACATATTGTATGATGGTAACAACCCATGGCTGGGGTACCATGTTAACCTGTAAAAAGAGATAAAAATGTTTGCTAGAGGGAAAGGTTTGGGCAGACAAGCAGTAAATATAAAATTCGAGTCGCCTCTGAAATGATGCCTTTATATAACCTCCCTGTTTATAGCAAGCACCAGTCTTGCTCTTGGCACATTCATCTGCACTCCCATTAGGATCCCTGGATTTCTTGGAATTTTATTGGAAGATGAAGTAACAAGGAGCCATGGCTGTGGGACAATCTATGCACGGCATGTGCCAGAGTACCAGGAACACGGACAGTGTGCCTAGAGGTATGACTGCATTAGGCTGCCTAAATCAGGTGATTGCAGTAGTTAACGACCTCAACACCTGTAGCCCGTGCTAGCAAACCACACACACACCACTGCACCTCAACAGGCTCACACAGACCATGTTGAAATACGTGCTGCCATACTTCTACCGAAACAAATGAGATCAGAAGCACATATACCTTCCAGTGCTCCAGTGCTAACTCAGATTTCACTATAGACAAAACTATAAAATCAGGTATATGTAGTAACATATTCACCCCAATCCTTCACAATATCATCCATCTGGTGACTCTTTGTGACAGATGCCAGAGTGGCATTACCTTGAGAGCATTACTTGCATATCACAATCCTTAATTCACTGGAATACTTCAAGGTCAACTACAGGGTAGTGTGACTTCTATCCTAGTGGCAGCCAATTCCACAGGTAGCTGCCCCCAGCTTTATTGTGCCCAACAGAGCTCTCTTTCAGGGCTGATATATGTGTTTTATACACTGCTCATCACTTGCTGTCCTGTGATTTTGTATTTGGAACATAAATAGGATTGCATGCCGGTATATACAGAAGATCAGGTCCTCTCCAAACAAAAGTCACTTATAATAATGAAAACTAAGAAGAAGTAATAGTTTACAGCAAACTTTTGCTGACATGTATAGTTTCTGTTGGGGACCAAGGATTCATACAATTGCTTTCCATTTCTGCATATTTCATAATTATTTTTAAATACAACTTTATAATCAATTGCTAATGCGTGTGTTAAACCAACGCCTTTCCCCCTACAGCACTTTTCCTGCTGTGCCCAAGCTCAGCCCAATTAAAAACCCAGTAGAGGAGAGGAAAAGCACTCTTACCTGCCACACTGGCTCTGTGTGCTTTCCTGACTTAGCATTACTCTTGTAGGTGGGCTGGGAGGTTGCCTTCTTCAGGTTGTAGATGGCCACGTTGCCATCATAGAAGCCCACTGCCATGAGGTAGGGGTGATCTTTATGGAAGTCCAGGCACATGACGCCACACTCACTGCTGAAGATGTACTCTGGGAAGGAGGGGTTCTTCATGGTGTAAAGCAGGAGCATGCCCCGTCCCTGCTTCATGAAATCATCTAAACAAGGAGAAGCTTTGCTGTTAAACCCATTTCCAAGATCCTCTACTATTGAGACACACAATCTGACAGCACTCACTTAAGCTTAAAACCAACCTAAATGCAAAGTCATGTGGGAGGGATATCAGTCACAGGACCAAATGGTCATGTTGGCATGCCTACATCTAAACATGCTTTCCCCCATTGATACGTCATCCCCAGGACATGGGGACAACATGCTTATGCAGAAAAACTACCATTTTGGCAGTTTTTTTCTAGGAAAGAGACTTGAGAAGCCTTGGAGGAACAGTGAGGAGGAAAAAAGAATCCCGTGGATGTATCTTTCTTTGGGCTAGGATTTCAATGACATTGCAGAGATGCAAGCTGTAACAAGGATAGAAGCATTTCAATTTCTGTGTTGGCAATATTTGATATTACAGCCCCCACTGCTTCTTCAAAGAAAAGCATTACACTGAAGTATCTGTAAAGCATCATATTCACTGCCACTACACATAACTGTACAATGCACAAGTCACTACAGCTTTATTGTCTGCTTATGTCCAACACCTCCTCCTTGTTTGACACAGAAGCCCCATTTCTGCCAAGATTTTCCATTTTCTTTTCTATTTGCTTTCACCTTTCCTCTGCACTGCCTGAAATTAGCATTTCCTATTCTTAATAGGATCATCTTTCTTTTGTTTTGTTTTTTTTTATCACATCCTGACTGTCTCTGCAATTTTCAGGGGTTTTGCTCAACTAAAAAATCATTTCCAAATTCTTTTAAGGGAGAAGAAAAGCTGTTGAGGCAGATAAGATCTCCAGAAGCAAAGAAGGAGCTTTACTAATCTATGAAAACAATGCTCTCTCTGAGAGTATCCTAGTCATCTCTCCAAGTGCTTTTTCTTACTGTCAAATTCCCTAGGGCACACAATATATGGGAGACAAATGTACTGCTTTCCATGCTTCAAGTGCCTCCTATTTCCAGAACAGCCATCTCCTTTTAAAAGAGATTCCTATGCTCCCTAACATTTTAACCAGCTACAGGATAAGGAACTGGTAAATGTGTACCCCAGTGATAACATTAACTTCAGAGAACTCTCCTTGGCAGCAAGCTGATCCCAAATCAGCATGCAGGTACAGACATTGCTTGCCTCAAAATTACCAGGGCCACATAGGGAACATTTGAAGAACCAGAGGAAGAACTCACACATCATCAAAACTATTACTGCTGCTTTGGTTTTGGATTGTGGAAATATTCTGTTTTCACAGGTCTCTCTGTACACTGGGGCCTGGCACGGGAAATGGCTTCCTTATTTTGCAGAAAGGTGAGATTCCAATACTGGCATTCCTTTAAACATATCTGAACACCAAAAATATTTTTAACTAAGAGGGGGAAGCTTATTCCTAGAATTCTAGCTGAAAAGGAAGTGATCTTGCTTTCTCCATCAGAGCTTTGCCTTGACTTTTGAATTCACAGAATTGTCTTTGTTCTTAGCCAAGTAATGTCATTGAATTGGTATTAAGTTGAGGTCCAGCCATGATAAGAATGAATCACTCCTCTTCTCAGATGCAAAATCACTTGGGAAACCTGTGGAAATGACCTACCAGGAGTAACTCACAGCAGAATGGACTATGAAGTGAAAATGGTTAGACAGCCTTTGAATTCAACCCGTTTCATGCTCTTATTTCTCCTGGAGTGTGCTGACCAGCCAGGCATATTTCCAAAAAGTCTGTGGTGCACACTCCATTTTCTACCTGTTGGTACTGTGCTGAAGGGTCTCAGACTGATGTCCCCCACGCTCCCTGCACAGACAGCAGAGGACACATCCCTTCAGAGGGTGATTCAGCCACCAAGTATCTGAATCGGGCTTTGGAGGTGCTTCTCTCTCCACTGATCTGGCACTATCACAGCCACATTCCTCAATTAGAGATGATGGAACATGGCCTTTATTGGGTGAAATAACTCAGTAGCTTCAGCAAGTCCACCTGGAGGGACAAATCTCTGGCAGAGTGAAACATGGGATTTGGTTTGCAGCTCAAGACATCCAAATGCAGGTCTACATGTGGCCAGCTGTCTGTGCATTCAAAGTCTAGGCTCCTGCTGTGATCAATAGAGATCAATCAATCCAATTCACTGAGTGTAGAAAATTCGCCTTAAAGAATATCCCTATATTAGGTCTGCTGATTTACTCTCTGGACTCCACTGACTAGCCCTCTAGTGACCATTAAAACCATCTTAATCCAAGAGATAAATCCTACTCACTGTCCCCTTTATGTTATGAAATATCATGGATGTGGGTTAAATCATTCAATACATGAATACTTCGTGTAAGTCTGGATAATAGAATTGCTAAATTACAGCCTATTTTTGATGAAAAGCAAAGATGAGAACAATCCACCATTAACACTGAAGCATGGCACAAAAATCCCAGTAAAACAATAAGTTGGTATATAAATACATTTCAATGAATGGAGAATTCTCACCCAGAGCACTAAACCGTGACATATAATGTTTTTAATAAATGGAAAAAGAAAAAGGCTTAATTCATTACTGATATTCAATGTTCCAGAATGGCAGGGGCAACATATACCCACAGCAGCATATCTGTGGAATAGCTTTGAAGCGTGGCCTTTTCAAGAGAAAGGTTTGTGTTTTTCAGTACAAACTCACAGAGCACTGCCAATGTGCCCTAAATCCTGTGTAGACAGTCTCTCAGAATGCAGGTAGCTTACTGAAACAATGTTAGAAGAACGAAGAGCATACAGTAAAGCAGAGGGTGCATACCCAAGAGCTGACAACGGATGCACCACTGATGGAGGTGAAAACAGCAGCTTCAGATCTGAGACAGCTGCTCTGCACCAAATGGCTGCACCAGCATGTACTGGAAGAGCAGAGAGTATCTGCAAGGGCTGGAGATACTGAGGATATCAAACAGTTATTCTTACAGTCTGTGCTAGCAGCAGTTGTTCTACTTTACAGGAGGGCACAAGGCAGCACAGCAAGAAGAGGAGAGTGAACGGACTCTTGCTGTAATGAGGAAGAGTTGCATGTCATGAGCATCCTCAGCACTCACCTGAGCAGAGGTTAAATTTCAGGCCCTGACACATAACAGGTGAATGTGGGCAGAGAAGTTTTGCTAATGAAAGATGCAGATAGCGTGATTACCTGGAGAACTGAGCCTGTAAGCATCACATGGAATCAGAAATAGGTTTCAAATCAATTATTACCACTGCATTTTCATCTGCATTTGCATCTAAAGCTGAACAGATTCAATCCAAACTGTTTTCAGAAAGGTACATATTTAGTGGTAGCAAAATACCTCAGAATATTGTTCTGGTATCATCAAACAGTTAATGTAAAATGAAAATCTGAAAACCATCTAAATCTTTTGTTTTGATGCTTACTAAGTGCCTGTTTCAACAGATTCTTCATTTATATTTTTCCTTAGCTGAACCTAAAAGAATCAACAAATGTTCAATATCAGATTAAAACATTTTATCTGCTGGACAGAATAATGATAATAATAATAATAATTATTATTATTATTATTCCTTTTTGGTTCAAAAAACCACGAGACATGCAAGTTTTTCCTCCATTTTTTCTAAAACCCTTAGTGGCTGAACCAGTATGCTCAATGCAACAGTATCCTCAAATTAGAAACTACAATGCTTGGGATAAATCCTGCATTTGCATAGTAAACCTCAATGTGGGGACCCTCCATGGTCACTAGTCAAAATAGATATTTTTACTACATGAGAAGCCAGTGCCACAGGTTCTTGTGTGACAAACTGGCAAATTGCCTTTTCTTTGGAAGATTTAAAACCCCAAACACTGCAGCCTTACATCTTAGATCCTCTGAGACATGGCTTTCTATAAATCAAGTCTGCCAGCTGTCTTGCTGATATGGCTCGGACCAAGAAATCATGTTAAAAGGAACCACTACTGCTTAAAATCTGCCCTTTCTCCTCCAAAAGCCCATTAAAAAAAGAAGCAAAATGGAGAAGTTCACAGTTGTGAACAGCTGCTTGATTCTGAGCAACACAGCTGCACAAGCACATCTACAGTCCTTTCCTGGAGATGCCCATGCTTTGATAAGCTTGCTGGCTGGGGCTCTCTCCTTTAGGCTTGGATTTCGAAAAAGCCCAGGGAAGGGGCTGGCTGTACTTTACACTCAGTTAGGTGATCTCCTCTGAGAAAAAAGATCAGTTTCAAAGACAAAAATTTTGGTACCCAAAGAAAAGTCTCAGTTGTTTACTTGACTTTCAGATATTTGAAGTGTAGAGGACAAAAAAGGTTATCTGCAGGCTAGCAAATTTCTTCCAAGCAAATCATTATTGTTATCCAGGTCTACAGAACCCCAAGCACAGCCCAAGCACCTGCCTGTGCTACAGCCTGCATGGCACAGACAGATGACTGAGCGAGTCACAAATTAATGAATTATCAATGCATTTATTTTTCTCTATCGGTGTGCAAAACCTGTGCAGCACAGCACTGAGCATGGGACAATCTAACCTGCTAAGAAACATGCCAGGTGAGCTTCTGCTGCTCCAGCAAGGCTCTCTCCTGGTTTATTTAAATAGCTCTGCCAAGTCCGTGTGTTTCTGCAGTAGTAGAGTGGCTGTGCTGTAAGAAAGGGAATGGCTGGCTTCGAGCTCCACTGCATGCTAATAGTTCAGAAAAATCAGGGAAGAACAAATCTTTCCAAGGAGCTCAGAGAGTTTGGTCCTGTGCTGAAAGTGTTTTCAGAGGCTCCTGAGGAGTAACAATAATAACTGGATGTTTTATAGCACTTCAGAGCGCTTTAGGCCTGTTCCCACAGCCAAGGGAATGAGAAAGGAGGGGACTGCCAAAAATGCTAAGGCTGGAATAAAAGGCAACAGAACTTCACACGGCTCGACTCAAGAAGGTCCCATCCCAGGATTCCTGAGAAATTTAAACTGGGATCACTGGTGCCCATTCTGTTCCTATTCCCAACAATGTCCAGAAGTACTCCAGAACACTGCTGTGTTGATACAAGCCCTGATCACTACAGCTGTAAGCCACGCTACGGGCAGAGAAAAGACAGACATTGACCTTTCAAAACAGTCCCTTCCCAGAAAAGAAAATATTTTGAGAATTCATTACTCTGTAGCTCAAGGCCAGAAAGCTGGGCCTCCTCTGTTTCACAGCTCACAAATGTTACTGCTATATCCTCTTTTGAGCCCAATAACTTGGTTTTGGCTAGTATATGCATACTTCATTTGAAGATCTCAAAAGACAGAGAAGTCACTGTTTCATTTTGCAGTTTGTTTCAATGTTTAATCACTTTGAGTGATCAAAAAGTTGCACCTAATTCCTTATTTGACTTATCTGGCTTCCCACTGTCAATTCTTACTATGCCTATTTTAGTTGGATGAAGGACTTCTTTCATATCTGGCACTTTCTCTCAATTAAGATACTTTAAAACTGAACACTAGTCACCTTTCAGCATACTTTTGATAACCTTCACAGCCTGAACTCAAAAATCCCATTTATTTTCACCAGCACTCCACAGAGATGCCTTCTCAGCAAAAAGCTGGGAGGCAACGTGAGCTTTGACACACCAGTCAAAGGCACTGCCTTCACAGCTGTGAAGAGAAAGCTGCTTCTCAACAGACACGGAGAAGAGTAGAATATTAAGAAACTTTACACAGATACGTGGAGAACCTCACATGGCTAGGACTTATGCTAGGGCCAGACAAAATTCACTTGTAGTCCAGATTTCAACTGGGTATTTTTTTCTCTCCACCTTTAGGGAATCTTCTCCAACCCTTGAAACAACTTGAGGCTCTCTACTGAACTATCTACAGTTTTTCTGCATGCTTTGAAAAATGTTGGCTCCAGAACTACACACAATACTCCAGTATCAGTCTCACTAATGCTTATATCACATCTCTGCTGCCACTCAGGACTCCCTGTTTGCACTCCAGGATTATGTTCACCCTCCTTGCCAAGATGCCACACTCAGAACTCAAATTTATTGCTTTCCCACAAAGGCCTTTTTTTGTTTGTTTGTTTTTTATACAGTTGCTGTCTTCCAAAACACAGCACTCCCCCTTGTTTAGAGAGGTATAATGTTATATTTGGCTGCATTAAAATGCATTTGGTTTGAATAATTCCAGTTTCCCACAAGATTAATCACTCTGTACGACAGCCCTGTTCTCAGCATGATTTACAACTCCACCTGCCTTTTCATCAGTCACACATTTCATCCGCTGCGAGTTTATATTTCCATTCAGAGGACTAACGAAAACAATGCCTAGCTCCAGGGCCACCACGGATCCTGACAGCACCCCCTCCGAGGCACTGTCTCAGATGATAACTCTGCCGGCATTTATTTTCTGACATTTGTCAGTGGAAGTTGAACCCCCCGTTGAGACCACCTGCGCTGGGCTGAACTCGGTGAGCCTGGGCACTTCCCGCCCCAAGGAAATATGTAGCTTCCAGTTAGCAGCATTATCTGCAAGATCTGCGAGCTCTGAGCAAGCCCATCAGTGCAGCGGAGGGAAATCACAGATAATTTTGTTTTATGCTGATTCAAATGTCTGAATGTCAAATTTAACATTCTGCTTGACACCTTTCACCAACTGCTGGACTAATTCCTGGTACTCCTGATGAAGCTAATGTTATTAGCTGGTGCTCTGTTTATGAAGCACAGAATTTGCAGTTTGGACAGGATAGGGGAAAAAACAGAATTTCTTAGTCTTTCGGACATTTTAGAAAAGACAAAATCGACAGATGACAAAGCAGGCTGTAATTTAGACACATCCTGAGGCTGTGTCGCAGTCCTAGTAACAGCTGTGGGCTCCACACACATCATAGGCAAGACACACACCTCAGAAACATGGATGGATAGATACAAACAGCCTTTAAGAAAACAAGCTGTCAGGTATGTTTGCATCTTATTCTAAAATACAGCCTGGCAGAGTAATACAAGAGAGACCACAGTCAACTGGGCCAATAAAAGCGAGTGATTTAGGAAAGGCCTGGAACAACACGCTGTTTGTCAATGCATGAAAGAGCAAAGCCTCAGAAGCAGAAAAGAACAGGGGAGAGCGGGGTGAAAAAACGTAGTGCCTTCCTGAAAAGAGCAGGACAACCTGGCTTGCAGCTCAGCTCTCCCCTGGTTCACATGAAGGTGAGCAGGTGAACACTGGAAAAAGAAGGAATATGCAACTGGGCTGAGTTTGCAATGCCGTATGTAAAACCAGAGTTTTCTCATTCTGATCAGAATGCATGGCAGGTCTAGCAGGCATTACAATTCTTTTTGAAATTTTCTTTAACTAGGATATCCATAAAGGTTTGGCTTTACAATGTAAATAGTAATTAAAAGACTGCCCAGATGTTATGAATGCTAACTTACTCTGAAGATACTCGAATAAGAGAGAGAGAGAGTCAGTATCTTTATCTTGAACAATAAAGGTCTAAGACTAGCAACAGCGAGATTTGTATTCCAGACCCTGCTGTGCCAGGACCAGCTAACATGGTTTTAGTCCTTTCTTCTCTGCACTTCTCACAGCACTTCCAAGGATGCACATTACAAATGAAGCAGGAAAAGGGTGACTGATGGAGGCTATAAAAGTTCCATATATCAATAATATCAAAAGCAATACTTCTGTTGTTTTCAGGAATGCATTTATGTTTGACCCTCAGCTAGACAGACTAACAATATCGCATATGTCCCTACGATAGCACCTCAGAAACCAAAGAGGAGAGGACGCTTCCTGGCTCCAACACCCAGAGAAAGTGCTTGCCTCCATGGAGCACTCTGGAGCTGGGAATCTGGACAAGTGCTAATACTCCCGTTAGACATCTGGCAGCATTTGGCACAGGCAGCTGAACTCTTGCTTCTGACTTTCTTGTTTTGGTCGGCTTAAGCTGCAATCTTGATAATGTGTCACTATTTAATACCTGAGGGTCTATTTTCTCTATCCTTGTTCTAAAAAAATGTCATACTTGATAGCATTTGCAACCAACTAAATATTTAAGAGTGCCATCAAGTGGCCAAGTGGGGGGCTTCCAGGAGGCGCATGCCATTCAGAAGTCCCCAGGATCATGCAACAAATTGACATCTATAAATGTGCTGCCTTTGTATAATCACACCAGACTGCTGTAACTGCAAACAAGCCAGACTGCCAGCAGCTCAGTATTTCTGACCTGAAGAGCTCTGAGGGGGATGCACACACTGCAGGAGATACTTAGGTATTCCATAATTAAAGGACAGGAACATTAGACTTTTATGATGGTGCTACAGCCTCTTGAACGCAGACAGATGGCTGATGAAATGGACATGTACAGCCCAGACCATGGAGGAGGCAATTAGAAATGATGCTGCAGCTCAAAGAACTTTTCTGAAGACATTTGGCAGAAGACCCAAGTTTGATTGAGGAGCAGAGAAGAAGCAGAGTTATACACACAGGCCAACTTGCAGTCAATTTTTCATGGGCATGTACTTCAAGAAGCAATGAATATTAGGAGCAGACATTACAGTTCACACCTGCCCCATCCCATTTTCATCAGTGGTTAACATAAAACACTTAAAGAAGTATATAAAAAATGACATAAACCAGTGAAACTTTTTTCTAGAACACTGTCTAGACCCCTATTAATTTATGTCTAAACATCTCCAGATCCCCAATGGTCCTCTTCCCATTCCTCTGCACAGCCAGCTAACAATCATTAAATCTGGACAGTATCTTTCAGCATTCCTCTTTGTATAAGGCTGGAATATCCACCAGATACTCAGTTCTTCTCACAGCAACTTGGTTTTTTTGGCTTGCTGTTATTTTTAGTACATGAAATACTGTGTATTGCAAGCAGATATGTGAAGCTTATGATTGGTGGTTAGTGTAAGTGATTTTTAAGAGCTACTACAAGTAGATTTCAGAGAAAAATTATTATTTAAAAAAAAAAAGAATTAAAACAAAAGTAACTTTTATATTTGTTGGTCTCAAATAAAGCCAGTTCACAAAGTATACAGCAACAAAGCAATAGCTTTCAATCCTTTGACCAGATAACAAAGGTATATTTAGGTTAAATATAAGGAAGAAGTTTTTCACCATGACACTGGCATAGGTTGCCCAGAGAGGTGGTGGATTCCCTGTCCCTGGAGATATTTGAGGCCTGGTTAGATGGGACCCTGAGCAATCTGGTCTAGTGGAGGATGTCCTTGCCCATGGCAGGGGAGTTGGACTAAATGACCTCTAAGGTCCCTTCCAAATCAAGCGATTCTGTGATTCTGTGTTGGTTGACAGTCGGGTGAACATGAGCCAGCAGTGTGCCTAGGTGGCCAAGAAGGCCAACAGCATCCTGGCTTGTGTCAGCCATAGTGTGGCCAGCAGGACCAGTGCAGGGATTGCCCCCCTGTGCTCAGCACTGGTGAGGCTGCTTCTCGAATCCTGTGTTCAGTTCTGGGCCCCTCACTACAAGAAGGACATTGAGGGGCTGGAGCGTGTCCAGAGAAGGGCAACAAAGCTGGTGAAGGGTCTGGAGCACAGGGCTTATGAGGAGAGGCTGAGGGAACTGGGGGTGTTCAGTCTGGAGAAGAGGAGGCTCAGGGGGGACCTCNCTTATCACTCTCTACAACCTCAAATAAGGTTGTAGCAAGGTGGATGTCAGTCTCTTCTCCCAAGTAACAAGCAATAAACAAGAGGAAATGGTCTCAAGTTGCACCAGGGGGGGTTTAGATTGGATATTACAAAAAATGTCTTCCCCGGAAGTGCTGTCAGGCCCTGGCAAAGGCTGCCCAGGGCAGTGGTGGAGTCACCATGCCTGGAGGGATTTAAAAGCTGTGTAGTTGTGGTGCTGAGGGACACGGTTTAGTGGTGGACTTGGCAGTGCTGGGTTAATGGTTGGACTTGATGATCTTAAAGGTCTTTTCCAACGAAAATGATTCTGTGATTCTATGATAAAAAGCTGATACAACTGTCCCTCTATGAAGATCTCTTATACAGTGCTGGAAACCATTTCATCCGGCACTATTTGATGGGAGGAGATGGAGAATGCCAATGAATCTGAGTCAGCTCTCTTGTACCTGGAGGAATCTGATGAGAATACTCAGGGCTGAATGAGTTGGCAATAGCTTTTGGAGCAATACCTGCTGCCTTCATTTTATGGTAGGTGAGACTTTTTCCAATAGCAGTCACTTACTAAAATTTAGCAGTTATCAAAATCTAGTGTGATAATGTTAAAAAATTAGGAATGCCTAGATTTCCCAGTCCTAATCATAGAGTAACTCTCAAGTTCTTCAAACAGGAAAGTTGTATTCTCCTTATCTTATAGCCAGGACAACAGAAATGTAGAGGAATTGCTGAAGACACAACTCAAAGCTAGTTACATGATTCACCGCTTCGATTCCTCACTGATACAAAGATTTAAGCATGCCTGAATATTTCTTTCCTGCCTTCTCTAGTTGACTTCATGCCATAGTAACCTAAAACTCACTTTCATTCTCTCTCACATAGATTACAACAAAGTGATATCCCTGACAAGACATGCAGCACTCAGGAAACACTCCCCCCCCCCCC
>VZRW01008798.1:40171-81571 GCA_013398125.1 Aegotheles bennettii
GTTAGAAGTTTCTAAAACTGAAATTTTGATCTGAACTTATTCTTCAATGGCCAGAATTTTTGACATATTCCTGATACAATCTTAACCTGAAGTGGTCTATAATGTGAGTCAGTGGAGGTTAACGTACAGATATTCCTGGGTATATTCTGACAGTTTGGCAGTCTAGAAGATATTACCAATCCTGAACTGAAGAATTGAAAACTATGATTGAGTTCCCTAAGTGGGGATCACCAGAGAAAAATGTTATACTGAAGAATATGTGGTTTTGTTTTGCAGCAGCAAAAAACTAAGATAAGCTAAGAAGAGTTTTGACGTCTCACAAGTTTCAACTCTAATAAAAACATTAAATTAGATAGATTTCTTTCAGGTGTTTACTGATTCACTCTGTTGAAAAATGATGGTTACTCATCTCCAGAACAAAGGACAGAAGAGAAAAGTCTTTGCAGAAAAAGTCTTTAATGGGGCCTTATACAATTTTTCTGTACCATTCTGCCCTACAAATAATGACAAGCTATCTAACTTCAAGAGCTTACAAAGTAACTTACATATTAGTAGAATTAATAATGGAATGAGCCCAATGCAGATTTATAAATTCTAAGGCCAAAAGAAATTGTTGTGATGAATAATTCCTGTATTTGTTCCTGTGCTTAATTACTTTCACCATTGAAAATTCAAATTATTTCTAGCTTCCTGAGATCTCGGAATTCTACTTCCAGTTGCTAGACTCTGCCATAGATTAAAAAGTAAGATGAAAGAGTTCTGTTCTGTAAGATACTTACTTCCTTTCTCATCAAGTAACTAAGGGACAGTAACCAAATCCCTACTTAAACTTCTCCTTAATAAGCTAAGGTGAGCTGTTAAAGTATTTCACTGTAAGGCAGAGTTTCCAAATGTAAGTCATACTGTGTCTCATCTCTGAACCTTTTTAAATTTTAAAATCCCTTTTGAAGACTAACTGTTAATAGCTGGATGCAACATTCCAGTAAAGGTCTTACCAGCATTAGTAGCACCTCCTCCATCCTGCTACTCTCTAGTATGTGAATTCATGCAGCATCCCACGTCAGACCTCCTAAGATGCACTTTGCAACTGCTCTTCCAGATTTAACTAGTTTTCTTTCTCAGAATGTACATCAAGATAGGTGAGTAATTTCAAGTTCATTTTCATGACTGACACAAAACAATCTAACCACGGGCTTCTGATAAAAACGCTGATCTCTCTTTCCCTCCTCCATTTTTTATTCCTTCCTCCGTGTTCTAACCCCAATGACCCTGTGCTTGCTGATCTGGCTGAAAAAACAATCATTTTAAATGGGCCTGTCATCTTAGGGTACTGATGATGATATTGCATGCATGTAGCACTCAATCTATATGATTAGCATTTCTTAAATGAAATCTAAGGAGGACTAGGTCTTTAAAGCTGCCTGGTGACCCAGCTCTGACTGAGACAGACAGCTGACTTGACAGGCTTCCTGCTCTTTCCAGGAGCAGGGGATGGTTGGGACAAGGGAGGGGCTCTTCAAAACATAGTCATGGTGTCATGGCACAAATCGGGAGAAGCAGCAGTCCAGGTTGAATAACTGCTCTGAAAAAAATGCCTCTAGAGTCACTGCCTCTCTGTGGGAATTGCTGGAATAGAGTCTTCACTGCCCTACAGGAGAGGAATGCAGCTCTGGACACCTGCTGTCATCCAGGGGTCCCCTGGCTTGGCTTTTTCATCAATAAGAATGGAAGCAACACTGCCTGATCTCATCTGAGGAGACACTGACAGTCAAGGCAGAAAGCAACTCAGACACCAGAGCAATGAAGACCATTTAAGTAACTGAAGCAGGCAGGCAGAGATCCTGCCCCCTCTGCAATCTCAGATCACCATGGAGGAGCCCTCACATCCATTAGCTCTGAAGTCAGTTTAAGCAACAGATAACTGCAGCACCAGGCTGGAAGACAAGGTCAACTATAACTCAGCTCTGCTGGGAGAAGTGCAATACAGGCCATCCATCCTGTATTTCTACCTTAACCCTTCCTGTAAGCCACGTTTGGCCTGGAGGAGGGTCAGATCTTCTTGTTGGTTTCTTTTTGCTTTATAATGGCTAGATGCCATGCCTGGAGCAGAAAGAGCTTCAAATGAAGACCAGAAAGCTGACCTCTGGTGTTGGGAGCGGGGGTATAGAGAGAAGACAGCAAGGAAGACAAGCTCCTGTGCTGCTGAGCCCTGCTTCAGTCTGTGTACTTCTTGGTTAAGATTCACTTACTAACATCACTCAGACAAATTAATAAAACCAGTTGATGAATGAAAGCATGTAGCAACAGGCTGCAGTGCTTGGCAGGAGTGTTGCTGTTTTCATTTCTGTGTTTTCATATCAGTTTTTCCTCCACAAAGCACCTAATCAGCTGATGCTGCATAGCAGAAAATTAATGGTTTCCTTTAGAGAGCTGCCTCATGATGCCAGAGAGCACGGCAGGATTGTTTGTAAATATTTGATTAGAAAAAGCAAGGAAAATTGGCATGAAAACATGCAAAAATTAATGCTGTGCCACTATCCAACAGGGATATTTATAATACAGAGGTGATGCCAGACAACATTAACGCATATGGTACTACACCAAACCCCTTCACCAGCAACTCTGCCCATACAACGCCAGCATTCCCACAGATCCAGTCTGTAAACAGCTGATTGACATGAGCTGACATAGTTTCCAGGAGATACATTGTGTATTCTGTTCTGATCCGTCTCTACGCAGCAGACAAAAGGGAGGGCACAGGAGCATCCTCAGAGCCTTTGTGTATGCCCTCAGACCTCTCTTTGCCAAACAAAATAGGGGACAAGGCTCAGGGTGGGAATGAACCTTGCTTCCTTGGTATTCAGTGTCCTTTGAAAACCTCCCAACAAGGAACAAAATACATGACCAGTCATTAACCCATGCACATTTCTTTGTGGATGTTTTCATGCAATAGAACCCTATTCTGGGGAGCTGTTCCCTTGCAGAAGTCTCTCTCCAGAGGGATCCTGGTAGGGCATGGTGTGTGATGAGCTTCAAGGCCCTCTGCCTGTACAAGGAATTAAAAGTTTCCTGCTGCCATGAGGCAGCATGGCCACAGGAAAGGACACTCTCCTTCAGGAAGGATGTGTCCTTGCTTGTCCAGCTGGCTGAAGTGGAAAATGTCTTGCCTGGTTTCCAGTCTAGCCTCTGTTACTTTACTTCTGAACTTCAGGTTTGGAGACCTAACAAACCCTCTGGCAAGGGGTGTCAGATGCATGCTTCCTGGCTTTTTCTCCAGTCTGACAATGGCAGGCTGCTTAAGAAGAGTCCCCATCCACTTGAGCTTTAAGACTTTGTCTTTAGTGTCACACATCTGTCAGAAGCCACTAGGCAGAATTAAGCCTCTTCTGATAGAAATTATTTCTGGAGACCCATTCCAGCCTGATTTTATGTCATTCTTTAACTTCATACTCTGACTTTTGTATGCAATAGCCAAAGATTAAAATCAAATCGATGTGCTAATTCACAGTTTCTTCCAACAAACAAGGAAAAACTCTGGGTTTTTTATGCAGACAACATAAAATAACTACCCAGTGAAAACAGTGGGATGATTCTAATCTTGTTTAAAGGAACAGAAATTCGATATAATTCCATAGCCAGACACACTGATAAACCTACGCATGAAATCAGAACACAGCCTAGCAAGTATTTTAGATATTGCCTCATGGCTGTCTCCTACCCAACATGGAAAATACCAGTAAGGTGCGGTACAGTAATCATCCCAACTGACAGTAAGTTTTCACTGCTCAGTTATCTCAGTCATTACATGTGGTTTCCAGAATTCCTGATCTGCAGCTGTTTGCTGAAACTGACAACAATTTCTTTCTCCACTTCAGGTAGAAGTCACATTCTCTCCTTTCTTTTAACTAATTCTGCAGTTATGTAAATACATTTGCTACGTAAAAGACAAAATGCATGATTAATACTGCAAATGGCACCCAGTGAGGCTTGGAGAAAACTGATGATTCAAGAAATAATAGAATTCAAATTGGGAAAACAATAGCTTGTTAAAATGTGAATCAGTTGGTGGCCAACATAGAACATGGTCCCAACTGAGTGTCATTTGTAAATTAATTGAGATTTCCTTTTGGTGGCACCTACCTTGAAAATCCAGTTGAAGTCATTTATACACTGTAGCAGAATTTAAGAAAGAGCATTACAGTCTTAGTATTCAGGCTGGAACTACATCCTGACAGCTATAATACCACATGCAAGAAACCATAAGAATTTGTTTCAAAGAAGAAAAGAAAATTGTAATTTTCAGGGCATGCTGTGAAGTCTGGAAGGATTAGAGATCTTGCAGTACAAGAGGCATACAGGAAGAAGCTAAACTATGATGCCTTTAAAGTATGGGAGATCCCAGTGGGAATTTGTCAGAAATCTTGAAAATCCTTTTGCAAATCTGAAAATGCAGTTCAAACTTTCCTTTGCAAAACTTAATTTATTCTTCTCAGAGGGAATCCAAATTTGGAAAATTACATTAAAAAAAAATCATAAATAGTTCAGCCACGACAGCCTTCTAATCATTACAGATAAACTGAAATACTTTAAAGGAAGCAAAGGAACAGCAAGGATCATCAAACTAGAAAAGCTGGACCAGACCCATGATGTAGCAATGACTTCCTATTGTATTCCAGGAATCAGAGTGGAGATGTGAGCTTGTCTCACAAGACATGTGAAATGGCAAAAGTTGCAAGTCATCAGATCTGCACAGCCATGAACCCACTCAGATTTTTCTCACACCAACAGAAGTCCATTTACTTGGGAACCACTGCCTCTACCTTTATGAGGGGACACTGCTTACAGAGCTGTGCAAGACATGCTATAGACACAGGCACAACAGGGCTGCCAATTCCTGAAGGTTTATCAGAAGTGCTGCAATAGCAGGAGGGTTTTTTTCCAAGCCTCAACTTCATTATTTAAACACAAGTTCTGCTTCTGCTTTGTTTCAGAACAAAACATTGCTAGCACTCACAGCAAGAAAGGAAAGTTCTAAAGCACCAAACAGATTCCACCCTGAAAGTATAGGATGCAAATAAAAAGAAATCAAGTCTTGTAATTTGTAATAATCTCATGATTTTGAGAGCCTGCCTTGCCATCTCTGAATGATCAGACTTTGCAGCACCATACCACCCTCAGGGGAAAATTTCCTAATTTTCCCTATTCCCTGAAACACAAACTCCCAATGCTTATTAGTATTACTTTTTCTACTTCTAGTTCTTCCCGTTTCCTCACTTTCATATGTCAAATAGCTTTCTGCTGAAGACATCATAAAAGTTTACATTGTATCCAAAACAGCTTAAAATGCATTATCTTTATTATAGACAAAGATATATATATTCCATCACTCCCTGTCTCCATAAATTCTGTCCCACAGATTGCTTTAGTAATTTAGCTTATTTTACTTTAAGGGAATCTATCAAAAGAAACACCTATTAGTTAATATACTTGTTAAGTTACTACATACAAACAGATATTTTGCCTTTAGTGGTTTGTAATAAAAATTATCTACATACATGGCCTTGCCTTTAAGGGTGACTATGGTATGCAGTGTAGCAAGGGGCAGATCAAGTCATAGAGAGAAGTTACACAGAGGAAATTTGGCATGTTTTATGCTATGTGTTCATGTTTCCTGTGCTATATGTGATTCCAGGGTTTAACTGTCATGCATACTGCTCACGCTGATTGTTGCAGCAGTGCTGTATAACTTACGTTCTCTGTATAGATTCTTCTACAGTGCCCAGAGTTTCAGTGTGGGAGTAACTATATTCAGAAATAAAGCTGGGTTAATAACTACCCCATTTGGTCAGTGTGGTACTGACAGTCACACTGATGCTAATAATATCTGTACAGAGGGTTTGATCACAAGCTCTGCAGATCGCACATACAGTGCTTTATCTTTTCCCTGTCTGAGTTAGAGAAGGCAGATAATTTCATCTCAGAGCACAGACACAAATGCATTGTCACAATATAAGGTAATCTAACCCAAATGGATTGGAACAGCATGTTTGAGGGGACTTAAGCATTACAGCTGAAAGACGTCAAAATTTATCTCAAGCCAGTATAAGCACTACATCTCAGCCCAATAGCTGATTAAGAACTCCTGCAGCACCTTCCACATCACAGGTCAGAAACAAGGATGTTTTCTATAGCAATCCCCTCAACACACAAAATCCTCCTACTTTCACTCCCAGGGAACTGCTTGGCAAGTTACAGACTCCACACAGGGATCCACTATTAAAAGTGTCTGCCTCCTTAGCTTGAAAGACTCTGAATGCAACTGAAAAGTGCAGATCGATCATATCTAAGCCTGCATTCCTATATTCATGAAAGAGTAACAATAGCTTTATCTTCTTACCAAGGATTTAAAAACTTTTAGCTTTAATAGTACTGAGCTGATTAACCACAGTAAACTATCCATTAGGCAGTGATAAATAAAATTTAAGGAGTCAGCGGCATTCCTTAACTGTGTGGCTGACTTCACAACCACAGTTGCATGTGAGAAAAGAAGGAAATGGAAAGACGTCTCAGGTCACTGGATCCAGAGCCTTTTCCTGGGAGGTGACGAGAGCAAACCCATAGCATATCAAACTCTCCCTTAAACTAATCTATGTGCCTGCACTAGCCTTAAACAGCTCTTATGCCTCCTCAGCCTTTATCAGCCCTGATATACATATGGTGCACTATGGAGGCTAAACAAATAAATTAATTTAGTCTTTCCTTGCATGGAGGCTCTGGAATTCCTCTGAAGAAAGTGCCATATAAACCTGGATCATTGTTAGGCAAAACAATTTTACAAAATTCCTATCCTTTGTGAATCTACCCTTGTTAGTGAACCTCATCCTTGAAGTCCCAATGCAAAGAGTTAAATAAAGGCTCGACCTTCAATCTTACTACTGTTATCTCTCAGACAGAACTCAAAGCACTCAGATCAGCAAATCTGCTTTGTAGCCCATATCAAGCTTTAGCAAAGAAAAATAAAGCAAGCAGAGGAAAACCAAGTCCTCTAAAGTCCAAGTTAGTATGGAAAAATAATTCAAATATCTGGCATAAATAAATGCTAAGTAATGTTGGCTTGTGTTTTATCCAAATTTTCCTTTGCTATTTATCTATCTAAATACTGGGTTATTGGGGAAACAGAATATCCGCCCGGGTTGGTTGCAGGAATCACTGGCTGCTCCACAAGAGATGGGGAGCTGATACCCAAGCACAGTAATGCAGCCAGCAGTATTTCAGAATATAAATCTTTAAAATAGAGCATAAAATGATACTTTTAAGAGAGCTGCTTTGCCTGTTGTTGATATCTGTTGACCATCTTCTGCTGAGTCAAGGGGTGTCTCAGTATACATGGGCGGAAAGTCTTTTAGCAGATTTTCAATATGAGAGCATTGACATCAATAACAAAGAAACTTAACCCATCTCTGCTTGGTTTCTGTTGTGCAAAAGCTAAAAAAAGAATTCCCACAGTAACTTAAATGTAGCTGTTTCCAGGGACAAAGCTAAGAAAAGGAAGGCATCAAAGTAGCTTTATCAAACACAGGCTTTATCTGTGGCACACAAATGTTTAGTCTCCTGTGGATAAAAATGCACTAATCAAACTAACTGGGCTAGACAGAGAGGTGAGCAGGTAGAAGTTAATGGCCTGCAGTGCACTGGAGACACAACAGGATGGCTGAGCAGCTCCTTTGATTCCCAGGCCCAAAATATATCAACAGAGCTCTTTACTATTGCCTGTTTGACAAAATGCTCCAGCAAAACATGACGTTATGAGTCAATTTAAAACTAAATGAATTAAAAGATAAAGCTTTGAAAAATTAGGCAAAGCTTACAGAATTTAAATTACAGCTTAAATTCATCTTTCATTTGAAGCACTTAGTGTATTATACTTATTAGGTTATATTTATATTTATTTACTAACAAACTTGACAGTGTTACACTCCCAGAGCCTGTCTGCATAGTAAAAGATATTTGTTATTTGGAAAACAGATTTTATAGTGTTGTAATTTATGTTTAATTGACCACAGATAGTTATCTCAATGAAGTGGATGTATGATGGCTTAAATTTCTAACACTGATTCCACTAGGGAGGTTTTTCAAAGGTCGTCAGACCATGGAGGTCTGCAGATGTTTTGCAAATTAATTTTAAAGCCTCCAACACAAGACAGTGCAGGGAGCGGCCTCTAAAAAGGTTAGAGGAGTGAATAAATCAGAGTCTTGAAGACCGTAAGATATGAAGAACATAACATTTTTCAACATTAACTCCTGTTTTAAATGAAAAGTCATGGCTGCAACAGACCAAAATTTAAAGACAAACATCACATCTTTAAAATTTCCACATTTTAAAATTTCCAGAGGTTAGGAATTTACCACATGCCAAAATTAATTGTTCTCAATTACCCCTCTGCTATTAAAAGTCACACTTTGTCTGGCCTGAATTCACGTAGCTCCAGCTTTCCTTTGATCTTGTTACATCATTTGTCTGGCAGATTAAAGATCCCTTTGTTACATGATCTGCTTTCCCAATATAGGGAGTTAACAGACTGCAATCCAAATACCTAATAAGCTTTTCTTTGATAAGCTGAACAAACCAAACTCCTTGAATTTGTTTCCCAGGTCAGTTGTCCTGTTCTTGTATCATTCTTTCAGTCTTTTTTTGAACCCTCCCTAGTTTATTGTCCTTCTCCTTGGTATGTCACCAGCAGTGAGCACGCCTTTCCAGGCTCGTCATTCCAGCATTAAATAAAAAAGGCTCTTCTAGCCTCTCAGTCCCTTTGCAAACCTCCTCTCTTTATAAAGTCAAGGATCTCTGATGAAGTGCAGCACGGGAGTTTCATCACTGCAGTTCAGAGGCTTTTTTTTCTTAAATCATTGCTCCTCAAGAAAGAGCTCCCTCCGTATGGTTGCGTGGCTTGAATTTCTTTGAACGTGTGTTTGGACACTGTAACGTAGAGTGATGCCTTGTACTCTGCTACAAAGGGATATAAATCCCTCTTTGATCTGATTGTTCTATTTCTTAACACCTCAAAGATATTTATCTCATCAAACCATTTTATCAGCTGTGATTTTCTGTTTATTCTTCTTCATGGATGAAAACATAGATTAGCATTAGACATAGTTATTAATGACTTTTGATATGCTTGCCTCAGAGGCATCTGATTGCTACATTTTATTTCCTGCTTTTTTTTCCCCAGCAGCCTCTTTTAATTACTACAATGTAGTCATGGAAAATTCCTTACAGATACTAAAAAGTCACATAGCACAAACAGCACTCATAAATTAATACAGAGCAGGCCCATGTCCTCCAGGGCCTTCCTTTTTGATAGTGGGAGTATTCAGTGCCCACACAAGTGTTCTTAAACAATTCACAAATAAGACTTACATAGTGCCTTTTTAGTTTTTTGTCTCTGCTTATTTTGTTGGTGTTCATTTTCTGTATTGTTATATTCCCTTATGGCAGCAACTCTGTATGCTACTTAGTGCAGCCCCAGTCTGCCTGATATAACAAATGTAATCAATTCAAATCACTAACAACTAAGCAACCATTATGTTCTAATTCTGTGATTGTCTCTTTTCTTCGACATTAGTTCACTGCTGGTAGTCAGATATCACTATTATATCAACTACCATTAATAACCAGCATTTGCAAAAGGCAGCAGTCTTTCCAATTACAGTAGAAATTACAGGGTCTTCTCAGGGATGTCCAGTGATAGGACAAGGGGGAACGGGTGCAAGTTGGAACATAGGAGGTTCTGGGTGAACATAAGGAAGAACTTTTCCACTGTCAGAGTGACAGAGCACTGGGCCAGGCTGCCCAGAGAGGCTGAGGATTCTCCTTCTCTGGAGACATTCAAACCCTGACTGGATGCATTCCTGTGTGACCTGCTCTAGGTTGTCCTGCTCTGGCAGGGGGGTTGGACTAGATGATCTTTTGAGGTCTCTTCCGACCCCCAACATTCTGTGTGATTCTGTGAAATATTGTAAAATGTCAATAATTAACAGATTCACAGCTAAAAGGAAGCACCCAGCCACCTTAGGGCCACAATGTAGTTCTCAAAACTGTTACCAAAAAGTCAGAGTGAACCTCCTGGGTCTTTTACCATTGAAGACATATTTAATTTTATTAATTTCATATCAGGGCTGGGCACATGCCTCTGGACGGATGTGGAGACAATTTTCCCAAAGCTGGGATCTGTTACAGCATTTTAATGCTTTACACAAATATAGGCCAAATAGCAAATCCAGTCCAGACTGAAGCACAAACTTTCCTTTGAGGTCTGTGGGCCACATGAATACCGGTCAGTCTTTTGTGGTATTGCACTCAGAAAACTTCAGTAGCTTTACCATTGGGTCCCAAAAGGCTGAAGCTTGCTGCTGGACCTGGTCCAGCACACAGGAAATTATGTGACTGGGGAGCTGCCAGCCCCCACTCTCCAGCGCAGTCCTCTCACATGAACCACATGTGCACACAGCCTTACACAAGACAAGTAATTTTATCTAAGCAATCTAAAATGCTCTCTCTCTCTCTGACAGGGTCCTCAATCTCTATTCCCAATATAAAAATAAACACGTAGTTTAGTAAGATTAGCAGAAATTTCTGATCCCAGAAGTCTTCTCTGCCAGTTCCAAGAACGTAATTTAAATATATAAACATCTCCAAAGACACCTGGTAGAGACTTTCTTTGAGCTGGTTCAGAGACCTGAATTTGTTAGGCAGTATTCAATCCATTTAGTGCTTTTACTTAAAGCTCTTTGGTCATTCATCACAAAATACCAAATTTAATAGCAGTTTCTTATGTAAATCCAGTCCAGACTGTCTTCCACATGCTGCATGACAACCTTTAAATCTACCACTGCAGAGAAGAAAATTACTCACAAACAAACACCTGGTACAATTTCTAACACTGACACTCCTTGAGCCCACAGCCTATACTGTCAAATCAGAGTTTGAAGGCTTTTAGGGTTCTCCTTCTCAAACGCACATTTCTGCTCTTCTCACAAGGACTGCCTATCATCTACAGGACTTTGCTCTCTGCTGTGCCAGGAATTACACTGCATGCAGTATTCATTAAGTGGACTAAGTTTAGTCCTCAAATCCATGTTTTAAATAAATTACTATCTTGCATGGAGACGGACTAATAACTTATTGAAATCATTTTCAGTTCTATTTTCTATGACTTTCTAATGTATCTGTGAGCTTCAGAGAGTTGGGATCCATAAGTTATCTCCATAATTTGACTGAGATCTCATAGAAAACTTGAAGAATTTATTTACCTTTCAAGATCAGTGTCCTGGTTTGAGTGTTATAGCTTTTAACAAGTAGTTAACATGAATTAATGATCATAGACTTTAACTGTATGCAGTAATATTCTTTCAGTGTGAGGACCCCAGTCCTGCTGAACTATCTCCCCTGTTACTTAGATACTGAGGCTTATGGAGAGGGTAAATGTCTTGTCAAAGCTGCCATCCCTCTTGACAGGATGACTGATGAAATAACTGTGCTAACAAGAATACATCTGTGTGTTTCAGCATTCAAATAAGTACATCATAGTATTTGATTTAAAAACTTATATGACATGGAATTAGCAGAGCACATACTGGCTGGATTAAAAACTGGTTCACTCCCAGAGCCTGAAGTAGAGTTGTAAACTAAAAGAGACATGAAGAGAGGTTTCTAGGGCAGACTCCCAAGAATCAGTTCTTAGTCCAGCATGGGTTAATATTTTTAGTTTGATCTACATAATGATGTAAAAAGTTTGCTGAGAGAGCCTGAAGATGACACAGCAGTGGGTGGCATGCATAAGAGAGAAACTAGGTGAGTATGCCTGGTTATGGCATTTGCAACCAAGAAGAATGTGGCTACATTGGAGAAAGGTTGGAGAAAGTTCACTGAAATAACATAGCAGATGGAAAAAAAATCTTGAGTATGGCTTGATGAGTTCAGCCCAAAGAAGAGTAAAAATGAGAGATGTCTCTATCGATGCATGTGGGCACTTACACCACTTCCAGAGAAGGGACTTGCTGGAAAGGCTTTTAAGCTTGCTGCCAAGGGAATAATGAATTTCAGTGCCTGAAAATTTCAATTAGACAGATTCAACATTGAAATAAGATCCCATTTACCATGGTACAGACCAATTCAAAGTTGGAATAGTATAGCAGGGAGGTGAAGAACTCACCATCTGACAGAGTTTTGACAAGGAAACTGAGCATCATTCTAAAAGATCTGCTCTGACCCTGCTTTTATGAAAAATCCTTCAGACAGCACAGGAAAGTAGGATGGGACCCAGCCTGTTGTCCATTACTTTCTTTCTTGACTCCAAGAAGATGACCCTTCCCATGCTCAGAACACCTATAGGCTTGCCTTAGGAGAGTTACGATCACAGTTTATGTCTCAATGCTTTGATTACTCTTCTGTTGGGATCAAGAAGGAATGCTTTCCTGATACCTAACCCAGCTCCCAGATTTGCATTTTTTGCAAGTTTATGATAATCAACAGACTGTCCATAGCTGAAGAGAAGGTACTTGGCAGAGCAGGGCACAATTCTGCAGTGATACAGTAAGTCCCTTCTGATGCAAAAGTGTCTTACTCACATGCTCAGGATCCTACACTTTATGTCAGAGAGTTTCTGCCCTAACTCAGATTGCTAAGAATTTAATGTCTCTCTACAGCATCATGAGGTAAGAACCATTTCCAGAAACCATCAGGGTACAGGCTGCCTAATAAATTTCCTTCCCTTGGAAGAACCTGGATATGGGGTACCTTGGCCTCTTCTATCAGGAGAGGGCTTGCAGTCTCTGATCCTGAAGGGGACTTCAACCACTTAGACATCTGCTGGAAAAATGGCACAGCGAACTGCAAGCAGTCCAGCAAACTACTGGAGTGTGTTGAGGAAAACTCCTAGTCCAGGTGATGGAAAGCCCAACCAGAGGAGAGGCAGTGCTGGACCTGTTGTTCACTGGTGTGGAAGAACTTATTGGAAAGGTCAAGACTGGAGGAGGTACCCTGGGGTGCAGCCATCATTCCCTGGTAGAATTCTCGATCTTGAAGGGCACAAGACAAGTAAAAAGTAGAGTCAGGACTCTAAACCTTGGAAAGTTAAACTTTTGGCTGTTTAGGGTGTTAGTGCATGTGATCCCTTGGGAAACTGCCTTCAGAGATACAAAGAGCGAATGTTACCAGTCACTTTTTTTTTTATCCTAATCTGTAATTTAAATGCCTGATTCTGCAAATACTCATCACCAGTTATGGCATGTAGTAATGAATCCTCCTTTCAGGATCAGATCCTGGCCTAGAAGCTGTCTGCAAGGTAAGAGAAGCATGTTCCCTGACCATGCCAATCTTACTTGACATTTGTCTTGCTATCTTGTCTTCACTGCCCTTTCTGGTTAGAACAATTCTCAGTGTTATTGAGGAGCTAGCTCCTTGAGGAGCTGTACTTCATCCTTTAGTGCTAAGTGCTCATGGAGCACTGAGGATGAATAGATTGACTTGACGAGTGGCAGAACTGCTGACAGATGAGACCTCCAGCCCAGCAAGCAATGCCTACGAAGCACAGAGAGGAGCAAGAATCTGCAGCACTTTGCTGTTAAAGCCACTTGGCTCATTGTCTCCTCTCCCTGTTCCCTCTGAAGCACCCTCAGTGTCCCCTGTTTGGGAATATTCTTAGTGCAATGACTCCCTGTCAGCCTCAGTTAGCACAGGGCAGTAAGCAAAAGACTGTCCATGTTCATTAGGCAGTGCATTTGAGAAATGGGAAAATACAAGATGTCCAGGAAGGATACCCAGCCTCCCTGTGTTTACCTGACACTATATTGTAAGAGCACAACAAGCACTGACCTGTGGCCACAGTGTTCAACCATACTTCTCAGCACCAGGGAGGCACAGGACATTTATTAAATACCAGCTCATCTCTCTGAAAGCTCTGGCCCAAACTTTACAGCAATTTAGATCAGTCATAGAGTCATAACAACTCTTACTTTGGATTCAGTCACATCAGTATAAGGACCCCGTACTGGCATTGCTCATGCTGATTGTACATAAGAAAACTAGAGCAGTGTAGGCACCTTTACATGGTCTACTCTCCACATGAAGCCTCATTTCAGACCCAGCACTGGAAAGAACAGAGTAGATACCTTTGCCAGACACCTCAGATTGTCAGTGCTTTGTGTGTGAGTACACACTCCTCACCCATCCTTGTGACTGGCAGGTTACATCCACTGAGTGCAAAGAGACAGTAGGATAAAATACATTGGCCATACAAATATTGTTTTTCCCTACTCACCTCATGTGCTGACAGATGGAGCTGTACATAAAAAGCCATCTCTGAAGGCTGTCAGAGGCACACTTGCTTCTGGCACATGAACTGAGGCGATTGCTAAGACCTGAGCCTGTGTTCACAGCGCTCCCATCAGCCAGGGGGAACACAAATCCAGCACCCATCACAGCCTCTTTGAACCCTGCACTGCAGGCTGTCAGTCTAGCCAGAAAGCCAACATTCTCATTTATGCAAAAACAAAAGCAGAAAGACAGGTCCTCCTGATGGGAATGAAAATTAATTCCAGCCAAGCAGCATAGATCCTGAATTGCAAATTACAGTGACAGTATTTCCTTGTTCAGAAGAGACCATCTCATGCCAAAGTGATGTCATTAGCATCAGAAACCCCATCCAAATAAATCACTGGTGAAAACTCTAGAAATGGGATACAAAAGCAAGAGAAAGGCTAGGGCTCTCTTTGTAAAGAACTTGCCACGCTGGAGTGAAATGGATCCACAGTAAACAAGGGACCTTTATTTCAAAAAGTATACTTTGGGCATCAGGACAAATGTGCTACTTGTATCTTGGCAGTGCTCCCAAATGTATGCAGTACAAAAGAGTGGTGATGTAATTATGGCCACTACAGACCCAAAGATCTGGGTTCTGTGCCCTGGCTCTACCCCAGCCTCTGCGCTACTCCAGGACTACTTGCTCTGGCCAGGATTCATCTCTCCTCACTTCAGCCATCTAAGACACAGGCATCTAGGCTAGGTATTCTGCTTAGGCTCACCGTGCCGTCCATGGAGAGAGACCACCCCCTCCAGATAGCTACTTAGCTCCTCTCTTGGACACCAGGCTTGTGGCAGGATGGATGGCCTCCGGATGTGTTGATCTCTCACAGCTGACTAAAGGGGAGCTTAGAGCAGAGACCCAGCTGCTGGCTACATCTGGCTGAAATGAACTGTGCCCTCTGTGTCTGCTATAAAAACAGGGCAAGAAGTCTTCTGGATCTCATGTCCACTTAATTGGCAAGCCCCTGACTTAAGGCCTGCCTTCCTCTGCAGAGTCATAGAATTGTTTTGGTTGGAAAAGACCTAGCCCCTGGCACAATGGACCCTGGCAGAACCAACACAAACAACATACAGTTCTGCACAACCCAGAAAGCACACACCAGGGTCTTGCTTAGTGTAACAAGAGGGAATTGTCTGAACAGGCTAAGCATGGAGGTTACCATCCTTGAGCTCGTATCACTCCTCCTGTGTCTGTGTGGCAGGGCAGTGGGAAGGCACTGCCTGATTCCTACATTCTGAGCACATGAGCTGTTAGCACAGTAAGATTTTGCTGTGCTGTACAAGGCGAGAAATATCCTGAGCCCTTCTCATCATGCTTTCTTTTGCGAAGGCTGATTCTAATCTGCTCTTTAGACTAGCTGCCGCCTGCTGAATTAAAGAGACTGTCAGGCCGATTTAGGCTTCTTGGCAAACTAACAGGAACACTCCAGGGCTCAGATGGAGTGAACTTCAAGAGAAAAATGTTGTTTTAAGAGGAAAATGAAATGTTGCAATATTGCAAGCAGAATACAATCCTTACTAGTATAAGTGAAGACAACCCGTCTGCACAGAGAAATACATAAGAATCACTATTTGGGACCACACCAAAGGCCTCTGTAGCCAAATGTCTTATCTCCAAGAGTACCCAGTAGCAACTGGTTAAATACTGTGAGAACATCAGCAAATATAGCTCTGGCCCCTTGCATCTACTCAGACCTTCCAGCAACTTGCAGTTACGAACTTATTCAATCGGATGGTTTGCCCTTCCAAGAGTGAACTGGCCCTCCATGGATTTATGTAACCTCTTTTGAATCCATGTGTATTTCCATCCTCCACATCACAGAGGAAGAAAAGTTCCATAATTTCATTATGTATCATATTATTCTGTTTTAACTTTGTCTTAGTCCTGCTACTCAATAATTTCTCAAGGTCTCCCTTATTCTTGGGTTATGGGCAATAATGAACAGTTGATCGCTTTCTTAATGCCGCTCAGGATTCTATAGACCCATAACAAGTCCCTCTCCCTTGTCTGTCATAAAAGTCCCAGACTGTTTATGCTCTCTGATACAAAAGGTACTATATATATTTCTGTTCATCATTGCTGCCCTTTTCTGGACCTTTTTCAATCCTTCCAGAGCCTAACACATTTCTCTTCAGAGTTCACAGCAAAAACTGCACACAATAATCAAGATGTCAGTTTATGATGGATCTTGTTCTCTTTTTAGTTTTGTATTGTTGTTCCTAGTGCTGCTTTATATGTAGTTTTCTATTTTGTTTCCACTGTATCCAGAAGTTTTGTTTTCTTTTTCTTTCATAGTAATTACCATCAAATTTTTGTTTTGCCTTTTTGACTATCGCTGAGCACTACCAAGCGTTTGAAAAGAAACACGTACTTGAATTACTTCAAGATCACTTTCCTGAATAACAGCAATCTCAGCCCAGTGTTGAGCTTTTTATCCCCCACACACTATATTTCACAACAATTAATTTCATTAGTCATTTTATCACAGCTGAGAGCCTTCAGTGTTCATTAAAAAAAATGTTGCCTTAAAATAAATTCCGAATTACTTGTCTTGCTAGTTCAGAATATTCACAACAGATTCTAACTTTTTTCAGCACAAAGAATACTAAAAAATGTGTTCATCTCTAATTAGCAAGCACATATAGATTAATTGAAATGACTGGTGGGCAAAGATGTAGCTACTGGTAAGGTCCTCTCTTGGCGTCCACACCCTCTGTCCTCCAAAAAGAATTCCTAGGGTGGGGGTATTTAGAGTAAAAATTTAGTGCCTAGTCATGCTATTTGCAATTCTCAATCACTGGTTATCTGTAGCACCGAGACTGATCTTTATTTCAAGCCAGACAGTGAATCATTAGTGCCCCACAGAAGGGTCAGCTTTTACTTAAATAAATAAAATATTAACACTCGAGAAAGAGACCTATCTCGGCTAGGGACAGGTGGAGTCTGACTGGGTCAAAACACCTAGTCCTTATCACAAATCTAATGACTGTAATCTGACTGTTCTGTAGACTGTTCTCTTCTTGAAGCAAGGATAAGGCTCTGCTGCATTTTCAATACTGTTATTTTCTCAGCTCCTCTGTTTTGTATCAGAGTTAATGGTAAGACCTGGGGGGACATCTTTGTAAGTAGCAGAAGATGTGCAGGTAGGGTACTGCTGTGATCTTCACAAGGTCTGAGAAAAGCTAGCAGAGACTTCAAATAGTTTGGGATTTCATTTGTTCATCTATATTCCCTTGTTAACTAACAAGATCTGTCTGATATAAAGCTGGGGCTTTAAGGTCACTGTTCAATAGATGAGAATGTCAGCAATGTGACTCTACAGCAGCTGCTAACAGTGGAGAAGAGTAGAGTCCTGGAAACACTTTAAGGGGACCTGAGAAATTTATTGAGTAGTCTGCTGAGAAAGTAACACTAAGGAGCCAACACCAGCTGGGTGAGAAAGACCCCAGAAAACCTTGTTTCACAACTGGTCTCTTCCCTTTGGGAATTTCCCTGGGAAGCAGTGGTCCTGGGGGAGAACTACCAGCATGCTGTCCCCTGCTATTCATGGTAGTCAGCACTTCAGGTAGACCTAAAAAGTAGAAGAGAGTGAGAGAACGGAAGAGAAAATGTTTATTCACAGTAGCATTACATCTACACATCCCACAGGAGCGAAGTGGAAGATGTGAAGACAAGAATTCAGAAAACAGCAGTCAGTGTGTCTGTAAGCAACAAGAGATACTGAACAGGAGGAAATGCAAAGTTCTTGATGTTGATTCCCATGTTGTTAAAAAAAAAAAAAAGATAGCTGTAATGCACACAGCAAAACAACAACAAAAGGCAAGAAAACATCTACTTGTTAGAATTCTTTTCCATTTCCTGAACATGAGAACAGTAACACTGAATAGAGATTAACAGGGGGTAACACAGCAACCCCTGAACCTTCTGTTTATTGCTATTCCTATGTCTAATCTCAGACACTATAGCAGGGAAAGTGCTTTTTCACAATATCTAGGCCTGACATACCCTAATGGAGAGTTTATCACTGAGACACCCCTGGAAGGTGCCTCCTAACAAGAAAGCTACGAGTTTACTCTTAAGAGAAGTCTTTTGTGATTAGCTGCTGGCAAAACATAACATATGTGGTCTTTCAGCAATTAGAATGGCAGGAACTGAGGAATCAGAGCCCATCAAGTAAGATAAAAAGTGGTGCTTCTAGAGGAAGGTCTTTCACCAAAGGGAGAGCCAGCACCATCATAAGCCAAAAGCCCTGGCTAATACTGCTTATGCCTATGCATTTCTGAACATTTATGTCATGGAAGGCATAATCCCTATCTTAAGTTAAATCTCAGTTTACTGCTCTGAAATTAGGTGAGTCCTTGCTATTAGACACAATCCATGCTCCAGAGTATTACATGGTTTGATCTCAGTGCACCTGTTAAATATTTTAAAGCTCTTAATGATTCTTCTGCATTTGTTACTTACAAGAGCCATACCCCACTGCAAACAGGTCCTTGTACTTTGGATTCCTGTAATGAGAAAATATATATAAGATCACATTTATTATTAATTGTATAGTTCCACAGAAATGCACAGTGTTTCACACCTTAATATCAGAGTCTGTTCTCACAGGACTGAATACAGTCTGAAGCCTTGACCTGTTGAACATATGCACTAGTGAAGCTTGTGTATGAGTAATTCTTCCAGACTCAAGATGGGTAAAAAAATACAACATCAGAAAAACACAGCAGTAGATGAAAAGGATAAAAGGGCACAGACAGACATGATGTCAATCTCCAGCACTTCTTGGCTTATCCATTTCATAATCATGGAAAGTTTGCTTTTAAAAATGAGGTTTTTCAGGAAAGGAAAAAGTCAGAAATGTGCTGATTTCCATCTCTCCAGGGCAAGAATAAAGGAGTTTCTAAACCATAACAGAATAATACCCAATAAACTTACTTTCCCTACCCATTGTTAAATAATGAGGATGCTTCAAGAGACAGCTATCAGTTCATGTATTCATTATCATTCCACAGACCAGAAAGGGAAATTACCTTCTGACCCAGTTGGTGAACAGTATATTCGCTGAGGCATACGGCTATGAGCAATTAGCCAGGTATTATGTTTTCTAAAATCCCTTTATTTGAAAAACATCTACCTTCTTTACAACTTCTGCTGTGTGTGAACAGTGGTTTACATGAAATAAAGGTCAGTACTGCTAATGTCCCTGAGCTTACACAGTACAACCAGTGAAATTCAATTCTGTGAAACGAATGTATATGAAAATTATCTAGGGAGTGTTTTCTCTAAGTTGTTACTCTGAATTGATAAAATAAAACTACTTCTCTTTTCATTTCTCCTTTTTCACTTGGGCTAATACCTAGGCATGTTAATGTTCACACTCTATCCACTAAAAGTACCATCACTGTTAACAATGTGAGAATTAAAATTAAATTAGAAAAGCTTATTGCATAAGGCAATTTGGGGTCATTCTTCTAATTTCAGAGCCATCTTTCTGTTACCACTTCCTGGACATAAGAATAATAGCAGCACAAACTATCTATGCAAGATGCCTTTTCTCCCAGTTTTACATCTCATTTTGCTGTTGTTTTGTAATTCTCACACGATTGCATCCCTGATATTCTATTAGAGTATAATTACTGCAGTGGCTTCAAAGAACAGAATACTCAATCCTGCCCAGTCTTTACATAGATCCTCTTTGGCAAGACACAGATGTGTTTTACACTGCCCCATAAACAAGTGAGAGGAGGTCTAGCTGCAGAGGAACACAAGACAGGAATTCACTGGGTATGTCTCATGTTCAATGCATGAATCAAGACAGTTCTGGGGAGACTCAGGCATGTTAAAAAGTAGAAGGACTCATTCAGGTAGGTGATGGGTGGTTTTTCATGATGATAACATCTCAGAAAAAAGATGGTTGATTCAAAAATTTCAGTGATTGCTTTTGGACTGACCAGAAATAAATATGCAAAAGTCAACAGCGGGGTAAATGCCTACTAAACTGAACTGTGTAAGACCCCAGTGCACAAATACCACTCTTGTCTGGGCAGCAATTGTATATGCACCATGCATAAAGGTCTTGTCTGGCATCAGTGCCTCAGCATCTTACAATATATGTAATACCTGCCTGGCACATGCAGTATTTGCATCTCCCTTTCTGCTGCTTTAATTCTTCTGTGTTGATACTTGTCAAAAATATAGTCACTATCCCTTCTCCTCCTCTGGGATTTTCAGGTTTGATTCCTACAGCATATTGTCCAAAGATATGACATGTCTATCCCAGCTTTCACAAGAAGGGACTCTTCTTTGTTCTGCTAACTGCACTCACTTTGCCCTAGTGCTGCACACCTTCTGCTGAATGGCACAAGCCTGGCACATTCAGCCGTACACAAGGTGCTCTGCATCCCTAAGCACCAGGCATCTCTAGGTGCTGCCAAAGCAGCTGCCTGTGATTATTCAAAAGGTGCCACAACATTCAACTGCAAACTGAGAGTAAGTTTGTCATAAAGAGACGTACCAGGAGATGGCAGTAACTGCAAGTCTCTTGGCTTTGTCATACTGGAACTTCCAGAGTGGGAGGAGGGTTCCTTGCTGGTCTCTGTATTCATCCGCGGCATCCTCAAAATATTTAAAATCTAAACAACAACAACAACAACAAAATCAAAGAAAAGGTCCCAGTGAATAAATCTGAAATAAATGAGCACGGTGCAGTGCCAGCGAAGCTTTACAAAAACACTGTTATCCTCACAGCCTTGCAAAACCCATTTGTTAGTACAAAAACTGTCTCAGTCCTTAAGTTTCAACACCAAACCTTCACCTAAGTCTTGTAAATGCACTTTACTGAGCACCAAGTCCTCACACACGCACCAAAAAAGCTGATGATCTAAAAGCAGACAAAAGATGAACAAGAGAGCAGAAGCCTGGAGCGAGGAGAGACATCAGGCCACTCCTGGAGCTAGATGAGGCCTTTTGGGAGGGAACTGAGCAGAAATAGCAAAACCCTTGCAAAATAATATTGAGACTGGGTATGTCACCATGGCTGGGACCTGTGTGCCATCAGAGAGCTGCTCAGCACTGGCTGCCGCCACAAGCACCTGCATCCAGGAAGGAAGTGGCACAGGGAGAGGGCATTGCTGCCTAAACCTGCTGGCCCCAGCCTGTTCAGTGCATGGCTGATGTGGCATGCCCTCTGAAAGCCCATGGTCTGCTGACCCGTTTGCCTTGTGTGAGTCAGCAGGTTTCTAGCCCTGCTTATTTTAGCTCTGTTTCTCTACCCTAGTCTATTCTACCCGTGCTACAGCTGTGGCCACTCATCTTCAGGAGTTCTGGCTTGAGTCAGAAGAATCTCCCAGCAGAGCTGTACCTTGTGCAATGTCATCAAATGTGTTCTGATTCACCATCCGCTCCATTATTTTAGCAGCCTTTGAGATCTTGTTCATATCATCACTCTGTTGGAAAGAAAAGAATAAGGGAAAATGTATTTCCTATCTGTTTACAAGTTCATCAGACCTTGTGTGACTGAAAAACTTGAATCCTTTGATCTTGAATGCAGGATAATTTGAAGCTCCTCACACCAGCACCTAATGATAAGGGCACTTGAATTAAGGCAATGACTTTATTACAAGTTTAGCAAGATGCCATCCACAGCTGAGCTGCCGTAACTTCAGTGTTTGTTCCTGATTTAGCTCTACTGGAAGGTACTTATCTGTGAAGGCAGTTAGTCTTGTCTTCCTCAATTCACTCAAGCTTCCTCATGATGGGATGAGTACACACATGATCCCTCCTCCATCTCACTTGATAATAGTTCATTAACTTCAGTAATGAAATCATAATGCTTGATCATGCACAAGCATCCTCTCATATCTACCTGGAGATCTTTAAGATCTCATGTGTCAAGTAAAAATCACAGGATTTAGGAATCCTTCAGACAATCACTGGGTAATTCCAACTTGATGCATTCTCAGATCCATAAGCTCATACAATATATGACCAACATGCAAAGGGAAGTTTGCTGTCCAGCTCCTGTGGACATTGTTTTGGTATTATGGAAAATCCCATCCTCCTGGACAGGGAACACCACAAGTGAGCAAGCCTGCATATGTGAAGGTATGCAGATACACCTTCAGGTATGCAAGGACTGGAAACCTTTCATGGAGTGGCATCCTGCAAGGCCAGCAGTCTCTAGGTTACTGTATCAGTAATACCATGTAAGGTCAAGATTGCCTAGGAAACTATGCTAGAAATAGCAGACTTGGGTATGGACATAGCAAAAATGTGACCTATGGCAAAAAAATAATCAAGGGCAGCTTGTTGATATTAAAGGAAGTAAGGGTAGAAAAAGGGAACAATTCAGGTGGATGAGGGAAGCAGTACCATGGACAAATGGAGAACAGGGAGCATAACAGGGGCTGTTCTGACTGTCAAGGACAAGAAGCCTGGGTGCCAGAAAGGGAAGGACAGAGCTTAAAAGTTCCCAAACTGTGCTGGACAACAAGGATGATGCCAGCACAGCTCTGTGCAATGATGTGAGAATGCCAAGGTGTATATAAAGTGCTCTGACAGCATGTTGCTCCAAGGACCTGAATCCCCATCTATTACTGCTACCTGAAAGCCTCATCAGTGTTTCAAAGCCTTTCATCTTCAAACCCCTGCTAGGGACTGATGGCTGCCAGCACAGTATGATTTCCTCCACAGTGACAACACTGGAAAGAAATTTGTCATCCTCAACACAGCTCAGAGAGTGCCCTGAACATGAAAAGAAAAAGTGAAATGACTTGCCAAAACTATATCACACAGTCAGAACCAAGAACATTACTTCAGCTTGCAGCCCAGAAAGCCAACAGCATCCTGGGCTGTATCAAAAAGCAGCGTGACCAGCAGTGCAAGGGAGGGGATTCTACCCCTCCACTACACTCTCATGAGACCCCCCCCCTGCAGTGCTGGGTCCAGTTCTGGAGTCCCCAACATAAGAAGGACACAGAGCTGTTGGAGTGAGTCCAGAGAAGGGCACAAAGATGATCAGAGGGCTGGAGCACCTCTGCTATGGAGACAGGCTGAGAGAGTTGGAGTTGTTCAGCCTGGAGAAGAGAAGGCTCCAGGGAGACCTTAGAGTAGCTTTTGAATACCTGAAGGGGCTACAGGAAAGCTGAAGAGGGACTTCTGACAAGGCATGGAGTGATAGGACAAGGGAAAATGGTTTAAAACTGAAAGAGGGGAGATTTAGATTGGCTGTGAGGAAGAAATTCTTTGCTGTGAGGGTGGTGAGACACTGGCCTAAGGTGCCCAGAGAAGCTGTGGCTGCCCTGTCCCTGGCAGTGTTCAAGGCCAGGTTGGATGGGGCTTAGAGCAACCTGGTCTGATGGGATGGGTCCCTGCACATTCCAGGGGGTTGAGACTGGATGAGCATTAAGATCCCTTCCAACCCAAACCATTCTGTGATTCTATGATTCTATGATTATGTACGTCCCAGTCATCTGCTTCTTTCTTGGGCTCTGCACAGACTCAAGGGAGACTGAGACTCTTGCTTCAAAGAGAATGAAACACAAAGGGCTACATAAAGATGATGGGACCAGGGACAAAAAGAAGAAATTCTATAATCTGCAACACTTTTTAAAAATCCAAAGTTTGTCTACACCTTCAGTAATGTGTGCAGTCATCTCAGGAAATATAAAATAGAAGTTGGAACCAATTTCAGAGAAGGGCAACAAGGATGGTTCGAGTCTGGAACAGTTTCTGTACAGAAAAAACTGAGTAGGCTGGGACTTGCCAGTTTGGAGAATAGATGGCTTGGGACAATGTGAAACAGGTCTATGAAGTCCTAAATGGCCCAGAGAAGATATAGAGGGATTGACTGTTCACTGTCTCTTCTGATACAAAAAGTAGAGGTGTCAAATGAAGCTAGTGAAAGTCAAGTTCAAAATAAGCGAAAGGAGGTGACTCTCACAGAATCCCAGAATAGCTTACGACGGAAAGGACCTTAAAGGTCATCTAGTCCAACCCCTGTTGGATGACACATCTGTGCAACTCCTTGTCAAAGAGTGTTGTAGATGCAAGAATGTTACATGGAAGACTGAACAAGTACTTCCATCTATGTGCTAAAGCACATCAAGCTTAGGAAATAGCTGAAAATAGTTGGAGGCTGGAAGGATATTTGGGACTGGGATATATTCTTGCTGTATTCTTACCCTTCCTTACACATTCACTTGTTCTGAACCCTCATGTTCTTCAGGTTTTCCCTGAGTCTGTTGGAGCTCTTCTTGAGAACAGCACAGAGAATTTATTGTATGATCAGAATTTAAGAAAGCACAGGAAAAGATGTGAAAAGATGTTTTCAAATTTTAACACAATATTATATTCCCTAGACACTGAGAATTCATAAGTATTAAGAGAAACTAAAGAGAGACAGAGGATGCTTGAAACATCTCAAGTAGAAAGCAATACCCCTAATTGCTGTGATTTCTCTCTTTTGCCTTCAAGTTGCCATTATTACTTGCCACAATAAGATCTGTCTTTCTCTAAAACACCTCCTAAAAAAACCCCCAAACAATTCACCTTTGCTAACACTTGTCCAGCAATATTGGGATCATGACTATAAAAATGTAATTGGCTGCAGCCACCATATTGCTCTGAGTAAGCTTAATTGAGAGAGGTTAAATGTTGAAAAGGTTAAAATTTGATATAGACAAAGAGAAGCTTGTTCACCAGGTGCATTAGCTTGGCTGTCTTCCATTTGCCTATTATGCAGACAAAAATCTGTCTTCAGTGCTAACATGTACATGCTACTGGAAAGAAGTGGGGAGGAATGGCAGTCCTGTACCCTACAGACATAAGTGGGATCACGGCTCTTGTTCTCTTTCCAAGGAAACTTCCACTGCAAGTATGCTGAATTTCCAACCTGGGACATCATTCCGGACTGAAGATCAGAAGATAAGGTTTACTGCATGTATTCTCAAAGAGGAATGCTAGATCCTGCCTCACCTATATATATTTTTTTTCAGCAGAAAGCAGGCTTTAAAGAACAAAAAACCCCTATAAATACAGAAGCAATGTATTATTCAATGGAATTTTTCCTGCAATTCAGGAAACTCTCCAGATGAATCAAAAAAGCTTTTAGTCAGCTCTCCTGTTAAGTTAGCAATGCAGCCATGAATAACTACATTTTTGGCATTAAACTGGATAAGATTATGTTATTTCTCACTGGATACTGTCCTATTTCAGGTTTGATTTATTCTGTATGTTACGGAAATAAATCTTTAGTGGAAGTGATAGGCCTAATTTGTCCTTTACGTAAAGATCTGTTTGAAACTGATTTTTTTGTTGTAGGCCAACTCTGGGCTAGCTAGCCAAATGTAATGAGAGCTCATCAGCTAACAAATTTGTTTCGTTTATTTCTGTGCATAAATTATTTTTAGAACAGCAATAATCTTTATGGAATCATATGTAATATAGATAATGAGTTAGTACTTTGAAAATAAATGTCTTGGTCTTGCTCTACTATTCATTAACAATAATTGCTTCGTATTTGCCTCTCAGCAGCTGGCCAGTTGCAATGTGTAACTCCAGTAAACTGAAGCATGAAAAAAGCTTCTGCTGGTGTACAATTTCATATCCAGAAGACACACTGCACCCTAAAACCAGTGCAGTAACTGCCTGTATCTCTGGCAATACATGTACTGTGACCAGAAGAACCTCTGGCTGGCAAAGGAAAAAAGCACAGTACAGGGGTGTTGTTACCTCTTACCCAGCACAACAAACACCCGCTGCAGATCCCAAATAAAGTCCTCCAGGTTGAATCCTGTCAAGTAGTTAATAATTTCCAGAATTGTACTAATCTGTTAATTTTCACTGTTTAATTTTAATTCTGATACACTGAAGACAGAAAGGAGTCGGTAACAATTCATCCACTCCTTGGGAAGACCAGGAAAGGTGAATAATAATGTGAAGGTTAATTGCATTCAAATTTCAGCTTTTATTTCAAAAATAAGTGTGGTCATCCAAGATCTCCCAAATTATAACTATGACCCTGGGGGCTGGGCTGTCTCACCAGGCATATCTCAGATAGGAGTAAAGCTATAGTGAGACAGACAAGTCAGACAGGACCTCACATGATTCAGGAATGCACACTTCTCCGTTAAATATAAATTTTGTTCGGACATTTTAAGAAATTGTTCAACCACTTCTGCTTCAGAGGAGATTAGAGACTGTTCCAGTGCAGTAAATTCCAGCTTTAACGTATTCCTAACTGGTTCACATCCATCCGTATTTCTGTCATCACTATCCTCTGCCTCAGTAATTCTTCTCCCTCTCTGTGTCTACTTCGGATTCCTCTCTACCTTCGCATTACCAGATAAATATGCTCAGATATTTTTAGTCTCTTGTATTCAAGCTTGAAATCCATTGCTGCTTCTAGCCATTGCATCCTTGATCCGGATCAGCCACATCTCCTGCTTGATAATCCACAGTTCCTCTTCAGCAATGATCAAAGGCAGTGTGTACTCAGAAAGTGTTTAGCTAGAAAAGCTGTTTCAATTACCATGTGTGGTCCGAAGTCTGTAACCTGTGAGCTGGAAGTGCTGTAAAGCCCACTCTCCATTTGCTGACTTGAGACCAGAAGTACAGATTCTGACACCATCAACCTTTAATTTCCACTGACCTACACATGACCAGATTTAATGTCCATTGTAAGTCTGATTCTAGCCTTGGATTACTGCAGGTTGCATTTTTCCAGTTAATGACTGGAAAATTCAGCAGGTTTTTCAGATATTTCAAGCTGTTCTACCAGCCTTGCAGAGAGCCTCAGTTTGAGAGGCTGGCTCATAAAGAAGCTTTCCCTTTCACTTTTTCAGTGTACTGAGTTTCTGGCTTCTTTGCAAGTGCCCTGGAAAGCGCTAAGAGTGAAAAGCAAAGCACCAAAGGGAGGAACCATGGGTGCCAGCTTCTCACTGTTATTAGTGGAGCATGCAGCAGGTTTTTTACAATATGGTTTCATTGGTAGAATTTGTATTTCCTTTTCATTATCAGCTTTAGCAGTCCACTCTTTAAGCCCACATTCATATCACTGACTTCAGGCTTAATTCTCCAAAACATACTCAGATGAAAGGTTTATTAGTTTTAGAAAGGACTGTGAATTGCAATGGCACAATTGACAAGAAAAAGCCTGTCAGAACATGTTGCTGGTCTGTTTTTACCACAAGGCTTTTGATGGCACAGTGCTGCTGGGGTAGCTAAGTCAGCCAAATCCTCTACAGTTGAATCAGCCATATGGTACAGAAGTGCTAAAGCCAGTTTCAGGAGCCATCTTCTATTGCATAGATAAATCTCTGCTACATTGATACATCTACACCTATTCTAGGGGCAACCAAAGAATTGACTTTCACGTTCCTGTATTATAGTTCTTAGTGTATTTTGCTCCAGTCATTATAGAAATTATTCCATTTTGCCTTCTAAATGATATAACTTAGACTGGTGTGTGTGTGTGTTGTATTTCCAGTGCTTGAAGCAGGATGACATTTTTAAGATGGGGATGTTTTCACTTTAGTGGAATAGACCATGGCATCCCTGCAAGGCTACTCCTGACAGAGCAGTCTGGATTAGGAGTCAGTATCACCCTCACATGAGACACAAACATGATAATGCACAAAAAGAAAGCCATAAATCTCACTTGGAAATCAGGTTTAAAGACAAAATTATGGCTTCACACAGCAAAATGGAAATCCTGTTTTGGAAATACAGCTCCTAGCAGAAACTAATTTTTGCATTTCTTAGGATCATCATTTTCCAACTAAGACAACTAGCCAGCATGAGTTGCTAAATTTCACCTAACTTGAATTATGAATGCCATCTACCACCACTCTGAGCAGGCAGCATTATGGAATGTACCTGTGCCTCCAGAGAGGTTAGCTTTCTTCCTTTCTTCTTCTCCTCATCCTTCTTTGCTACCTGAGCTCTTGGTTTTTCTTTCTCTTTTGACTTTTCCATTTTCTGAAGCTCCTCCACATAGGCATCATAGATCTTCCACTGAGAGACAGACAGAGGCAGAGTTTATCAGGACCTGGTCATACTCCAGAAAACAGCCATCTACACCATCACAAAAATATGATAGACCTTACAATAGTATCACTGCCACTGGAATCAGCTGATGACAGCTGGCTTGTTGCAGAAAAAGTGAAGAATTGAAGTCCAGGATTTGTAAAGCTTGATGGGGCATGTCTTACTTTTTAAGAACAGATTACTGCACCCTTAGCAATCTCCTTCCCTCAACACTCTTCTTGGTGCTTTGACTTCATGTCATTTTTGTAGGACTTTCTGTTTGGCTAATTTACCAGTGTTCAATAGGAAACATGCATTAAACATCTGCTTTATGACATTTCTCATGTGGTGTTGGAAAATTAAATTGTAGCTGCTTAACACAATTTAAATCTTGGACTCCAACTCTGCAGCATATGATCAAATGGAAACTGAGAGCAGTTTTAGATCTTCTGCTATGCCACATGCTAGGAATGTATTGAGTAGAATCAACAGTAATTTTCCTACTTAAGAATTATCCATTAGTATTGGAGTGCTAGTACTGTGTCTGAAGCAGGTACATTACTTTCAGCACAAAACAAAAGGCTATCTAATTCTGACATGGGCTTAGAAGAGGGAGAATGATTCAAACACAAAATATAGAGTAGGACGTTGGAATAAAGAAAGGCAGCAGAAACCTTTAGCAAAAAAACTGCCTTGTGTTGCAAATTTGCAGGCAGAAACAAAGTGGAAAGATCTTCCAAACATCAGGGAAAGGACAAAGATGTGATGAGAAGAGTAAGAAAAGGAGCAGAACTGAAAACTTTGGAAGAGGAAATTAAGAGCATATGGAAGAATAAGCAGGAAAAAGAGGTGAGGAAAAAAGTTTACATTAAAATACTACTTTATATCCACTCAAATTTTCAACAGAATAAAAAGAAAACAAGAAGGAAAAATTTTTTTCTCAGTTTTGAAACAATTAATAAAACATTTTAGCAACAGCCTGATTATCGTAAATAGGTCTGTTCTCTCTAACTCTCAGGACATCTCACTGTCAGAAAAAAAAAAAAGTCCAGCTGGAACGAGGGAAGATATCAGGCCAATTCTCTGTGATTTTAAGTTCAGGAACAGACTGGGTTACAGTTTTCAACTTGACAGAAAGGCACCTTCACTTCCCTCCCTATCACCTTCCTATAACAGCATTTTTTAAGTTGCTGTCATTACTTTATACTTTATTCTGGGTGTTCCTGTGGTACACTGGTAACGAAACAGTATTTTCAGTACCAGTTTGGTACACTGGTTTGGAACAATATTTGCATCAGTGACAAACACATACACATTTTGCAAATATCTGTGAGAATTAATCAGCAGAATTGGCTGGATTGCCTTTCCAATGAAAGCTATATCATATTTCATATGTAAAATGCCATGCAAAATATTTTTTAATATATTTTTAAGAGATTGCAAAAATACTGTATAGCAATTGCGGAAGAGTTCTTCATCATGAATAATTAGGCAGATTCCCACTGTATAAAATGGAACTAAGCCTACGGCAAAAGGCTTAAAGTGGGCCTTCCATGTTCCTTATGCTGTAGTTCTCTCTGGGTTCAGCATCAGGCTTTAGAAACCTGCTTTTGCATACAGATAAATTTAGACAAAGTAAAAACCACAATATATCAATATATATCCCTTGGGCACGGAGGTTGGACCAGATGACCCAATGTAGTCTCTTCCAACCTTACCAGTTCTGTGATTCTGTGAGATATATATGCATATATCAAAATCATAACAACACTCCCAAAAACTCCATGAACCCTTGTAAATTTCCAGGTGTACAAAGTCTTCATAGGTTTCCACTCTCTAAACACTGTGCTTACAGTGCAAATATGCCCTAAATGCTTTATCATTTTATTTTTCCTGCATTTTGAGACCTGATTAAACCTGCCACTAATGGGATCAGCTGATGGAGGTGTCCTGCAGCTGACCAGGTACTGAATACTGGATCACAGCTCCTCATAAATAACCAGCTCACCCACCACACAGTGATGGAAGGTGTTCAGCAACAGAACAGCCCCCAAAGACTACCATGTCAGAGGAGTCAGTGCTTTCAAGAAGGCAGTTGCAGTTGAGTCCCTACTCTTGCAGAGCTCAGCTGCAGGACACCTCTTGCCGAGTCCAGAACCATTCTCACACTGTGATTTCCCCATTTTCGCTTGTTTAAGACTCTCTAAAGTAGTCTGGCCAGGATCAATTAAAAGCAGCTAAACCAAGACTCTTGACATTAGAAATAAAAACCATTAGCAAGTTAACCCATTAAGGCTGAAAAGAGGGTCACACTACTTTGCTCTCAGATTTAAATCAGAGATCAAAGTCACAGTATGGCAGTTCATTCCACTGTAAGGAATGCAAACATAGCAATACAATTTTTCCTTTCTCTTATCTCAGTTTCCTAAATATACTCTAAAAAACTTTAAAAGTAAAAAAGGTTATACCTGGTTAGCAGTGGCTGAGAAATCTTTACAAGGTGTAGGCTCTGACTGACATGCTCTTTCCTGAATAAAGAAGAGGCATAAAGAAATGTAATTTTTGCATTGAAACTCCTTGCAGTGACACAGTTGAGTTGTGGAAACAGCCTTCTCATAGCAGGTGGTTAGAATAATATTGATTTAAGATTAATTCAACATCCAAACGACTCCCAAATTACTGCACGAATATTAACAGTGATCATGCACCTACAAATAGAGTTTCTTGTGGACCAAAAGAAGGTTCACAAGGCCTTCTGATTTTTTTCTAACGTACTTAAAATATTTCACTTCAGTACTTAATTTTGAAGGAGTTGAAATTGTTTGCTTCACCTCTACCATTTGAAACATTCTGCTATTAACTATGGTATCAGTTATGATATCCTACCAAATTTGGTAAGTTTTTTCCTATATATTACAAACTGACTTGAGTACAGCAATCAAAACAAAAGAGTTGAACAGAAACAATTTGATGTTACTGAAATAGTATTTTTATCACCTTAAATCAACATTCTGAAATAAATTAATGTATTTCTGTGAAGCTTTCACTTCAGGGAACAGTATTTTTCAAAAAACTGTTGTGTCAGGACATTTTTACGAAGCTCTCTGTATCTTTTCACTGACCTCTGAAATGAAGCAGTCTCAGAGGTGGAAGCTGCACATCCTGTACAGCACATAGCAGTACTTCACAGCTATTTACGGTCTATATTCTGCTTTCAAAAGCATAAGCACACAGCAGCACACAAGCCTCTCCCAGTAAAATCAATAGGAAGAAAATGTGCAGATCTGGGGTCAAAGAAATAACAAATTCCATGGCTTCCACAGGGATTTTTGAAAGACGTGGAATCTTAGCTCAGACTTTGCTATAAACACTCCGCTGTTGGACAAACTCTCCTGAGATCCTCCATCCCTACTAGTAGCAAGCCACGCTATTCCTTCTAGCAGGTAGTAGCTTCAGCAACACAGCGACTCTGAGATCTGTCCAAGCCCATCAGATGTAAAAGCATTTCACTTTAGCTGTAATGGCTGCAGGAAGGCAGACAGGCTCTCTGGGGAAGCTGTATACACTCTGATTCCAAGGCAGCAAGGAAAACAAGAGAATTTTCTCTCTGAAACTTTTATCTCCAACTCAGAAAGCTCCTTTTTGAGCACTCAACGGGGGCCCAGCATCACTGGTACTGCTTGATTAGGAGGTCCTGCAAAGACACACTGGGAATGGCTGCAGGCCCAGCAAAAAGCTTAGGGAGGGAACATGAAGTCTTGGATCTGTACTGATCTAAAGGTGCACGCACAGGCTGGGAGCAGGATGTACCATGCAGCAGCAGTAAAGTTTTGTCATACTTACATGTATGTAGTATGTAGTACCTGTGCTTAACAAAACCGTAAATACCTTTATCCGTTTAATATAGGGGCATTTATATCCCTGCTCCATAGGTAAGAATTTAAGTACAAGGCCATAAAGGGACTCTCTGGCAAAAGGAAATTGAATTCATGGATTCCAAGCCCTCAGCTACCACCCTAACCATTGTTCTATACCTTTTCAGATGAGAAAATAGACATGATAAATATCATATCCAAGTATAGTTCTAAAGACTTACAGTAGCACCAAAACTTCTTGTAGGCTGTCCAAGAGCTCATAAGGCAAGAGTTCTTCTGTCACCATTTTCATCATTCCAAATGTTTTATCATAGTAAAACACTGTTTTTTTTCTCCTAGTAATATCTACAGAGATCACTGGATATGACACAAACACAGACCATCTACACACCCTCTCAAAGGAAAGATCCTCCAAGTCACTGAAGGAAATAGCAGCATACCCGCAAAGGGTTGTTCAGTGTCCTTGTAGCTCTCTCAGTGAAGTTGAACTGGTTTGCAAGCTTCTTCTCCTTCACTTTTGGGGGAGGAGGCTCTTCTGCCTCTGCTGCCTCAGCTACTTCTGCTGTTCCTGACCCCTCTGCCTCTTCCTCTCCTGCAGCCTGCAAGAAAATATAGCAGTAACCCCACCCTGAAAGAAACAGACATCTCTTTCCTTCTTCAAAAGAACTTCTTAGACCTCTGGATTTCTGCTGCTTAGTGAAGGAGATTGCAATTGATGATTCAATATCCAAGATGGAAATTAGGAGACTTCCTGTAACCAGAGCAAGGAGGTTCTGGAATGGTATCTAAACAGCAATAAGGGAAACCAGGAACTGAAGTTACTTTAAAACAAACCCTGACATGAGTGAGATAATATAGCATGGCTGCTTTTGATAAACTGGACTCAGGGACCAGCAGACTGTGTTAGAGTCCCACTACTTTGTGCTTTCATTTCCTTGCTAGACGGTGAGCTTTATGTGAAACTAGCCTGAACTTGATTCCAAGGCCTGACACTGTGTGGATAAGAACAAACATCCCACAGCATACTTCTTTCCTGATCAGCCCACTGTGTTTAAATCCAGCCACTGCTTATTTAAGGTAGTTATGCTTGCTGCTTTCATCCCTCCACATTATGTTTTTTCACCGATTTCTCTTTCAGCAATAAACAGGCTGTCCAGGAAGATTCCAGATTCCAGCAAATTAGACTATCTCGATATAGTATCTGGATAAAGACAGACCTGGGGTGAGAGAACCCATTTCCCTCCATAGCTTCTCCAAACCAAAAAATGGCAGCAGGACCCCCGCTGTTCAGTAGAGCCTGCAGGATCTCACCTATAGCAGAGACATCTCGGGCATAAAAGAATCACAGAAGCTTCCCAGCAAGCCTATTTTATAATAAAGGAATTTCAAATCTAATATTAACCATAAAATGGACAGTTCTCAGCTGATTATGGAGAATTACCTGAGTATCTCCTGTGCTTTCTTCATCTTTAAACTCTGTCTCTTCAGATGTCACTGCAGGAGTCTCAACAGGAGCCTTTTCTGATGATAGAAAGGGTAAGTGAATAAGCCCAGGATAATAGGACATATTATCCCATATTCTGCAGATCCTCCTATCTTCTGAAGCATTAATATACAGATGCATCCTTTTCTCATGCTATCTCATTAAACAACACAGTAACCAACCCCCAATTTGGAAGGTGATTATTTGCTGAAAGCCACAAAAGGAGGCAATGTTATTACTAGAATGAAACTGCAGTAATTCTAGCTGGACTGAAATAAATTTCTGAAATCCACTTCTGATCTGAGTAGCTTTGTTTCTGGGTATCCCTTCAGCCCTGGATCTTTCTGCCCTCCAAAAATGTCTGCAATTATGTACAACTATCAAGAATGTTTTCAAGGCATATAGGAGTTATAACATGGTTTGTTGCTTGTTTATATGGATAAAAAGGAATATACTGGTCTTATCAGAGAATGATGAATGTCTACATTCCAATCACAGCGTTGAGTGTGCAGTCATGCTAGCACCAGGCTGCTTGAAACTAGCTGGTTTGGAAACTAGGAAAAGCATTGCCAACAATAACAATTCATGCTTTCCTGGCATTGAAGATCCCATTCAGCACTTTGCACATTTTGTTAATTGTAAAATAAAAGAGGCACGAACCCTCAGAAGCTGCAGATAGCAACTATTTTCAGGAGCTTCTCCCATGTTATCATCATGCCTGACAGCTACCTGGCTCTTCTCCTTTCACAACTTCTCCTTTCACAAACCGCAGAAATATGACAAAATCACTAGGCAGTACATCTTTCCCAGCTGAAAATTCAAACCTAGAACTCTTTACTAACAAGAGATTTTCAGCCTCTGCCTTAGGTGTTTTATTGGCTGAAAACCTAAGAATGTCAATGGTAGCTCAGCTCAAAGGCCCAACTAGCTCAATATCTTGTATCTCACATTGTCCAGAAGTAGATGACCTGGTAAGAGTGTAAGAATTGGTCAAGTATATGCTGGTTTCCTGAATGATCATGCAACCTCCAAACATTTCTGCTTTAATACTTTAAATTGTGGCTGAAACTTTCAAAGTAGGGTGAGGAATTTCAACATGTATGTCCAACTATGGCAGTGGAAGATGTTTAAAAGACTCTAAATAGCCCTGAAAATTTCAGTGTTAGTGTTCACATGGCTCAAAAAACATGCAACATTTCTGCTCTGTGGCAAACACTGGGCTGATTGCTTCTTCTGTTTCTGTTTCCCCAGAAGGGTGCAAGCCAAAATAGGAACTGTACAAATCTGTGGTGATGAAGCATGATCATTCCCTCATGTTGAAAAAGTGGTACCAGTGCCTAGCTGAAAATGGCTGTGGTTTCAGATAATATACCTACCTTCCGAAATGCTTGATCTGATGCTCTGCCGCCTGCCTTCATCTGAATCTTTGAGTATCATGTTTCCATTCAAAGATAAGTGAATGGCCATTTGATCCACATAGCTTACTGGCTTGTATGCTCCGTCCTACAAAGAGGGAAAAAACAACAAAATCAGCATGGAAACAATATTTCAAACAAGAAATACTGTGTAGCCTAAACTGCTAAAGCTAAGAAGATCCATACTGATAAATATGTTTGCTACTGGCATACTTACACTGAATTTCTTCCAGCAGGTATTTATATAACAGGACACTAAGGGCCACAAATTAAAGATATAATGAAAAGAAGCAAGAACATGAAACCTGTAGTTCTCCACCACTATCACATCAAGTGAGTTTAAATATAGTTCTAGTGGTCCTCTAGCGCACAGCACTCCCTAAGAGACTCTCATGTCCTGTGGTGCTGAGATGCCTGAATGAGTTGTTGTATCTACACAAGAGCAGCTCTGATCTGGAGAGGGATCTCTTAGCACCATGCCCAGGTTACAAGCACTGCACCAATTCAGCTATTTGAAGCTGACTTGGTTGGCACTTGCCTGTGGAACACTGTACAGTGCATGTACATAAATAGGATCAAACTGTGTGTTAAGATTTTGAGCTGCACCTAAAAGCAATCAGAAGCCACTGCAGACCACAGATGCTTCAATAGTTCTTAAAAATATGACTGCTTTCTGGACCAACCACAGCATAGCTTCAAGTCCATGTCAGTCACTGTGGAGGATTTGAAGATAGGGATCATTGACCCTGTTTCTGTCCCATAAATATGGAAAACATGAACTCCACATAGAAGAGATTTATTTGCTTCCACAAGACTGATCTCTTTTCTTTGGTGATCTCATGTAATGGTTAGTCAAACCAGCTACATTAGCACAGACATGAGATAGGTTGGGGAATACTTTATGTGATTGTTGGTTCCGTGCCTAAGGTTGAGGAAACTCCCATGCCAGAGCTGTAGGAGTTGTCCTTTTGCCCTTTCTTTCAGGGGGTGGTAACCCTTCCAAAGGACAAGTGGGCGGCAAAGCCACCATTCCAGTCCCTCCCTGTGCAGCCTGTGCTGGTAGTTGTACATGCTAGCAGGAGGAGGCTGTGCCAGGATAAAGCAGCAGTATGCTCTGCACACACAAATGTGAAGGTGTGACTCTTGGATGTTTCCTGGCAGTATTTGATGCACCCTCCCCTGCTCACTCCTACTCATCATGAATAGAGCTCTTGTCTGTGATTTCACAAAGCACATTTCTGAGCTCTCATACAACTGAATCTTGATGTGAAGATACTGAGCCACAACTGTCTTACAGACTGAGTAAGGCATTGCCTTTCGTCCTCTAGCCACCACAGAAAAAGTTACCACCTGGCATTAGCTGCACTAATTATGTTCACTCCCAGATCTTGTTGAGTAATTGTTACATCCTACTTCTGAATAAACACATCAATGCTTTTAGACTTTTACCCTCTGTAAAAACCCCTTAGGAACCATTGGCAGTAAATATGCAACAAGATGAAGTCATATTAAAAGGAAATTTACCTGGTTATAAATTGAAGGGAAACACAAAACCAGTTAATTGCAAAAAATCTCATCCTGGTTTTACAGGTCATGCCACACTTACTTTAAAGCTGTATCTGACGATATTCTGGGGAGCATGGGGATTATCAGCTGTCAGGATGCGTGTAAATTCCTCTTTTAATTCCTTTGGAAAGGAAACAAAATAGTATTGTAAATAAAACTTCACTATTAATACAATATACAGCATACAAAAATAACCAGGTTTACAGTCAGTTCTATGATGTTCAGTTCGCTGCTCCACAAGAGCAATGCTTGGAGCCAAGTTGGCTCAGAGTGGAATCCAGAACAGTCATCTCACTTCCTACCATAGTATTTCAGTGGGCTTTCTTGAATTCTTTAGCTGTAATGTTCTTATGTAGGCTATGGTAGCACTTGAAAAATGCTAGCTGCATTCTACAGGGCAAGAAAGACAACCTGTGTCTTGAAGTGTACACTGTCCAGAGAGTAAACAACAAGCTCAGCAACAGTGATTGCAGGATTAACCTCTGCAAACAAAAAACAGTACTGGTGTTAACTCTTTTCACTACCTGAGTGGAGGGAATTATGTACAGCTTCCCTTTGAGAGCAATTTGGAGAACCAGTAGCAATGCTAGAGTGAGAAGAGAGAGAGAACTGCAGTTGGAAGGGTGACCAACTGCAATCCTACTGAACCAAGCTGAAAAGAAATGGCCATAAAACTGTAAGACACCTCCATGTTTTGTGTCTCACACACAAACATCTGAAAAGCTCAGGATTGGCTCTGGGGTCCTCCTTATCTGAGGGAAGCCCTGGCCCCATTGCCCTCTTGGCTCAGCTCCACGCAGACACATTGTCTTAAGGTCAGTACTGTGTTTCAAAGCACATCCTTCCTGTTTTCCTGCTGAAAGTCATTTCAGTTTACGCTGCAGATACTCTACTTTAGCAAAACCTGGAGTTTTACTCCCACAGAATTTCTTCCAAAACAAATGGGTAAGAGGTAGGCTTCAGCTTATGGAGTTTTGTACATATCTCATGACAGCTACAGGCACTGCTTTACTCACAGCTTCAGTCAGCTCCAGTTGATCTGGGGGTTTGACTAGAGTTCTTACTGATGTCCATTCATCTGCTCCCTCTCCTGCTTCAGTGGACGCATCTTCATCCTAGCACAGGAACAAGACCATTAGTGCACAAAGACTGTGATTGTTTTGCTCCCTCCCAAAGTAGCACTTCTCCAGGCATGGAACAGGAAGGACAAAACAGCATTTCCCCATCCATGTGTGCTTTGATCAGAACAGATAACACCAAATGGCGAGCCCAAATCTGAAGATTGTTGAGCTGCTACACTTGACAGCAAGAGTTCAGTGGGTTGGAGGAGCTGCTGTCTGAAGATAACTCCTGGCCTGTAACAAAACTGGAGTAACTCCAATAACAAAACTCAAGTAAGTCCACTTCAAATTTGGTTTAAAAGTTGGCAGTTCTGTTTCTTTAGATAATACCCAAATGAGCAATACTTTAGGGCTACTCAAGGTCACAAGTCAAGGACCTGCAATTGCTTCTGAAGTGCTATTCCATAAGCTACACTTAGAAATTAGTTCAAGATACAAAGCTGCAGGGATGCAGCTCCTGGAGAAATGTTAACCATTTTCTTGCAAAAGCCAGCAGGTCTGCATTCTGCCAGCACAGAGAGCAGCTCTCCTTGGGCTGGGCTTGGGTTGATGTCATGGTATGATATCATTAACAGGAAAGGAATCACTGCAGGATGAATTTCAAGTAATTGCCGTTACAGATAAATTGCCAGAATGCAAAGCTGGTGATTAAAGTGTTTAACTGCTCCGGGCAAAATGTCTCCCTCAGTTTGAAATGTGTAATGGGTTGATTTAAAATAAATTAATCATTCTTTTAAATACAGCTCACTCAGGTCTGCTAAACTTTCTAGCCATACAGAGCTGCCAATGAGTCCAGGGTGAGGTGAAGGCTGTTTGCAGGTACAGAGACTGGACCCAGTTATCTGCAGAGCATCACAAAGGTAAAAAGCACAATGCTGTGTAAAATCATGCAGTGACTGGGAGTAACTGAGACTTCTGCATATGTCAGGCATTCAGAGAAAGTCACAGACTGCAGCCTTTTTTTTGCCAAGGGAGTTGAAATGAGGCAAGCTGTAAGGAAGATCAGGTGCTCTGATACACAAGAGACTAAGACAGCAGAACAGTTGTTTATGATTTAATGCTCCTCACATGAGCACCTGCTTGCAGGACATTTATCATACACAATTGGATGCCAGTTAGCTCAGTGGTGTATTCCCTAGTGAAGCAGATAAGAAGTACTGTGGGATTAACATTTTTATTTATGTTTTTCATTTAAAAGTAAATAACTTTCCATTTGTAAAGGGTCAAAAGAGGAACATTTAACAAGACTCTGATTTGTCCTAAGAAAGAGAAAAGCAGTTTATCACCATGCCTGTTTAAACATGTTAACTGTCCTTACACCATGCCAATGGAGATAAATAAGAGAAAGATAGGTTAAATAAGGATGTTGCAAGCATTTATTTGCCCGACAGAAAAACATTATCATGAGGCTCAGTCAAAAAGTTACTGCTATTTTCTCTAATGCTTTGCATTTCTATGTTAATTAAGTGAATATGGGCTATCTTTTGAAATTTCTAAACCAAGCAGGCAGTTTTCTTACACTCTGTGACAGCCTATATTTTGCAATTTACATACCAAATGTTTTATTTTAAGCTTTTCATCTTGCAGTTTACCTAAATTGTGCCTTTTTTTTTAGCTGATGTTTTTATTCTAACTTGCTAGTGTGATTCCTTTCTCAGTGGAAATTTAGAGCAACCCCTTACTGCTAAATCAACTGGAATGTTACCAATTCCATGAAAAATGCCATTGTTCAGTCTGAATCTAGTTTGCATCTCAGAGATAATGCAGGGAAAAACATCTTTTTAAGACTTGTGGATCTTACCCGTTTTTTAGCTACAGCTTTAGCAGGCCTTGGTGGTACTCCCTTTCCTCGTGAAGGTCCACCTTGACCCTGAAGAGAGAACATACCCAAAGTAAAGCTTCAAAGCACCTTGTTTCCTAATTTAACCAAAGCAGAATAAAAGTTTAATACTCTTAATAATGTTTGCTGTAATGGTATGTTTCAAAAGCCAAGTATACTGGTATTTTGTCTATTAATAATTTGAATGAAAGGCAGTCACTTTCATAATGGTGGTGGAGTCACCATCCCTGGAGGTATTTAAAGGACATGTATGGGTGATGCTTAGGGACATGGTTTAGTGGTGGAATTCCAGTGTTAGGCTAACAGCTGGAGTCAATCTTCAGGGTTTTTTCTGATCTAAAGGATTCTATGATTCTAATAAAAGACAGCAGTTTATCAGCATGAAGAAACACTGTCCTTCTTATTGCCTATCTGTGATACACCTGAATGTCACACACATAGGGTTCTAGTGCCTTAGTCAAACAACCAGAAAGGCTGCTCTTGTTCCAAATGCTTGCATGTCACAGTGAGCCCAGAGACAGCAGACCCACACCTACAAAGCCACGAGTGTTGAAAAAACGTGGAAAACACTAAAATAATTGTTTGCAGGGAGCCCTATAGAGTATTTCTGAGGGATACTACCCAGAGGTTACAGAATAACAGAAAGGCATCAGTGACAAAGATTTATGACAGCTTTACATAAAATGGTAGAGGAAATCAAGAGGATCTTTTTGAGAAGACACTGAGGGACAGACAGGACCAAGAACTCACAGGCAGAGGGAGACAGAGGTGATAAACAAAGGACAACAATATTAGAAAACTTGGCAAGAACAGTTTCACTATCTGGATCCTAGATAACATTGGATGGGATGGATGGGAAAAGCAGAGGAGTCACTTGGAAAAAGTGTTTGACATTATGACAGGAAAGAGGGGGTTACTAGAGAAGAGGGAAAGAAAATGAATGGGTGGGGAAGCAAGCTCCCATGGGTTTACTGATTTTCTTTAGGAGGACATTAGAGTGCACCTTTCAACTCAGATTAAAGGTCATAGAATCACAGAATGGTTTGGATTGGAAGGGACCTTAAAATCATCCAGTTCCAGCCCCCTGCCATGGGCAGGGACACCTCCCACCAGACCAGGTTGCTTCAAGCCCCATCCAACCTGGCCTTGGACACTGCCAGGGAGGGGCAGCCACAGCTTCTCTGGGCAACCTGGGCCAGTGTCTCACCACCCTCACAGCAAAGAATTTCTTCCTCACATCCAGTCTAGATCTCCCCTCTTTCAGCTTGAGCCCATTCTCCTTTGTCCCATCACTCCATGCCCTTGTCAAAAGTCCCTCTCCAGCTTTCCTGGAGCCCCTTCAGGTACTGAAAGGTGCTCTAAGGTCTCCCTGGAGCCTTCTCTTCTCTAGGCTGAACATCCCCAACTCTCTCAGCCTGTCCCCATAGCAGAGGTGCTCCAGCCCTCTGAGCATCTTTGTTTACAGCTCCGTGTCCTTCATATGTTGAGGACTCCAGAGCAGGATGCAGTACTGCAGGTGGGGTCTCATGAGAGCAGGGGAGGAGAATCCCCTCCCTTGACTTGCTGGTCACACTTCTTTTGATGCAGCCAATTCCTTATCCACTGAGTGGTCCATCCATCAAGTCCATGTGTCTCGAATTTAGAGAGAAGGATGTCATGCAGGACAGTGTCAAATGCTTTGCACAGGTTCAGGTAGATGACATCAGTTG
>VZRW01008798.1:81869-92116 GCA_013398125.1 Aegotheles bennettii
AAAAAAGTAATTGAGTACCTCAGCCTTCTCCATATCCTGGCTCATCAGGTCTCCCTTTTTCTTCTGGAGAGGGCTCATATTTTCCCTAGCCTTCCTTTTACCATCAACATACCTATAGAAGCTTTTCTTGTTGCCATTGATGTCCCTGGCCAGATTTAGTGCTATCAGAGCTTTAGTTTTTCTAACATGATCCCTGGCTGCTCGGACAATTTCCCTGTATTCCTCCCAGACTACCTGTCCTTGCTCCTACCCTCTGTAGGCTTCCTTTTTGTGCTTGAGTTTGTCCAGGAGCTCCTTGCTTACCCATGCAGCCCTTCTGGTGGTTTTGCCTGACTTCATTTCTGTTGGGATGCAGTGTTCCTGAGCTTGGAGGAGGTGATCCTTGAATATTAACCAGCTTTCTTGGGCCCTTCTCCCCTCCAGGGCTTTATCCCATGGTACTCTACCAAGCAGGTCCCTGAAGAGGCCAAGTTCTGCTCTCCTGAAGGCCAGGGTAGCCTGCTTACTATGATTCAGTCATTTTGGAATCTGTGCACATCTCAGCATGCAGTTTCCACAGTAAGGACTCCTATGGTGCAACTACATGCTAATGCAAAGAACCACTGATTACTTTTTAAGTCTGTTGCTTGCTGCTTTCACCTGTTTTTCCTGGTTCTTCTACCGGAAAACCCAGCTTTATCACACTATCTATTGTTCATCTTTTCCATACCTCTTATGAACACTTCAAGGAGCAAGTCTGTAAAGAGATTCCTAGACTCCTCTCATGATTCCCCTTCATTATGAAAATTTAATATTCAGTTCTACCATCTGCTTCCCATCTATTAAACAATTCAGCAGCCACAATGACTTTGACCCAGTATCCCAAGTTCTCATTTCTAAAGCCCCATTACTTGGTAAGACCTGACAGCACAAATTCAGAAAAGAAAAACTTTCAGAGGAGAACAAGCTGCAGCAGAGATGTGAGATGGTGACTTTCAGTGTTGTTTCCCTTGGTGCAAGCTGCTGGTATAGATATTAAAAATAGGCATACCTATTAAAAGCAGTGAAAAATTAGTAGACTGAGACATTTCTATGCTTAGAAAATGTGCCTCACTTTAAAATAGCAATTGTTATGACTCAAGTGGAGAAAATAAAGAGTTATGACATTTCCTTTATAATCCCACAGTGGGCTGGTAGCAGAGCAGATAGCCCATGAGCCCCAGCATCACAACCACTACTGAGACTGCTGGATTACATAGCTGGCTTGTCTTCTGGCTTTGATTGCTTGGCAATGGGCAAGAGTCTACAAGCACCATGCTACATGTGAATTAGATGTGATTTAAGCTACAAAATTTAAAACACAGTTTCAAAGCAGAATTTTATTCAGATCCAAACCAAAATCAAACTCTTATTTTTAAACATGAAACAAAGCCTACTCAGTATTACCCTTTGTAAATGAGCCTATAAAAGCATTTATCCAGCAGCAAAGGCATTGACAAGGCAACCTGAGGGTAACTGGTTTTGGCAGTTGCACACATTTCAATTAATACAATCCCGAGAGCCACCTGTGAATAAATATCTGTCACTGTACTAAAATCCAAAGGGAACACTGAAGAAAAGCCGGAGTTAAGACTGCCCTGAAAGGAAGCAGCACAAACCCTGCTCTACTCCCCACATCATAAAGGGTTTGCAGAGTAGAGCGTGAACAATTTTTGTAATCAACCAGGGGTCTATGGCTGATTCGTTTTACTTCTTTTGTCTTTGTACAGTATCATCATGGTTTCATAACTGTAACTTAATGGTATAGTACAGGCCTCATGTGATAGGGAGACTCTGAGGAGACTCAGAACGTGGCACAGAGGAGTACGGGCAGGGGAGGATAAGAGGTGGGGCACAGGCTTGACATGGGAGACCCCGCAGCTGCTGCAGTTAGAAAAATGCAGACCTGCATAGAGGGGAACTGGATGAAGCTGAGCTTAAGGGTAACAAAGAAAACAAAAGATTAGTATCAAGCACACTTAAAAAGAATCATATACAGTAACATCAGATCTAATGTGGAACTTCAGATCAATCATAGAATCACAGAATCACAGAATGGTTTGGATTGGAAGGGACCTTAAAGCTCATCCAGTTCCAATCCCCTGCCAGGGGCAGGGACATCTCCCACTAGACAGCCACAGCTACAGCTTCTCTGGGCAGCCTGTGCCAGTGTCTCACTATCCACACAGTAAAGAACTTCTTCCTAATATCCAGTCTAAATCTACCTTTCTTTAGCCTGAACCCATCCCCTCTTGTCCCAACACTCCATGCCCTCATAAAAAGTCCCTCTCCAGCTTTCCTGTAGTCCCTTCAGGCACTGGAAGGTGCCCTGGAAGGTCTCCCTAGAGCTTTCTCTTCTTCAGGCTGAACAACCCCAACTGCCTCAGCCTGAACAACATCAGCTCTCTCAGCCTGAACGAGGAAAGAGAAAGGTGTGAAAGTGTGTTAGCTAACATATAAGAGGAATTAAAACTCTACTTGAATTGATACTGTATAGAAGTCGGTATAAAAAGCAGAAGGCAGCATTCGGGATGCAAGTATTACTCCTGCAGGGATGCTTAGCAGCAGCCTGTGTTAGCAAAGTGCCTGAGGGGATGGAAGGTTCATCCCAAAGAACCTAAACCTATTGGAATCCAGCTGGCACCATGAACATGAAGAGATGAGATCCTAGCATTTTGGCAATATTAGCACCAGGCAACACTCATCAAAACTAGTAAATCGTTTAAAACTATTACAAGAAGCAAGGTGGGGAGCAAACATGGATCTGTCAAGAATACAAAATCTTTTACATCACCGCCTAATTCAGATAACAGCACAAAGTCTACTGTTGCACCACTTGCTGAAAAAGGCAGTCCTGACATTTCTTTTTATTGATGTATTTGTGTTTTGTCCTTTTGCAAGCTCCTGCTCCCTGTAAACCTTTCCAAAGGCAGCACACTGTCCTTCTTCACACCTTCCCTTAATACTCCTCTCAGCCCCCAACAGCACCCACGTAGCTGGTGTCCTGCCACCACAGCTCAGAGTGATGGCCATTGCTTCCTCATTCTTCTTTTTACTGTATCAATAAACTATTACCTCAGAGGTAATCCTTTTCCTCTGACAGCTATTTCTTTGTTCCACATCACACAGCATCTGTACAATAGTGAGGAGGTCACAAATGCACACGCAATACAAATTGAAAAAATAAACTATAACTGTGAATCAACATAATGGCTATATATTCACTAGCAAGATGCTCATGACCACAACTGGCCTTCGCACACATCTCTAAAACTCAAGCACATTTTTGCTGTTACATAATTAGCTACAGAAAAAAAAATAAGAGACTATTATTAGCATCTCAATGAGAAGCATTCAGAAGTTAGAAAATAAGAGAATTAAGGTTGCTGGGGCAACCTTCTATTCATCCTGTTAGGCACAGGCATTGACAATACCCAGCTTCATTCCATAATCACACACTCTGTTTTTTGTAGGTTCCCTACCTCATTTAAGCTCTCCCAGGCTTACAAGTGTGGACAGAGTTCGGACAATAAGTTGCTACTAGTATTTTGGTTTATGTTGTTCAGCATCTTGAGTCCTTTTTTTAATGCATAGCCTAAATCAGACAAACAGCAAATAACACTTCAAACAATTACATTTTAGCAAATTCTATATAAACTGAAGATGGTCTTGCTATAGAAAAAAATCAACAGCCTTCCTAAATCTTTCTAATAAATGGTGCTACTATCCCTGTCTTTAATAATATTAATAATTAACAAGAAGAGGAGTGTGAATAATTATGAGGAACTTCTATTATGAGAAAAAAAGAGACGTTGTTTCTAGGGAATTAAGGAACAGGTAGGAGGCATTAAGGAGTTATCAGGAACTCCTGACCTCCGGGTCACCATCATAACTTTGACGACCCTGGGAGGTGCATCACTGCTACAGCAAAAAAAGCCAAAGTAAGAATTTATGCATGCTAAACATGTTTTACCCTAATTATCATCTTACATTACATAAGTGAACAGATTACCATAGTTTCCACTGTGAAAAGGTATTAAAAGCCCGTAGCAATCACAATACTTAAATGAAGAATATAGACAACTCAAGTGACTGTTCTTTTCTGGACCTTTCTTCCAGGCTGTGTTTATGATAACAGCCTGTAGAAACTCCTCCCAGGGCCAGACATTGACTATTCTACAAGACAAATTGGCTATAGCAAAGGTACAGCAATCCAACAGGATGATACAGATGAGGAAACAGATGAAAAGTGATCCTTTACATGACGTTTAATTTACTTTTCCCTTGCCACAGCTCCCTCTAATGCAGACAAGCCCTCAAGAATTGCAAATAGCTGCAAAATCAAGTCCTTCAGCAGGAAGCTTTCCTGTTGCTGCCTTATCCAACAAGTATTTCTAATCGTATTTTTAGGTAGGGTGTTTGGGTTGTCTCCAAATTAAATTCCTCTAAATATATATATATATATTTAGTTATGAAGCAGAAAAACTAAAATAAGAAGAAACTACTGGCTACTCTCCAAAGGACATCATTGTAAATGAAAAAAAGCACTGCTAGGCTGGCATTTTGTAAGAGCTACCTCATTTCTACATCCCATAAACATGTAATGGGAGAGCAAGCATCAAAGAGATGCTATGTCTAGTGGAAGTCTTGCCCTCAACATCCTAGTAACGTGTTTCCAGCTTGACCTGCAATGAGGAAAATAAAGAATCACCTTCAACCCTCTATTCAAGTCTTGTCCTTCTTGCTTACTCTATCCACAGTAATTATTACCCTCTCTTTTTGTTGGCAATGTTGCAATTACTAATTGCTGATCTGAGACTCATTAACCAAATTTACACAAAACAGATAGGACTATCAGTATCTCCCTTCTTGTCTGAATAGCAAAAGCTCTGAAGCTCTTTCCAAGTTTTGGAACAATCATGCCTGGTTCTTTTCTAACAGCTATTTTCTGTGGCCCTACTTTTCAACTATTTCATTCTCCACTGCAGAAATACTCTTGACTTGTCAGTGGCAATGCTGATGGTAAATAAACCATCTTGGTGTCCTAGAAGCAGTGATTTACTCTCAAAAGTAAGCGCTCACTTAAGAACTGGGTTGAATCCTGAATCTGTGACTGCAGAAATCCTTCACGAAAAAATGTGTCCATCCCTCACATTCTGATCCAAAACCTGCCCTGACTAATCAAGTCAGGAGGAGGAGATGCAATGATGCTGCCAAACGTTGTGCCCTGCCATCCAGGATGAGGTTCCTCACTATAGCCTTTGCTGGGTGGTACATCCTTCTCCTATAATGTCAGATTAAACTGCCCCTTCCAGACTTGCAACAGGTCATTGCATGGTGAGGAGCCAGGCACATCACTACACAGCAACTCCTTGAGTAACGTGGAATTTCTCCCTATGCTTAAGGTATAAGGTGGGCTGAGTAGGTCTGTATTTGCAGATCCAGCCTGAAGTACCAGAAAACTCAGAGGCAGGGATGATGCAGGCTGATTACTCTGCAAAGCTGAACTGTCAGTTCATATTAAGCAAATTTTCCAAGGGCTGAAAATTGATTATGTATTAATCAAACACTCTTCAGGGCAATGACAAGCCCAGACTTTATTTTTTAAAGATCATTAAAGACAAATTTCTGCAGCCTTTCAGCTCCCCATGCCAGCTGTCACCATAAGACAATCAGGCTACAAAGCTAAGCAATCACATAACACTCCTGCTAAGTTTACTTCATCTTCCTGAGCAGAGACATCATCATTCCCACTTCCTCGGGAGCAAAGCACAGAGGTTAACACGTACTCTGAAAAAAAGAGAAGAACCCAGCTGCCTGTAGGACTCAAAAAGGAAGAGGGAGAGACATTGTAAGAGCTAAGCTTGACATTTCTGTAAAATCATTTAATAGTTACCTTCTAGCTTTTTATTCTTGTTTTCAGTATTAGAAAACTCTGTATTAAGCCACCACTCATCACAAGGAGGAGAGAAGCACAGAATGGAAATAAAGCCAAAGGAAGCAAAGTGACTTCTAGCGTGCCCTGCAGCAGACATTCATTTACACACACTAGGGATGCCAATTTATGAGCTATTTGCCAATACATTTTTATAATCTGTTTTCTGAGAGACACTAAACAGTGCTTGTTTTACATTCCATGGATGGTTTAATGCGTGTTTAAGAGCCAGTAAGCACCCTGAAAACCTTTGCAGATAAAAAAAAGGTAAAATGTGTCTGATTGTTGGTTGGTTTTGGGGAGGGGGTCTCTTTGTTTCTCTTTGACAACTTGCTGAACAGCAAAGGAGCTGCTTACATTTCAGTGGGTGCAACATCACAGGTCAAGTGTAACAAGAAATGCCTCACTGTCATAATTCAGATGTTTCTTAACGCTGCATGAGTGACCTGTTGCTGACAGTGGGGCTCACCCTAGGGGATAAGGACAGCCAATCTGGTTTTGCACACTGTAAATACAAAGAAGTGTATGCAATGCCAGTTAAGAAAACATAAGCCTGTCTTGCTTCTTCTGAGGGGTGGGTTCAGCCACTAGGTGCTCTCCACTCCTTACAGAAGGCTTTTCCTTGAGCCACCAAGCAAAGACATAGAAATCCAGAACTAACCCCTCCAACAGCATAGCTGATCACCATGCTTAAAATAACAATCCCAAATTTTTGGCCACTTTCTTTCACCATCCAGGACCAGGCATGGGACTGACACCAACTCACAGGGTGCTGTTTCTTGTCCTATCAAGTTTCTGCATGTCCATGCACATGCTACACGGGTCAGTGTTTTTAAAGAACACTCCCCTTCCAAGTGTCCCGTTTATTATACTAAAGTCCTCATGTTCAGGGAAGCTGAGGATCTAATTCTTCCACACCCTTCAGTCTGATGCAGAGACACTGGCTTATGCCTTTCCATCATTCTACATCTTCCCAGAATGCTGTGGAGCTCAATTGTGTGTAACACATTTCAGACCTAGAAGGAAGGACGTTAACAAAGTACAGAGCATGCATAAGCATTGTTATTTACAAAGCTGCATTGGGAACACAAAGATCCAGACATACGCAATTATTTTAGTTTGAACATTGGAACACATTATTAAGGTACACTAACAAACAGGAACCTAAAGATGCTCCTGATTAAGGCTCAGATGAAGTTAAATTATTCATCTGGAAGGCCACAGGCTTTATCTCTGATGGTCAACTGTACTTTGACATATTTTCACCCAGGAATACGGGATATTTCTTTCAAAGAAAAAGACATCAGGTGGTGGGGGACTGAAGTCATTAGGATAAAGAAAAAACACTGAAATAAAGCAAGAACCTGATGTCAGAAGAGAAGGCAAATACAAGACAGGCATAGAAGAAGAGCAGGCAACCACCACCTGTAAGAGAAAAGAAGAAGAAAAAATGAAGAATTGACCACAAAGCACTTGAAGAACACACAACCACGAAAGCAGAGGAGGGGCTGGAAGTAACACATGGCAAAAGGGAAAGACCTGACCATGTTCAGGTAACAATCTCAGCTTTGAGAACAACCTCAGGAAGAGAACTTTCAAAGGCGAAGCAATCAGCAATGAAAAACCTGGGAAGCAGAGCACAACAATGTGATATATAGGAAACAGAGGAACGAAAAGCACAGGGACAGGCGAACAGCACGTAGTGCTAAGGGAGAATTAGCAATGAAAGGGACAAGGAAAGCCTAGGGAGATGATGCTCAGCAGAAAAACCAGCCTCACGAGCCAGTAGCAGGCTTGTTCTCTGCCTCACTACAAACACTGCAGAGAGTGGGAACCTCAGTGAATGAGGGAGCAGTGCAGGAGCTTACTCACTCATTTTCAAAGATTTTCTTGTCAAGAACTGGTATCTAGACCTTAACTCACCAGTTGATTTTACAGTGGCTATCAGGGCTCAGTAAATAGCAACCATCAGGCCTGGATTGGGCAGTGAGTAGTGCAAAGGCAAAGCCGTCCACTCCCCAGACTTTCAAAGCCATGGAGATTTCAGCTGTATTTTGAGTCAGGAAAAATGTGGCAAAAGCCCCTGGACTCCAGAGCCAGCTAGACAAACACACATCTCCTCCACCACAAGAACATTCTAGGGGTTAAAAGTACACGCAACAGCCATCGGATTTAACAAGTTCAAGGCAAATATAGGAAAGGCAATATAGGGCAAGTTAAAATTATTGTCTTTTAAGTTATTGCAATGAAAGTTACGTAAAAAGCCAAAAATCCCAATAGTTTAAACAGCTTATGGTATTTCAAGAGCTTTAAAATAAAATTAATGCCTTTACAGCATGTTAATTAAGTTTTTCAAACAGCATCTGAATCAAAGCTTCTGCATTTCAGAATATTTGATATAATGGTTACTGAAGACGATTGGAAATATTTATGTGGAAATTCTAAAAGACACTGAAATTCAGAGCAAACATTTAATGTTGGGTTTAGTTTGTACCATTATTATTAGTGGGTTTTAAAATTTTAGCATAAACATTTTCATTACCTAGGATCGGATGTGGGTTTTGGTTCTGAATTTGTGCCCTTTGCAAGCTTCGTAAAGCCCTTTGCAACATGCAAACTCCTAGTAGAAGCATTAGGAATGTCAGTTATCCTCTCTTTCACTCTTGTGGACAAGTCAAAGCCCACAAGTCCTCCTACCATGTGTGCAGAAACCCCCAGATGGCTCCCAGAGACACCAGGCCCATGAGGAACCATATCAGTGCTTTTGATTTCAGGCTCCAACCCTCGGCTGCAGGAGCAGGGAGATCTTATCAGGTTCTGCAGGCAGCTCACACTTAGCAGGGTTTATTGGGTCAGGCTTCAGAAGTCGTGTAGTAGAGAGCCTGCAGAGCCCTGCTGTGGATAAACCTCAGCCCACAGGAATCACCCTTGTGTAACTGGATGAGGATCAGATGATCAGCAAGGGTTGCTATTTGCTCATTCAAAGAGCTCCTGCTGTCTGGACCCCCTTGTAGGCCACTGGGGATAGTCCAGGGATCTCCGCTACCACCTCACAGCTCTGAGTCATCATGCCAGTCCCTCTTGTCCTCCTGCATTCCTTGGTCAGTTGTGGATTTCGGGCATGTGTTGTGGACTGAGGAAGCACGCTGCTTGTTCTTGGTCACTTCTGGGCCACCTGTTCTAACCTTCTTCCCTCCACCCCAAAGATGAAATAGGTTTGGATTGATGGAAAGGGTTTTATGAGCCAGGTCAGCTTCTGCTTTGAAATCATAGAATCATAGAATCATTGAGGTTGGAAGAGACCTTCAAGATCATCCAGTCCAACCCCTACCTACACCACCACTAACCCACAGCACCCAGCGCCACATCCAGATGGCTCTTGAACACCTCCAGGGATAGTGACTCCACCACCTCCCTGGGCAACCTGTTCCAATAGCCAAACACCCTCACAGTGAAAAATTTTCCTGATGTCCAATCTGAATCTCCCCTGCTGCAATTTAAAGCCATTTCCTCTCATCCTTTCACTATGGGCACGGCAGAAGAGACCGNTTCTCCAGACTGAACACCCCCAGCTCCCCCAGCCGTTCCCCATAAGATGCTTTCACCAGCTTTGTTGCCCTTCTCTGGACACGCTCCAGCCCCTCAGTGTCCTTTTTTGAAGTGAGGGGCCCAAAACTGAACCCAGCACTCCAGGTGTGGCCTCACCAGTGCTGAGCACAGTGGGACAATCTGCTTGGTCCTGCTGGCCACACTGTTCTTGATGCAGGATGGAAGATGATCAAGCACTTCAACCTAACAGCAGTAGGTGAGATCCTGGAATGGATCTGACCTTGAGACCCAATGGTCTAATGGTCAGGAATATGATGGGATAAAGGTTGGGCTTGATGACCCCGGAGATCCTTTCCAACCATAATGATTCTATGATTCTATGAGCGAGCCNCGTCCTGTGGGGGTCACGCCAAGATGACCACGCAGGGCCCAAGGGCTGACAGTGGGTGCTCACGGACACACGTCCGCCTGCGGCTGGGGCAGGGTGAGGAGCAGGAAGGTTCGCTCATGGCCTCACGCCACTGACCGAGCTGGGAGGAGAGCGAGCAGCGACCCGCGAGGGAAGGGTTCTGAGGAGCGGGGATTTCACGGTGCCCGCTCGGCGTCCCCCAGGTCGGAGCCACCGCAACCCGAACCGCCAGGGGGCGGGCACTGCGTCACGGGCCGGGTGATGACGTGTCTGCCTGCGGGGATGGGTGACGCAACATGACGTCACCGCGCGGCAAGGAGCGCCACGGGGGGGGTG
>VZRW01008798.1:93462-108531 GCA_013398125.1 Aegotheles bennettii
CGGGTGTCCGCAGAGGGACGTCCCCGGTGCTTTTTACCCGAGTAACGGTGAGGGTTTGGGCTGCTGGGTGTGGTTTTCCATTCCCTCCTTACGGCAGGGCGTGTTTCTCCTTCCAGGATGTCTCCTGGCTCCCCAGGCGCAGTGACACCCAATTACCGAGCTCTGAGGAGGCTGGCAGAACGGTTTCACTGCTCTACAGGACCCCGGGGGATCTTTGCGGGGAGGGAAAAGCTTCACGACCGCATAGATGAGTGGGTGGAGTGGTCCTGGGCTTTTGGTAGCCTCTGGAATGATGCCTAGGAAGGAAGGCCAGCTGGCTGGCAGCCACGGGAGGTGCGAGGTCATCACCAAGCAGTCCAGAACTTCTCACGAGTGTGTAGGTGCTGTGCTTTGATGCTACAGGCTGGCGTGTGGTGTCCTGCCCCAGCTGCAGAACACCTGAACCTGCCTGTCCCTTCCTGCTTGTCCCCCTGGGAGAGGTTCCCTTGCGTGTTCTTCTCTCTTTGCCCCTGCCCACCTCAAGGTGTGTTGCTGTGTGTCACCTGGGACCTGCTGAAATACAGTTCACCTTGGCATTAAAGTGAAAGCTGGATAACAGGCTGACTCACTCAAGATGCTGATTCCCTTTAGCACCTGGAGTAAGCAAATTACATCTCGGCATCTGATTGAGTGAGATGGGGATATGAAAGGTTTGGAGAGATGGAAAGGATGTTAATGAAATACTTGCACCCATCCTGTTGACAGCAGGTGAGGGGAGGTTATTGGCAGGTTCATGTTAGCACTTTAGATGCTGCTGAGACTTCCAGTATATGAAACTGTACATGATTGAGGGTTGATGTACCCATCCTCAGTTCCTTGCTGTAGCTAGTGTTTGTAAAAAGTTGAGAACAAAATAAATATCTTGTGAAGAGAATGGCTTCGTGTGAAGGTTCTCAAACTGAAATCACCCCTCAGTGGCAAGAAAAATGATTTTCTTGCAGTGGGAATGTTGTTAAAAATACAAAAATATTTTTAGATTGTTTTTTGTTGTTTGGCTCTTTAGCTTCTAACCTTTGTGGTAGGGAGGACAACTGGCTCTACAAGTTGATGTGGGCTTGTTGCATGCCCTACTTGTGTGTGTTTTTATCAAGCAGGGGCAACAGACGTGGCAAGGCTGGCCCTCTTTATTCATGTCAGTGGCCATAGTAGTGAGATTAGTTTCGAAAAGCAGTTGACAGATAAAAAATACTCGTGTTTTCTAGAAACCTTATGATAATAGTGGAACAGTGGAATTGGCACGTGCATGCGTGTTTGCATGGACATGGAGTGAACAGACCCCAGAGAGGTCATCTGGGCCAAGCCTGGTATGTCAGGATAGGGTGGTGTATTGTGCAGCAGCGATAGCAAGCTTAGGAGGCAGGTGTCCTTCCCTGCTTCAGCAGCCAAAAATTAGGAAATTTTCACAAAGGGCTTTAGCACTTGCATTAAAAAAGTACTCTGAACCTTGCTTCAGGGTTTCAGTTGATTCCCCTCCCTGGCAGTGTTCAAGGCCAGGGTGGATGGGGCTTGGAGCAACCTGGTCTGGTGGGAGGTGTCCCTGCCCATGGCAGATTGGAACTAGATGATCTTTGAGGTCCCTTCCAACCCAAACCATTCTGTGATTCTGTTTTTCACTAATGGAGCTCATAGTGAAACCATGTGTATATGGGGGGTTGTTGCTGTGATTGGGTGTGTGGGATTCTTCCCTGTGCCTGGCAGTGCTGGCATCTGGCTCAGAAGTGGGACAGAACAAGTCTGGTACAGCATTTCCAGTGGCTTCCTCTGCTTCATAGCTCCTGGTCTGCACCTTGCAAGTAGAGACTGGATGCTTGCAAGAATCCTTGCAGTTCAGAAGTCAGCTGGGGTTTATCATGCTAATTTGCTTGGGTAACACTATCCTGCCCATACTGCTGTATTGTTCTAGTACAGTTACCATTTGTCCCTTCCCTCTCCCTTCCATCCTATACTTTTAAGTACAGAATAACCTTAGCATCCTGGGACTTATTTTTTCTCCTTCTCAGTGCGTAAGCTTTCAATTCCACATGGTCTCGGGGAGATGACACTGGCAGTCTTTTCCACATCCAGAGGGCTGAGGTAGTTTATTTTCCAGGTGGGACCTAAGAGTCATTGTGAGCTGCCACTGAGGCTGTAAAAAAAACCCCAGTGTTTTGAAATGTGACCCCCAAAAACAAATAGAGAAGAGAAGGTCCATTGCTTGATCTGAAGTGCGTATACTGCATGAACTGCCTTCTCATCCTGGTTAGGTTGGAGGGTGTCCTAGGAGAGCACTGTTCCCAAAGTCTGACCAATACCTGGCAGTCTGAGGAGGGTCCTGAAGTGAGGTTTATGAAGCTAGTCTTTACTCAAAATCCTTAAAAACTTCGTGTTGTTGACCAGCATGCATGCATTTGGATGTTGTGTTCATCTGCGTAGATAAAGAGTCATCTTAGCTTTGGATGTCCTTATGCTGAACTGCAGGATAACTGCCAGTGATCTGCCTAGAAACCATCTGACAGACAGGCCTGCTGATCTTCTAGTGTTCAAAATTAAGAGATAGGCACAGCTGTTAAATGCTGAAGGGAATCCTTTCTTAGAAGGTAGCCTGAAGCCTTTCTGAGCCCCTTACCCTCCAGACCTGCCACTGATACCTGTCACTATTGATCAGCTGTCTCTCAGGGGTGATAGTACACTGATGTCTGGTGTCCATTGTGTGTATATCCTGACAGTAACCACTGTTGTATTTACTGAGCAGGAACAGAGAACCTGACACATCCATGGCTTTTTGCAGAGGTGACTTTAAAGGTCAAATGCGTCTGGTGGGGGAACCTTCTCTCTTTGCCAGCCTTTTTCATTCAAGGGCTGCATTGGTGTCTCATTGCAAGGCTGAGGGCAGCACCTAACTGGAGCTATGTGGAGTACTGCTTGCTCTCACAAAGCTTACCACGATCTCTAGCTGCTATGAAGTTTCTCTCTGCTAATAACATGTTGGACAAGTATTGGTGTTGCAGAGCTGAGAAGGTCTGCAGGCTGCATATTGGTCAGCTCTGTCGTATGTGACCTCCTACCTTTCGCATCAGAGGAAGTGATGTGAAGTTAAGAAGGTGGGCATCATTTCCTCCTCTCTCTAGCCTGTTTGGGTAAGTATTATGGCATCAGCCAAGCTGTCTTGACTCTGCTTGACCTCTACAAACGTGTTATGAGATTTGCTGTGTGCTAACTCAGACCCAAGGAAAGGTTCACCACAGGACGTAGAGGTGGAGTTACTGTGGGCAGCTGGACAGGATGGCATGCAGGTTAGACATTGGCAGGTTGTAGGATGGGGTGAAGCCCAGTGTTCCATATCTTTGCAAGACATGTTACGCTGTGTATTTTGATGTTGTGGCACAATTCTGTACATACTCATTGTGGAAGGCAAGGAAGGCTGGCAACTGGCACTTGGCCACAATACTTTCCATGGGAATGAGATGGTCTGTTCTGATCTCCATTTCATATCTTGGATACTGGTGGCTCTTGGCTTCCCGGCCAAAAATAAAATGCCCACCTCTTCAAATATATAAACTAATTTACAAGGGGCTTTGCTTAATCCTAAGGCTTAGTATCATGTCCTCCCTATCAATGCAATGCAAGCTCAACTGTGAAAACTGTTGTGTGCTTAGTTTGATCTCTGGCTTGGCTTGTCACGATCCTTCTGCACTCACAGGAGGGGGTCTCTTCATTAGGCGCTGGGTAGGGTGTTAGTTTCAGATAAAGTCAGTTCCCAGAACTGCTGGAATGCATGGTGTGATGAGACCTGAAATTCATTATTTTGGGGACGTTTTTGCTTGGTAGGTGGTTATCTTGGCTGATAGGGTTGGTATTTGATGTGTTAACTCCCAAATAGACAGTTTTTCCCAGTCTGATGGTGGTGGTGCATTGTTGAGGTGATTGATGTTGGTTTGTTTTTTTAAGTTTTTTGTCAGGAAGGTTTCCTAACATATACTTCTCATTACAGCGTTAGATATTAAAGGGAGAGAGATGAAGGGACACTTGCACAGTGAGGAAGCTGCGGAGAAAAAGAATTTAAATTCTTTGAAATAGGAATGGGGGAGCCTGTAATTATTTGTAGACCCATCTTTTCTTCAGCACCGGAGCCTCACTACGTGCTCTCCCTGTGATTTATAAGTCTGTATTTTGTGTGGTTAGCTGAACTCTTGCAAAATGCTTAGTATTTTTGTTATAACTAGGTATACTGAGCACCATGCAGCTAGGTTGTATCTTGGATTCTGCTGATACATGAAACCCTTTTGAATCTGTGTCTCCAGCATACACAAAAGCAGTGGCTGGTGTATGACAGCAAACTGATGGTGGTGTTGGATCACACAGTGCTCCTGTACACTGACGCAGTTTCTGTTTTTAGCACAGAAATGGCAGTAGAGTAAAAGTGCTCTTGTCCACATGGCACCAGTATGACTTTTCCTAAGAAAAAGCACCTGTCAAAGTGCAGCAGCTTCAGAGGAGCTGTGACACAAACTCCTGGGACTTCAGCTCGTTTTCTGACAGCAGCTGCTGGAATGCAGTATTTCAGTTTCCCAGTTCTCAGCCCACACAAAAACTGGGAACTCCTTCCAGATAAATTGGGCTGATGGTTCTTACATCTTGTTCAGAAGCATTGTGGCCAGGCTGCTTCCTTGCAGATGTTTGCCAGGCTGTGGGACCTTAGTCTGGTAGCTTTAGTTGTGACGATGACAGCCAACTTAAGGATTTTGCTTAGCCACGTCCTACAGTGATGCTGTTGGTTTTTTAGCTGAGGTGCCAAATCTGTGCTGATCCTGGAGGTGTAAAATTTCCAGAAGCTCTGAAGATAGAGAAGATGTGTTTCCATACATCTTTTTTTGAACATTAGAAGAGAAAAACAGGAAAGAAAAAATTAGATTGTCTGATGGATACTTAGTTCTTAAAAAATTAACTAGACTTTTAGTCAGCTGACAGTACAAGTGCTCAGCATGCTTATAAAATCTGGATTCTTTATTTTTGGAAAATATTGACTGTATCATCCTAGGAGAGTTGTGCTGTGTTAAGATCTTTGTTCCGTCTGATGCATCCCTAAAATGGGGGGAAACCTTAAAATAGAAAACCACGAGTAACTAAGAAGAAAAAAGAAAGGTTATACCTGTAGGGCTTAGAAATAGTCCATTAATATAACATTAGCTCTCTGGTGCAGATAAACAAGAAACTCATCTTTCTAGAAGGAAAAAGCTCTAAAATGAAAATGTCATCCCTATGCATATTCATTGTAATGTAGCCCAGGGGTTACACAGCTACGTTTTGTAAATGCTTACAATATGTGAGATTTGTAATGTCACAGTACTGTGGATGAGAGGAAGCAGCCTTAAATTGCAACAGAGGAGATTCAGATTAGACATAAGGAAAAATTTCTTCCCTGTGAGGGTGATTGGGTGTTGGAATAGGTTGCCCAGGGAGGTGGTGGAGTCACCGTCCCTGGAGGTGTTCAAGAGGCATCTGGATGTGGTGCTGGGTGATGTGGGTGAGTGGTGATGTAGGTTGGGGTTGGACTGGACGATCTTGAAGGTCTCTTCCAAACTCAATGATTCTATGATTTTATTTCAGATAGTGCTGCTATTACTTATACAGCCTGTTTTGATGTGCTGCAGTGTCATATATAGCAGTAGCCTAAAGGTTACCTCCCTGAATACTTTGGTTCATTTGGGTTCTGTCTTGTTCCTTCCCTGTCCTGTATCAGCCTTTGGTGCAGAGGTACAGGAGTGTTTTTATTTCACCCTGGGCCAGGCTGAAACCGCAGCAGTGACCCAGCATAGGCTCTCAAACAGCTGTGGTGAGGGATGCAGCTGCTTTAGCTGGAGGATGACCTGTCAGGACACAGGAGCATGTTCTGGCTGGCACTGTCTCTGCAGTCACACCGTGTCGTCTTCACTTCCTCATACAGGTGCTTACTACAGTTGCTGTGTCAGTCATGTCTGAAAATCTCTTCTCTGGAATAAAGATGTTTAAAAAGGGGCACTGAACTCTATAAAGAATTAAACCTGCACAGTCGTCTCTTGGGATTCTTCCATAACTCCCAAGAGCTCACTGCCTGTAGCTTGGTATTAATATCTACTCAGACACCAATTTCTGGTGCTGCTGCAGCTGTGTGCTCTCCCTGCCAGTAAGTACTGGCAGATCCATGAGGAGGCAGGCGTGTTGAGCAAAGTGCCAGGGTGAGCAGAGAGGACAGTGCATGCCTTTAATTCTGCAGGCCTTCATTCAAGGAAAGCCCTCATGCCCTACACCCCTGCGGGTGAGCTGTGTGGCCTCTCCAGAGTTACAGACTGGACTTGGTAAGAATAGAGGAGGTGACCCCGCCACTGGATTGATCTGTGAGGCAGGGGATTGATGGTGGAGCTGGCTAACAGCAGAACTGAGTCAGTCACAATGTACTTGTTTTTTCCAGGCATTTTAAGACCTCAGCTGGAGTAGTTGTCTTTCAGCTTCTACGCAGATCAATTATCTGTCATTTTCCACAGACAGTCTGTAGGAACGTGTCTGTGCTTTCCCCTCACACTCACCCACGCCTTGCATCTTCAGTGGAGTCTTGTGCCGTTTGAATATAAGGTCCCCCTGAGGTTATTATGTATCTGTCACTATAAAATTATCACTGTAGTGATGCAGCCACTTTCAATGAGCAAATCCATCAGTTCCAGCTCGAACCCTGTGTTGTCTCCTTGACTTATGCTTTCTGAGGTCTAAAGTATAATCTTGTGCAGTGGATTGGTGTCCATTTTGTAGTATGCAATAGAAAGCAAGCATTTGCTTCACTGATTTGATGCTGAGGGATAGTGAGTTGGAGTGAATGAAATTGTAGATGAAATTTTTCTTCATTTTGAAGAGTACCTGGTAGGGAATGTGCTCCTTTGGACACATCCATCACTGATTCACAGGATGGCAAGGTTTATTACTTTGGGAAACTTGCTGAGAAATGCTGTCATAAATACTTGCAGAATATACTGGCTGCATCCAAACTGCTTTTACTAGGTGAGTTGCAGAGTCATCGTAGTTATGGACTGAGAGGCGTTTGTCATTTTCAGTAGTAAAGCTGAAGGTAACACATGCTGCTTTTGTTGAGAACGCTGGATCTCTAAAGATGGGTAAGACCTTATTTCCTATACAGAAGAATATTACTTATTGTGTCTTAAAAAGCTATTCCAGTTGTACTGGCAGGCTCCCTAGTGGAGATGCAGCCTTTGCCTGTGAAGAAGTTACTTTGCGAGAATATATTCAAATTCTTCCTGAGCTTAGTAAATTCTACTGCATAGCTGTGGCTTTATTACAGCTGTTGACAAGTTGTCTGTCTGGAGTTAGTAGAGAAAACGTCAACAAAGCAGCAGTATAGGTCAGGCTGTCAAATAACAAGCCACCAAGTAACTCCAGCAACCCAGCACCATCTGCCCGCCAGAGCACATTGTTTAGACTCTGCATCCAGTCCTGAAGCATCAAATAGGTAGCACAGACCTCACCAAGGGTCTGCAGTTTCTTTCCCCACATGCTTCACAAACCTTACCTTCAGAATGACCTGTGTTAGAGCTCTTCTGTCTATCTTGTTTTTTGCTGTTTCCAGGACCATCAGATATGAATCCTTCCTCCTTGGGTGTGGTAACGTGTCTTGCCTCACACTTGTCTGACACTTCTTTTCCTGTTTCTTTTTGGTGTCCTCTGTGAACTGACACCCATTAATATCAGCAGCTGACCTCTCGGGCTCTACAGCATTCAGTCTAATAAATCCTACACAGTCTCTTTTCCAAGGAGCCAGGCACAGCAGCGATATTCTAATGATCCTCATTTCTCTCTGTCTTGTGTATTTTACTGATTGCCTGAGAATGTAGGTTAGTGATTTAGTATACGATACTCAAATAAACTGTTTATTTAGGTTATGTCTTGTTTCTGGTTTTTGTTTGTACGTGGCCCCAGGTGAAAACAAATCTTGGTTCCTGTCTCAATGTCAGGGATGCTTATGCTGACCTAATTATTGTTTCCTCCCGTAACATTCGGTGAATTTGGGGTATAGTGGTGTCCTTTAGGTAACTAAGTTTGCCACAGGCATTGGAAGAGCTTTTGAGCTGGTATGAGGGCCTGCTTTGTTGGTGTTCTCTCCCACTTTCAAACAGATCCCTTACAGTTGGCTGTCTTTTTTCCTGGTGGAACAAGTATCTTTAGCCTCCTTAAACACAATTATTTTTGTGTTTTCATCAGTTCTTCATTTCAGTCCCATGCACAGTTGTCTGAGGTAACTTGAGCTTTTTCACGTTTCTGTGTGCACCTCTGTGATGTTGTTCTCAGATGTAAGGTACCCTAAGCTTCATTTTTTCCTCCACAGTGAGAAAGTACTGCAGTCCTTGCAAAAGAGCACAATGCATTAGAGTATTTAAAGGGACTTGTTGGTCAGCCCCATGTTTGTGAACTCAGAAGGGATGCCTGCCTAAGCTCCTCAATCATGTCCCCAGACAGTGAGCTGTGTTGATTTGACTCTGTGGCTAATGTACCAGCTTTGCCATAGGCTAGTGATAGGACAAAGGATGCAGATGAGACTTCCCATGTTTTAAGCCAAGCTAATTCTAGGAAAGCAACTTCTTAGAGCATGTCAGAGCATGCAGGTCTAATATCTGTTAGAGATGAGGAGGTAAAGGGATTCAAATCCACTCTTGCTCAGCTTCCCAGCTCTGCTGAATTGCTAGCTGAGTTCCTGACTGAAATAATTATTGCTGTCTTGCTTTCCAGTGTGAGATTTTCTTTAAGGCCACTATATCTTAGAAAATAAATTATACATGTCACTAAGAGAGGTACCAGAGTCCAGTAAACCCAGTTTGATCCTCAGAGTGCCTTTCATATTGAGAGACTGTCAAACAAAATGCACACGAACCATAGTGGTAATGCTTATTTATTTAGCAAATGTTTGAATTCTGTATGAGCAGAGCAGTTTCACGTGTCAAATCCTAATGTTTGTGGCCGTGATTAGAAATTTCTGAGTGTAAAAGCTTTTGCCTGCAGTGGTTAATGCAGTAGAGGAAAGTACTTACTACTTGTGGGGCTTGTCCTCATTGGTAGTGCCTTGTTTGCAGGGCTTATTTTTTAATCTGAAACTTGTTTTGTGTTCAGTTGTTACAAGCATCTTGAGGTGATATAAAAGAGAAATTTAAAAATTTCTGAAGTCTACAGAACCTGAACATCCAAGGAGCTGTCTAAACAAATTGATCTAAGAAATGGGACAAAGGAGGAGAGATCTCTGTATTGCATGGGCTGCATGTTGCTAATAGAAAACCAAAAAACAAATAGGAGTGTTTCTGGCCAGAGTTGTCACTGTAAAGCTTTTGTCTGACAGGATCTTGTAACTGACACTTCTAAAAACAATAGACTCCTTTGTATGAAAGCACGATTTTGTTCTGAACCGTGTGTATGTGATGTAAATGGAAAATACATCATCTCTGGAGGCCAGAGCAGACCCTCCAGCTGAACACCACATAGACTTTCTGCAGGCACTGCTTGTTCAGTTAAGGCATAGAAAGTGGTGATTGTGCTGATGGAACAAAACTAGTGAGAGTTCACCCTTCCACAGTTGTGTAGTTTGGAGTGGGATGTTTCGGGTGTACAGATAAATGTCTGGTGCTCCTGTGTCAGTACAGAGACCAGCTCTATCGGCATAACCTCCCCTCTGCAGCAACACTTCCAGTCCCATGCTTCTGTGGGACAGCTCTGTTCCAGAGGCAAAATAGAGATAGTGTAAGTACAGCCTGCGTTATTGAAATGCTGTAGTGATGTAGTGTCTTTTTAGTTGCAGCGCTGAGCCCTAACAGTTGCAAATGTGGATTTATTTTGAAAGCACAAGGGAATGCACACCGCCTCAATCTTGGTTGTAGCAGCCTGTGGGATACCTATGGAGTAAGAAGAGAAAGCAGAGCATGATATCCCTTGAGACAAGATGGGAGAGGGTATGTGAACAGGATGGGGATGGGAATGTATAACAGGACTTCCACAGGATCTGTGTGATAGGGAAGCAGCATGAAAAGCTTTTATTTTAAGCTCAGGATTCTTAAAAGAACCTTGCAGCAAAGTTGTGTTGTAGTCCAGGGAAAGACTTAACCGTTCCTTGGTTCCCTACCAACCTCTTCCAGGTCTGTGTGTCTACCTCTATCTCTAATCTTAATTTCCTTTTGTATAAGAAAAAAAATGTGAATAGCAGTCCTGAGAACACTTACAGGAACAGCATGTTCACAGACTTTGAAGATGGAGGTCACCTAGCCCACTGAAGCATGTAAAAGCTGCACTTCGTATTGGGTTGTTGGCCTAGGGGAAACTGCCAGCTAGTGATTCCATTTCTGTAAATGTGTGTGTGTCAGAAGCTGGATCTAGATTCCAGTTTTGATCACTGTGCTAGCATTAAGGGGAATGAGAATGGTAAAGGCGTTAGAGGAAGTACAACTCTTCTTGAAAACATGTTGTGACACATCTGTACTGAGGTTTAACAGGCAGGAATTGCCACTTCTGGATGTCAATGCACAGACATAGTCTAGAATTCTGCAAAGCACTAGTAATTCCTTTGCTGCTCAATGGTGTAAAAAGTCATACTGCTCTTTGTCTTCATCTGTTCCAGCAGAGCCAAACCCTTTGGTGGATATACTTTAAATAGTGTATCACGAAAGCACTTCTCTGTGAAAAGAATTTCTTGTACCTCTTGCAAAAATTAGGGCAAAGTGATTGATTGTGAAAATAACTGAGATGATCCATGCTCTGCATGTGAGCATTATTATAAAGAGATTATCTGGATATGGGAGAATGACTCGTTTGGATAATGTAGCTACATAGAATTTATAATCTATGCTTTCTGCAGAAAAAAGTGTCCTTGTGCTGCAGTGGGAAATCTCAGATACGAGTTTTTATTAACTCTTAAAAGTTGTGTATTTGCAACATTGAATTATTAAAAGATTAATTTCTGAATTTGGGGGCAAAATTTCTACAGGTGGAGACCAACCCATCAAAAAAAGTTTATCCCATGAGGTTAGCTCATAGCACACATTAAATCCAAAGGTGCTCCTGTGTTGACTTTCAGATGTGTGAAGTTTGCAGTGCTTGCTGCTTGGTTTGTGGCCATAGGCTGTGCTCCGTTTGACAAATGGAGATACACGAACACACTTAGCCTCTTTTCAGTGACTAGGGCCCTAGTCACAGGTTGCTGTTCAGTCTGGGTGTAAGATGGAGAAAGTATGTGTGTGTGTTGCCAAGACACCAGTTCTCTTCTAAAGAGATCTGGAAACCAGTAGTCCATGATGCAGACTCTAATAGTGCCAAAGTTTTGCCTTGCTTGTTTGTATGATTAACCGTTGAAGCAATATTTGGTACTATGTGCCTATATAGCAGTGCAGATTTGAGGAGCTGGTGGCTAAAATCCCAGCATCTAGCTGGAGAGGAGTGAGATGCTTTTACTGGCATAAGAGGTGTGGTTTTTATGCTGGTTTAACTAATTTCTCACCTGTTTTATGATTCTGTGTTAAGAGCAAGAATTTCTGCTCTTTCTTAGTAAGCCGTGGCAGTTTGACAGTGTCTCTGGTGCTGACTGACCACTGATAATTCTGTAAATGTAGAAAAAATAACAGTGTTAAGTCTTCAGACTTCTCAATTTACAAGTCCAAATCTGTCTGTGAGGTTATTCTAGCATTTTGGATTCACTTGGTTGCACAAGGTCCTGATAACTCTTTCAAATATTAACTGGTTTGGGAATCAAACACTTCATCATTGTTTTTTGACTTGTCTTTTGTGGAAGATTAGTCAGAATTATAGGAACACATGGTGGGCTTTTGTTAATAGGTATGAAGGAACTCCAGACCAAGTCCTGATGTGGTGGTGTTCTTTCTAGGCCAGTTGATTTTTGGTCTTGGGGGTTTGTTTTTTTTTGAAAGACTTTTAAATGGCCACTGAAGTCTGGCTTGCTATATTAATAACTGGCAGAAAGCTAGATGCTTTTATCACAGGTATCCTCTATTGGTATGGTGGTTGGTAGATATTGCGGAAGAACCTGCTGGGAAAACTTTGCATAGATTCAAAACTCATTAACATCACAGGGAATTACCAGCAGTCAGTTGAAATGGTGATAATGTTTTCATGCTGACACACAGAGAGCCAGGAGGCATGGTTGAGGCAGGCCTATTAAATACTGCTCCATGCTTGACCTTCTGAAGTGTATTAGACCCTTGCTGAGATTTTATTCTCTTGATATTGCAAACTTCTTCCTTTGGCTTAGCTGAAGAACTTGGCCTTAATAGTCTGAAGCTGTACTTCAGGCTGTGATCTTAATTGATAAACATGACAGATCCTTTAATTTTTCAAGGTTGAAAAGGTTTTTCATGCAAAGATGAAGTACTCTTCCCTGGTCATTACTAGGGCATGGGATGTAATTCTGAATGCTGGATCAGATTTTTCAAAAGCTAGCTATTGTCTTTCCCTGAGTTTCTGGGTAAGTTTTGCTGCATTTGTCAGCCTGACCTTTCGTTAATCCCTCAAGTGCCTGCCCACAGCCAAAGTCTATTGTAAGCAAACACTGTCTGAACTCAAGTTTGCTCTGGATCACCTGGTGTAAGCAGTGCTTGGGGAGTGAGCACATACAGCACTATAAACCAGAGCCACTTGGTTAGTTTTCAGTAAGGTCCTGCAAAGATGTGCTCCAGCCAAGTCCTCTGTACATCTGTTACTGTTTGGAAGAGGGGATTGTGCTCTGGTCGCTTCAAGTACTGGAGGGGTGTACAGTCCCCTTCGCAGGGCAGGAGGTACCTAACAAACATGGCTAAGATGGGGTAAAAACTCGTTATAATTGGGATTCAGATGAACTGTTGACACCACTTAGGAGAGGGTTAAAGTCACTGACTTCTTAAAGGCTAGAGTGACCAGATGAATGTCTTCTGAAATTACTTTAAAACTACTTACTTTTGTCTTGTAGAAGCTTTTTTTAAATAAAACTAGAAATATAAAATCTTAGAAATGGTTGTGGTATTTTACCAGTTTATTTAGCAGTTCTGTCTAAATTTGTCCTGTTTCCACATGCTAGTGTTTACAGGTGTCTTGATAATTCTTCTACAGCAGGAGGGAGAAAGGGCTAATAAACTACTGGGGTTTATTAAAAATTGTTTTACTGCTTGCTGAAATGTAGTAAGTGGTTCTGCAAATCTGGCCGCCTTTCAGTTTGGCAGAGCACCTGAAAGACTACCACCTGTGTCCAGCAAACATTTCAGCCTATTTAATATTTCCTGACTTGGGTTGCTGCTCAGAAGCTCACCTGGGTTTGTACCAGGAAACAGCAAAATATTTAGGGCAGAGAGGCGTGCGTGGAGTGATGAGTGTCCATCAAAAAACTCTAAATTGAAAGCAAAGGTGTCTGCTGGTATGGAAGGGTTGATGTCTGAGATCTTGACTCCAATGATGAGGGGGGAGAGAGAGTAACACCTTAAGGAGTCTTACGGAATTGTTACCCCCCTTGGTGTGCCTCCAGGTCAGTGGATGTCTTGGTGTCTGCTGCAGGTGTTGGGCTGCCTTCAGACCTGGGTGAAATGCAGCATGGTTTTCAATTGCACAAAGCAAGTGGACTCTTGATAGAGTCTGTGTCCCCCAGTATATAGAAGATCTGTATCAGCCTCCTTATATATCTTAAACCCAAACAAACCCTCGAAACCCAAGCCATTTAAAAGGGCTGCGTGCTTGAGGACATCCTGACTCTGAGTCAGTAGATGGAAAGTGTTTTACTCGTTACTGAGATTGGTCTCTGTCCTGTCTTGTTGCATCAACAGGCTGTGCTCTATGAAGAGCTTAAATTGAGTAATAAGGGAGACCATCGGGGTGACTGATGCCTCAGGGTTAGAATAGCTGTTAGAAATCTCCCTTAAAACCACAAGAGTACCCTTCAAGCCTACAAGTGGCAGATTTTTACAGGGTTGTAAGTAGGAAGGTATGAGCACAGTGAGACTGGGGCTCCACGTGAAGGTGAGGAACTGAAATGAGGTGTAAGGGGAGAGTGGGTTGGCAGTAGGATGCAGGTGCTGTCTTTCTGGAGGAAGACCACTGTAAGTGGTGAGTTAAATATGAGGCAAGGCAGAGAGCTTAACATGTTTGAATCTGAAATACGCCACGTACAAGTGTCATCCAAGCCCTAATTCATGTGTTCACCCTTTAAAAAGAAGCATTAAAAAGTGATGCACCATCAGTGGTGTGCTGATGCATCTTTTCCATTAGGAACACGCTAGTGGAGATAAATCAGTTACTCTGGCTGTCATTTCAGCCATACTGTCTTAAAGGAGCAAATTAATATCACCATGCCTAGTCACCTTTAGTACTGGCACTGGAACACTTTGAAATGGACAAACCTGAAGGTGTGAGATCTGAGTGGGGAGCGCTGGTTGAACGTAACAACTCTGTATACCACCACCTCTTGCTGAAGTGGAGCAAACCAAGGGGGCCTCAATGCCCAGAACTGGAGGACCATGACTGCGACGAGGATTAACTCTTAGTTAACCCTGAACTTGTGCAGGATCTGCTGCTACAGCTAGATCCCTACAAGTTCATAGGATCCGATGGGATTCACCCAAGAACTCTAAGAGAGCTAGCAGATGTCATTGCTAAGCCTCTCTTGATGATTTTTGGGAGACCTTGGGAATCTGGAGTGACCCCAGTTGACTGGAAGCTGGCCAATCTTCTCCCAGTATTCAGGAAGGGCAGGAAAGAAGACCCTGGAAACCACAGGCCAGTCAGTCTAACTTCAGTGCCTGGTAAAATTATGGAAAAAATAATTCTGGGAAGCATTGAAAAACACCTGGAGGAGAATGCAGTCATCAGTCAGAGACAGCATGGCTTCATGAGGGGAAGGTCCTGCTTGTCAAACTTGATTTCCTCCTATGTCAAGGTAACCCACCTGGGTTGACCAAGGGAAGCCAGTGGATGTAATATTCTTAGACCTCACCAAAGCTTTTGATACTGTCTCTCACAGTATCCTCCTGGACAAAGTGTCCAGCACACAGCTGGACA
>VZRW01008798.1:108607-151183 GCA_013398125.1 Aegotheles bennettii
GGCAAGTGTCAGATTCTGCACCTGGGACAGGGAGCGAGTGGCTGGAGAGCAGCAGAGCTGAGAGGGTCCTGGTTGATAGCAAGCTGAATATGAGCCAGCAGTGTGCCCTGGCAGCCAGGAGGGCCAACCCTGTCCTGGGGTGCACCAAGCACAGCGTGGCCAGCCGGTCAAGGGAGGTGATTGTCCTGCTCTACTCTGCACTGGTGTGGCCTCACCTCAGCACTGTCTGCAGTTTGGGGCTCCACAGTTCAAAAAGGCCATCAAACTGCTGGAGCATGTCCAGAGGAGGCCACAAGGATGGTGAAGGGCCTGGAAGGGATGACCTATGAGGAGCACCTGGGGTCACTTGGTTTGTTTAGCCTGGAGAAGAGAAGGCTGAGGGATGACCTCATTGCAGTCTATGGCTTCCTCACAAGGGGAAGAGAAGGGGCAGGTGCCAATCTCTTCACTCCTGTGACCAATGACAGGACTGGGGGTGACAGCAGGGAGCTGAATCAGGGGAGGTTTAGGTTGGATATCAGGAAAAGGTTTTTTACCCAGAGGGTGGTTGAGCACTGGCACAGGCTCCCCAGGACAGTGGTCACAGCACCAAGCCTGACTGAGTTCAAGAAGCGTTTGGATGATGCTCTCAGGCACATGGTGTGACTCTGGGGTGTCCTGCACAGGGACAGGAGCTGGACTTGATGATCCTGGAGGGTCCCTTCCAGTTCAGCATGTTCTATGATTCTATGAAACGAAGTGACAGCTTAGGTCTGTTCCCCAGGAGCTCTTATAAATGACGGGTCAAAATCAGATTTTGTTTTGAAATTGAGTGCTGCACATATCAGATTGTTGTTATAGTCTAAATGCGGCTATTCAATTTAAATTAATCTGTATCAACAGCAGGTTTATTGTCTTACCTTGTCTATAGTTCTAGCTTCAGGCATAATTACATGTCATTAGTAGGTGGAGTCCATCTGTAAATAAAACATGGTTACAGTTGGATGCTGGAAACTGCAATGCCTCCAAAAGATCTAATAGAATTTGATGAACTCTGGGAAAGTTAGAATCATAGAATCATAGAATCATTATGTTTGGAAGGGACCTCCAGGGTCATCAAGTCCAACCTTTAGCCCATCCTATTCCTAACCATTAGACCACTAGACCAAGGCCTCAAGTGCCTCATCAACCCGTTTTTTGAACACCCCCAGGGACGGTGACTCCACCACCTCCCTGGGCAGCCCATTCCAGTGCCCAACCACCCTCTCATTAAAGAACTTCTTCCTAATATCCAACCTAAACTTCCCCTGACGGAACTTGAGGCCATTTCCTCTCTTTCTGTCATTAGCAATTTGGGAGAAGAGACCAACACCAGCCTCACTACAACCTCCTTTTAGGTAGTTGTAGAGGGCAATAAGGTCTGATGGCTCAGTCTCCTCCAGGCTAAATATGCACAGTTACTGTGCATATGCAAGATAGCATGCTGCAGCAGTGTCTTAGATACCTGCTATTGCAGGAGACTTCCCACTAGCTGTGCTTGTGAACTGTCTTGAGCTGTTTTGCTCTGCTGTTGCAACCCGTGACGCGTCAGTGCTCTCACCAGCTGCCCTAGCCTTGGTATCGTGTTATGTTATTCAAAGAGCCCTTTTGTTTTTATCACTTTTTTATAGAGGGCTCTGACATTGTTACAATTCTGCCAGTAGCTATCATGATTTGCTGTTGAATGAGAGTTTTTCTGTCAACTTCTCTCTGGTTTCCTCCCATCCTTCCCCTGAAGTCAAACCAAGAAATAAGAAATAAAGGAGAAACCTTTTACCTTTTTGTGTTGTTCCAAACCTCAGTTGATGGTTTTATGAGACGAGCAACACCTTTCCTAGAAATCTGCATTATTACCAGGTTGGTACGAAGGAATGATTTAGATTCTTACATCTGCCTGTGGAGAGAAAATTAATCTTGCATATTGCTTCGGGTTGCTGAAGCCCATTAATTTCTGGTAAGAAGGGTGTGATTGGTTCTATCTGAGATGCTGAGCATCACTCCAGTTTTTACTCAGTCTTGGGTACCAGGTGCTGGCTTTGGTACTGTACCAGTAGCCTTTGTTGGCTACTAGATGTTTACCTTCCAGCAGTAACTAGCAGGTGAAATTCAGAAATATAAGTGTCAATGTATCTAAAAGAAATCTATCTAAAGAAATCTATCTGTCAATCGTATCTAAAAGAAATGATCACCTGAATTTGCTCTGATAGAACAGAAAAGGTTTCATAGTACGTTGGCTAGCATGCACACGTTTCACTTCAAGGAAAACCAGGTTGTACACTCACAGTGCAATGACCAGTCTTCAATAACAGCCTCAGCACATGTTCAAGCTCTGTTTACGTGGATGTGTAAACTTAGCTGCCTTGCATTTGATGTGGCATTGCTGCGAGCTTCTGTCACTTGTTCCACAGCAAGTTGTATGGTCTCAGTCTTGAATGCTATAGCCAGAGATGAGTTTGTGGCCACACATGCCAGGAAACATCACAGTACACCGACGAGCCCCGGTGTCAGGCTGTGCCTCGTGCCACATATCGAGTGACTTTTCTGCTAAAGCTTTTGAAAACAAACCCAGGATGCTGGGTTAAAAGTTGCTGGTAAAGCAACTAGCGGGGATTCTTTCTGATCTCCTGAGGAGCTGCTCTTTGAAGTCCATATTCTTTCTCATAGCTCAAAGGAGGATTTCTACAGATCTAGCAGTGTTTGTGGTGCTGACTCAGGACTCTCCTCCCTAGAACTCAACCACAGGGCAGCCTTTACTGTGCTCAGTGCCCCTTGAATGCAGAGGCTGGGTAGTGGCAAGAAGAAAAGCTAGTATTATTTAGAGTGCTTTCTAAAAAAGCTTTTCCCCAGTTTTGTAGAACACGCCAATGGCTTAATGTGACACATCCTATTTTTAATGCAAACAGCTCCCTTCTGGATACCTCACATTATCTAGAAAATGGGCAAGAGAAATAACACCCTTTCAGGGCTTGCTGTTCAGGTGGGAGAAATTAAGCTGCATTACAAGGTCCAGTGAACAGGAATATGGACTTGTCTCATGGTGGCTTTGTTGTAGGCTTGCCATCTGGCTAATTATTCAGTAGATGGGAAGAGGCATGTGTGGTGGTTCCTTTGCTACCTGCCAGCCTCTGACAAGTTTGGGTAGGCTGGAGTACTTCAGGGCTTGCAAGATAAAGCCTTCCTGTAAACTGTCGTTTTGCTGTTGTGGCGTAGCAGGTACACAGTTAGCAGTACAAAGAAATCAAAAGGTTATCGGACACTTCAAGAGCACATGTACAGGACTTGGGGTGTAGGCAGATCTGTGTCCATCAGCTAAGACTGTCACACCTGTGTGTGTCATCTGCTATAACCCCTTTGCATTGCTGTTTGCAGCTGGCAAATTGTTTCCACTTATCTGACCTTGACATGAGCAAAGGTTCTTCCCTGTGTAAGGTAAAAATTATACCCAACCTCCACCCACTGTGGTCTGCTGAAGGAAGGAGTTTTAAAAACAAAGTGTTTCTCTTCTCTTCCAAGTTGTTTGAATCTATTGTATCTGTAAATTTTTCTCTACTGAAGAACTATTGAAAAAAGGACAAATCTGGACAACTAGTGAAAGAGGGTTCTAGTTCTGTCTCAAAATATGTAGAAGATGGGTAAGAGTCACAGAAACCTCCTGGTGAGCCAAAATCAGAAAAATTTTCTGGTCAGTGGAAGAGATTTTTTGCCCCCTTGGGGTGATGCACCCCATTACTGTGAAAACTATCACCTTGTTGATATATTGGGAGAGCACTGCTACAGACCTCTTTGCTGGGTTTTTGTGGGCCCTTCTGTCTCTCAAATGAGCTCTAGGTAAGAAACTAGGCAATGACCTCTGCTTTCCAAAGGAAGAGGTGACAGACAGTAGAAACCTAAAATTTAAAGTCTTTTCTCTAGAATAAATGATTGTTCTTTGTAAGACTTAAATTTGCTATATGCAGTGTTGATTAAGAACGTGATAATTTTGTAGTGTATGTTTAATTAGAATCATAGAATCGTAGGACCATTTTGGTTGGAAAAGACCTTTAAGATCATAAAGTCCAACCATTAACCCAGCACACTGCTAAGTCCACCACTGAACCATGTCCCTAAGCACCACATCTACATGGCTTTTAAATCCTTCCATGGATGGTGACTTGACCACTGCCCTGGGCAGCCTGTGCCAGGGCCTGACAGCCCTTTGGGGAAAAAAAAATTTCCAAATCTCCAGTCTAAACCTCCCCTGGCACCACTTGAGGACATTCCTTCTTGTCCTATCACTTGTTACTTGGGAGAAGACACCAACTCCCACCTTGCTCCAACCTTTCAGGTTGTTATAGAGAGCAGTTAAGGTCTCCCCCGACCCTCCTTTTCTCCAGACTGAACAACTCCAGTTCTCTCAGCTGCTCCTCATAAGCCCTGTGCTCCAGACCCTTCACCAGCTTTGTTGCCCTTCTCTGGACACGCTCCAGCCCCTCAATGTCCTTCTTGCAGTGAGGGGCCCAGAACTGAGCACAGGATTCGAAGAGCAGCCTCACCAGTGCCGAGCACAGGGGGACAATCCCTGCACTGGTCCTGCTGGCCACACTGTGGCTGACACAAGCCAGGATGCTGTTGGCTGCCTTGGCCACCTGGGCACACTGCTGGCTCATGTTCAGCCGCTGTTGACCAACACCCCCAGGTCCTTTCCCACTGGGCAGTTTCCAGCCACTCTTCCCCAAGCCTGGGGCGTTGCATGGGGTTGTTGGGACCTCAGTGCAGGACCCGGCCCTTGGCCTGGTTGAACCTCACACAACTGGCCTCAGCCCATGGATCCAGCCTGTCCAGGTGCTTCTGCAGAGCCTTCCTGCCCTCAAACAGATCAACACTGCCACCCAACGTGGTGTCACCCACAGACTGACTGAGGGTGCACTCGATCACTGATAAAGATGTTAAAGAGAACTGACCCCAGTCCTGAGTCCTGAGGAACACCACTGGTGACTGGCTGCCAGCTGGATTTAACTCCATTCTCATAAATAACCAGGTCTGTGTGTTAGAAAAATAGCTCTTGAACCAGATACATGTGCTTAAATGTCAGCTGTGTGTCAAGACAAAACCTCTGATTGGATGCGCACTTGGTTAATATGGATTAAAATTGAAGTCTCAGTTCAGTAGAGTCTGGTGATAGTGCCCTTGTGTTGCTATGGGCAACCAACACACATTCAATACTGAATATTAGATTTGTATTTCATGTTTCCATGGTCTTTCTGGTAGAAACAAGGTTTCTTCCCATAGACGAAGACAGCTCTGACAGTCCTGTGAGTACACAGAAATGATGCTAACAAGATCAGGGATTTAGGTGTTTGTTCTTAATTGATTATTTTTTAGATGTCTTTCCACTGTGGAACAGGTTTTCTGTTTAAGTCTGTCTTTGCTTCTGGGTGGTCAGGGGCAAACACATTAGAACCACACAGCACTCACCCTACGTATCTAAGGTTGAAAAATGAATTTTGAGTTTACAATTCAGCACTGTCTCTGGGATTCTGACAGGTCTCCCTGTGGTTGTACCAAGCACCTTCCTAAGAAACTGACAAAACAGGTGAGGGTGAAACAAGACTGAGTGAATAGACTACTGACATCGACTTCCCTTTGGAGCTCAGCAGCTCATGGCTCTCCTGGAAGCAGTGGAAATTCTCCAACAAAAACAACCCAAAGAAAAATTAATCCTATCCAGGCAATGAAACAGTGTAGGGAACCTTACAGCTCCCAATTGCTAGATATGTGAGTTCTACAGGTGATCTCTAATGGGATCTTGCAGCACTGATTTTTGTCTTATACCCTCTGGTTGTTCTCACCGAAGTCAGGTGAGTAGTCAGCAGACATCATAAGCTGGAAACATCCTTTTGCGACGTGCGTGATGTCCACATCCCTTGTTCTCCCTGAATAGCCACCACTCTTGTTCCTGCAGACAGGATGTTACGAGCTTAATACAGGACCTACAATTCTGACATTGTTTCACTTTCACGTAGACAGGAAGTATATAAATATGCCTTTACCAGAAATAAAAAATATTTGCGTAACAATGGAAGTTTTCTTGTACAACTTAATGATTTCACTGTGTCTTTCAGCTAACTGACATGTGAGGCCACTATCTCTTTCAATATGAGCTATGTATGATTTTCTTCCAATGGGCTTCTTAGGTATCTTTCATGCAAGGAACCTCCTGTCCAGCTTGAGATAGGGTATGATGTAGGCCATCCTGGGCTTCATGGTGGTGATGGCTGTTAAAACCATATGGGAAAATGAACGGATATACGGTACTGTTCTCCAGGAACATCTGAGGGTGCATCTGTGCTGTAACCACACCAACAACTCCAGCACAGTGTAGAGATGCCTGAATTACTGCTAAACTACATGTTTCTAGGCATCCCAGCATGCAGCCCTGCAGGACTGCAAGGTCTGTCCCAAAAGCCAGGTAATTTAGCCTTCAGGGAGCTTTGTGCTTTTCTGATTAAAATATAACTTGGGTAGATTGTTTAAAGCTAAGTGAAGTTGTCTTTCATCTGCATTGCAGTAACTTAGATAGTACTGAGTCCCTCAGAGCATTGAATTTTTTTTCAGCCAGGTGGAAGAGATTTGCCTCTAAGCTATGCAAGAATGCAAGAGGTTGGATTGCTTCTTGGTTACCTCTTCACTTACTAACTTATTTGAGCTGCTTCCAATGAGGTTACTTGTGGAGAGAGTCGAGAGATTATTTTTCTGATGTTCACCTATTCTACTGTGGTTTTATGGGTCCTAAAGGATGTGTTTTGTAGGCAGCTCTGTACGGGTGGTAGTGTGAAAAGCTGGGCACAAGTGTCTTTTCTTAAAAAATAGGGAAGAAAGCTTGATTTCACTTAAGTCACTTTCTGAACTAAACTGTAATTAAATTCCCAAGCACTCCCTATATGCAACAGAATATTGCATGGACTTGCATACGTTTCCAGTTTATGCAAGGCAGTGATAACTGGGTGCGGTTCCTAGAGCTTTTGCAGAGAAACAGTGTATTGTCAGCAATGCTGCCATGTTCCCTCCTAAAGAACTATCTGGAAGATGTTTTGGGAGAAGGATTTTTTGCCTCCTGCAGCTCTTGGAAAAGTGTTTCAGATCAGGGCAAACTGTGTAGCCTCTGGTATCTGTTCTGTTCTTGCCTGAAAGAATTTTACCTTGTTCAAGTAGTTTTGATGACTTCTGTAGGTGACTTCTGTGCTGCCATAGTGCTCTAGACTCTGGAGGCAACTGGAAACAATGGAAGACCTCTATAATGGCCCTGTGAAAGCCATCAGAGTTTTAAATTACCTATATTCCTTGGCTGTGCCTATAAAACAAGTAAATGAATGGGTTGGCAAACAGAGACTTAAATGAATGTTCCTCCAGATACTTTTGTAGGGCTGTGTTCAAAGGAGCAACTACACAGGATTTATTAGAAAAAAACATTTGTTTTGGGACAGTCACATCAAATATACTAAATGTGTGAGCTCAAATAGAAACTTTTACTAGACCATTGCTGGGTCTGTGTGTTGTGTGGAAAAAAGCGATGTAAAAAGTTGGTGCTGATTGGTTGTAGTATTGATGTGCCTTGGTTCTGGCTTCAAGCTGCTATGCAGGGTTTTGTATCTTGAGGGCAAGTAGACCCACATGGCTCAATCTGTGTGTGTGTGGCAGTGTGTGTGGCTGTGTGTGTGCAGTTGAAGGGTTCTGTCCTTGGTGTAAGAGCCATTGAGATTTGTGTGCACCTGCAAGAGACCACAGATGAAGCACTTAAGGAAAGATGGCTTGCAGTTTCTCATCAGGGGTTTGCAAGCTTCTTTTTTGTGTGGCAAGGTGTTGGTAAGCTGTTGGCAAGGGGGTGACAGCAGGCAGCAGCACACAGATCATGGGACCACCTGAGATGTGATTCAGGCTGTTGCATCTGTGACAAGTTGCAGCAGAGCAGAGGAAAAACACCCTTGGAGAACTTCAAAGCAACAGCCCATCCATCAGCCCCACACACAGAAGAGGGAGCTACAGGCTTGTCAGGTGTTCAGTGGGATGGGATTTCTGCCATGAAAGCAGCAATTAAGCTGTAATTAGGCAAGCAGCAGGGCTGATGAAGAAATATCAGAGGCCAGTGACCTCTAATAAGGCTTCTGGTGGGAAGGCACAGCCCTTGAAAGTAAAATCTTTTCCAAGGTCAGAATTTCTGAAACCTTGATAGACACAAACCTGCCACCAAAACCTCGTGGGATGGAGGGAGCTTTTCCAGGGAATATTAAATATAACACTTTGGTATATGCATTGGGAGTGCACTTTTAACTGTGGCTGATGACTGCAGTCGTCCTCTCAACACCAGCGTCTTTTTCTAAACAAATCACCATAAATTTATCTCCCCTTTCAGGAATTTATAGAGGGAGAGGCCTCTGTCTTCTAGACCCTTCCTGTTTTCCTGCCACCATGAAGTGGGTTGCATAGCCAAGGGCAGCCCCTTCACAGTACAGGTAAAGGAATCAACATGTCAGAGACCAAAGGTAATTGCAGCATAAAAAATACCTTTACATTCGAGCAACATCCAGCTTTTTTGGCCACCTTATTTTAAATGACACTTTGATAAGTTCTTGTCAATACATTAATGGAGAGGTAAGTCACTCAGTTTATCACTTAGAGCAATAACGACTCTGGTTTTGGGATACCTGCTTATTTTGCAGTGCACTTCTCAACACCTTGTTGTCAGTAGATCAAAAGTCAGAATTGGAGAGGGTTGTTTTTCCTACAAATACTCAGAGCTGCACGTTGTTTTTGTCACTTCTGTGAATATGCAGTATTGCTTTCTGCTTCTGGAAGAGTGCAGCATCTGGTAATGTATGTATGCGTTTCCTGTACCAATCTGAACAAGAAACATTTCTGTACCCTGGAGACAAATAGTGAGGCTTCAGAAATGCCTGGTTAGTTGTCAGCCTGTTCTCTGGTACTCTTCAACTTTCCTTCTTTCAAGCAAGCACTTATAAAGGTCCTGTGTGAAAGACAGAGAAGCAGAGAAACACTCCTATATCCAAGTTTAAAGAAAGTTTCTGGGAATATACTGCAAAAGTAGGGGATATAGTGGTTACTGCACCAACTTTTTAAGAAGAAGGAGACACAGAGGGTTGTTTGGGGGTGTAGTGGAAGGGAAGTTGCAAAGAGACATGCAGAAGCAATGCTTTGATGGAGAAATTTGTATTTTGATATTATTGTTCATTTTTGCAATCTAAACTCCATGAGGTCTGTCAGGTCATAACAGGTAATCATATGGAACTTGCCAGGCATTTCACTGGCTAATGAATTTGATTGAAAATATGTAATAAGCTATTTTAAAGATTAAAAACAAATATTTATTTCAGAATGAACCTCTGTGGAAGAAACTTGTTACAATATAAATAAAACATTGAGAAGAACATATGGTGTCAATGTTTCATGGTCAAACAAGCAAACTGGAAATCACTGTCTGAATACTTGGTGCCTAGGTTTGATGTGCAAAGCCCCAGCTTCTTTGGTAATCATCTCTTCAGGGGCATGAGGAAGATTTTTCAGGTTGTTAAGCTGAACTAGTTGAAAAATCAACTTGGAGTTGGAAAAAAGGAAGAAAAAAAAAATCTTACTTTTCCACAAGCTGTGAAAGACATCTGAGGCAGAGACCTGTTTGTTCTGAAGTCTTGACCTGTGGTCAGAAATTTGGTAAATATTGCAACAGATTGGTTCAAAATGTGAATTTACAGTCTTGGATGTGCAGGGCTTTTAAGACTTTTAATTGATTTTCAAAAGTAAGATTTTTGTACTTGACCAATTTCTATTCAAGTGTAGTTTCAGCAGAAGATAAAGAATTTGAGGGGAGGGGAATCAGTTGAATTTATCATGACACCAGAGACTGGATAAACATAACAATGGGTGATTACTTTTGTATGCAGACTGTTAACAGTAGCAAAAATAGTAACTATTATGTCAGACTAGATTTAGTGGCAAATTGAAAGTTAACAATGTATGAAAAACGAAGAGAGACCGGTCATCGGAGTAAAAACTAATGCATAAATGGAAAGTTAGCCGATGACTTAAATTTGTGTTCCATGCTTGCCGATTTTATTTTCAAGTCACTGATGTTAATAAGGGTATAAATCACTTAAACTCATCCTGCCATCTTTACCTTTCAATCCAAGGCAATGAAAACAACCAGTGCTGCAAAGGATATACGGGCAGGAACAAAGATGTTTTCCCTTGCCAGGTCTGCGTACCAGGTCATTCTAACCCAGTGAAACCCTGTGCCTTCATGTTCTTCTGATCCGTACAGCACAGCTGGGTCTCCACTCTAATAGTCTGTAAAATGTTATGGAGCCTTGTTTCAACATGTTCTGTTAGTTGAGTTTCCATTGTTCTCGTTAATAAATGTTTATTTGCACTACTTGCTGTTTCATAAAGCTTCTTGCTGAATATTCAGCTGTTCTAATATAGTTGTTGTGTTTTCTCTCGCCATAGAAGGTCGTCTGCTCATGGAATCAGTGCAAAAAGGAGGATAACCTTTCCTCCTAGGAATAGCTGCCTGTGGACTAATAACCACTGTATTATAAAGTGTCTTCATTCAATAGCTTTAGTCCTAGTCTTGAGGTGTGAAGTTCATCAGTCCTGGCTTACTGGAGTCCTGGGAGGATAGGCTGGATTTTCTGTGGAGTCTGAGCCCTGAAAATCCTTCAGTTAGCATCACCATCGACATAATACAGTGAAACGTGTGGCACTGAGGGGGAAAGGGTCACAGCTGTGCATAGGGCAGGCAAGTTCTTCCAAGAAGCCTCCCACCCCTCTCTGACCCTTTGAGTAAATAAATTCTTACCAGCAACACTTCTGTGGTTCAAAGGCTGGTTTACTTGGAGAGGTAAGGCCTTGCTGGGTTTTGTTCTCTGTAAGGCTGAAAAACTTAAACTAAGTAGGTAGGGTACAGAACACAGAAGGAAAATAATTGGGAATAAAGATTCAGAACTCTAAACTAGAAAGGATGAGTTTGGCTTCCCAAAGCTTCAACTAAAGAGTGATCCTGACTTGTCTTATTATTCTTCCTCATTTGCTGGCTGGGTTAGGTCTCACCTGCCTTGGTAGGAAGATGCTCTTTCTGTAAGAGTGGCTCAGTCCAGAACTGGCCCCATACGATCATGATGCTGCTTCATGCACCATCACTTGCGATGGAAATGATGCAGGTCAAATCATGCAGTCTCTGACACTACCAGTTCTCTGTTTGGCAGAACATGGTTATGACTCCTTAAAATCATTCAACACTTTAATTCTAAGTGAGGGAAAGGATCCTGCCACAGGGTTACATTGCACACTGCCTACAGGAAAATGTTCCTAGAGAACTTAAGTGGAGCGTGTTTGATCTGGGCTGTTGAGATTTGCTAACTTGGAATTCCATAATGATAATTTTAGAATTGGCTTCCAAACGTGGAGCCATGCTTTAATTTCCATGCAGGACTGGAATACCATGTTGGCTGACCCTTACAAATGTTTGAGCAAGCTTGGAAGAAGCACATCTGTGTCCAACGAGTCTAATTAGAAATTTTAAATGTGCATTTTTATAGCTTTGAGTAAGTAGAACAGGATTTTACTACAGAGGCTCTATCTTGATGTGTGCATGATGGTGAGGGAGAAGAAGGGTGACCCTGGGAAACCCCTTGAGTTTCTGTTTTTTGAGGCATGTGCCCAAAAGCCCACTATGTCTCAGTCTTTGAATATGGTTCAAATCTCTAGAGGTAAACGCTATTACGCATTTCATCATCTCGGTTAAAATGCAGGTGGATGCCCAGAATGCCGCTGATTTGCTCCACTTCTTACCTATGGTAAGTGCTGCTTTGAAGCACCTCTGTGGCACAAGGGAAAGTGACAGCGTATTTTCAGCAGCACATGGAAATGTGAAGGTGTACCATGAGATAATTACTGAAGTGTAGAGCCTGCCTTCATAATGTAGTTTGGTTGCAGAAGGACACGAGGCATGCACGACAATGTGTCCATTTTCCTGATGTGTTTTTGTAAAGCTGTTTTCAAAAGATAATTCGGATACCATCTTTCAGGTTCACTGAAAAACAGTGTTAGGGTAGAAGAGAGCCAAACGAGTGCCCCATTGTGGGAAGGACAGACAAGGGTCTGTGCCACAGCTGCCTACAAGCTGGGCCAGGCACTCCTGGCTCTCACATGGTCCAAGTGATGCTTTCTGCTTCCTGGCGGTGGTGATCTAGGAGGGATATTGCAGTGAGCTCGGAAGAGGGTGGTTAAAGGGTAAAATAAATCTTTGTGTCACCAAGATTAGTTTTCCTGGTCAGGGAACAGTATATTTATTTTTTAGAAGGAAATCAGAAGAGTTGATTTTTAGAGGGAAAAAAAACTGGCTATGGATCAGTGTAATCTAACAGCCAGCAGAATACTTGCATATACATGTAAGGTACAAAATATGTTAACAGAGAGTGAACTATAACTGCATGGTATCACAGCACTTGGGGTCAGGGCTGTATGAGATAATTCAGAAAGGCCCCTCAGAGCATCGTGTTAACTTTCATCTTGTTTTTGAGGCTGTAAGCTTATTCTGTGGGGTTTTTTTTATTTTGTTTTTGTTGGGTTTTTTGTTTGTTTGTTTAAATGATTGTGATTTCTTTCAGGCAGAAGATGAAAAAAAAGTAATTAATCTAAGCAACAGATTTAATTGCACTGTGGAAGCCTCAGTTACAAAAAAGCTGGCTTTTCCTTCTCCCACACAGATTTTAAATTGAATGGAAGATGTGTTTGGGAGAAGAACCATATTGGAGAAACCTGCATTAGTATTTCAGACTCCTTAAATGAACTAGCTGTCCTTCACATTGTAACAGCATAGCCACTCAAATCCTGCTGTGCTCCACTTTTGTTAGCAGAGTTCCTTCTTTTGCTTGTACGAATTAATTTCATCTTCTTAAGTCAAAATAAAAATTCATTCCTCTCCGCAGCTCTGATATTCTGGGGCAAAGTGCAGTGGTGGTGTCCTTGCACAAAGTCCTATGTCAGACAAATTTGTTAGTGTGTGCACATCCTGTGGGGGAGTGGTGCCTTGGCAGCCTGGCTTTGGGAACAGTCCCTCCTCAGGCCCCTCACCTGGTGTGGGCAAGGACGGGTGTGCCTAGCAGCCTACCAGCCAGATTCAGTGCAAACCATCTGCTGCTCGCAGCAATGATCTCAGTGTGTTTCATGCCCTGGGAACTTCATGCAAACATGTCCTCATGTGGTGGATAACAAGGAAGCCCTAAACGTTTCCAGCCTGCAGAGAGGCTGTAAAAGCAGTAGCTGAATCAGGGGTGGATCAGAAGCTGGTGGTCACCAGAGATGGTTACTGTGGACTAAAAAGAGTCACTCTACCACACAGGGTGCTGGTAGACTAAGCCCTGGCAGACAGAGCTTCACTTGCTCAGCCAGTTCTGCAGGGAAGGCAGTTCACAGTGCTGTGCTTCTCCCTGGGGAGACAAGATGTTCTCTCTGCACAGCCCAGGGCATCTCTCCCAACCCTCTCCTGTGTCGGCTACCATCCTGCAGCTCTGGGTGTGGTTTTGCTAACCACTGGTTACTCGTTTCATTCAAACAGGGAAGGAAGGGTCATGGTGGATGTAGTTTTTCTCCCATTACGTTAGAGCTGCTGCTCTTCATAACACTGCAGTGCAGGAGAGGCTTGTCTTGTTCTGTTCAGATGGAGCTATGAAATGTAAGTTATCATGATGTGTAAACCCTTAATCTTCCTGGGGTCCTTGCTGGCTGTGCAGAGCCAGAATGGGGCAGTATCCTCTGAGCTGGCTGAGGATGATAGGAACAGAAGAGGCAACAACACAGTGCTTGAGGACAACAGAGCAGGTTTGTTCTCCCAGAAACTTATTCCACCCTTCTCCAAGGCTGCATACGTATCTGACCTTCAAGAAAGATCACAAGCTTCAGGAACCTTGGTCACGGATTTTCTGTGTGGCAGAGTGCTGGACAGGTGGAGAAGCACAGCAATTTTGGAGCTCGTATAAGGCTCAAGAAACATACTTACGCACCTGGCATCTCTGAGCTGGAACAAAAGACTGGGGCAGAGACATTGCATTGTCTGCCGCAGCTGCTGCTGGAATTAAAAGATGCCAGGGTTCCTGCTAAAGTGATCCTGCTCTTTAGTATAGTGGAGCCCCATTTTGTCAGTACCTGGTATCTGAGTTGGATCTTTCAGTTGGTTTAATTGCTGAAAGGCAAAGCATTATATCTTTGAAGCCATGTTGTGTGGGTTGTGAACAAGAGAGATTTTCCCTGTCATTTCCCCCGTCCTTTTTTTGGTCTTTCTCAATAACTGAAAGCTGCTAAACAGACTGTTCCAAAATCAGCAGAGTAAAACAGAGCTAGTTTTGTTAAGTTTTACTGCTCATGGTCCTTTCCCCCACCCTAAGAGAAGTATCCAGAATGTCTGTTCCTGCCGTGCTGCGCATGGGCAGAGCACAAGCAGCCGCAGAAGTCCTGTCCATCTGCAGATGGAGGACAGCATTGCGTTGCCTCACGTGTGGAAGCAGAAGGGCCAGGGCTTTACTGCTTTCACATGGAAAGTTTGCTTTTCCCGCACGTGTGGTCGTCTGTCTGTTGGGGACTTAGTCCTGGGCCATTGTTTCTTCTTGTATCGGCCTGCATAAGTGACAGCTAATAAAATCTACAATTTAAACCAGGGCACCAAGGTGAAAAGCTCTGTCATCCTTCCTCAGGGACTTACAACATTAAGGCACCAGGGTTAATCTTATTAAAGGAGTTGGCAAATTGACAAGTCAGGTTTTTTAAATCTAATTGCCCTTGCATTTTGGTGATCAGTTGGAGCCACTAACCCTTTAATGAGTCAAAACCTTCAAATCACTGTCTTGGACGGTAAAAACCTTGATATAGTTTCCAAAAACTACAGCTTTAAAGGCTCTTTTAGGTATTAAAAAAAAAACCCTGAGATAAATGCACCTTCAGGTTATATGTTTTCTTCTGAAACTTGCTATATGTGAGCTGAGACAAATAAAAAAAGGAAAAGGAGTCAAATGTGAAAGAGGTAAATCTGCTGGCAGCCTTCTAATCTGGTGACTCCGGTGTGGTTTTTCAGGTTATTGTCTGATTGGCAACCTGAGTATACTGATCCTAAAAATTATAATAAGCTTTTTGTAAAAGAGTTTTAAGTTATTAATTAAGAATTTCCAGCTATGGTTACGACCTGCAGGGAAATGTTTAATTGGCTGTTTTCCCTAGCTGGTTAAATGTCATCTTCCTAGAAAAGAAGAAGAGTGTATGCATATGGGATTTGAGTGCCTCAGACCTAGCGTAAGCCAGGATTCCTGTGCTTAACACTGATGCAGAAATTGCGTCAGTGACCTCTGCAAGGCAACTCTTCAGCAGAGCAAGTGCTCGCTTCCTGCTTCAGTTTGCTCTTCCCTTGGAGATGAATGCAGGCAGTGGGAAGCAGCAGAAATGTGGGCACAGGTTTCCCATAGAGGTGTCATCTCCATCCTTAGGGGTGTTAAAAAGCTGTCTCGTCGTGGTCCTGAGCATCCATCTCTAGGTCACCTTGCTTGAGTAGGGGGGGTTGGACCAGATGACCTTCGGAGGTCCCTGCAAACCTCAGCCACCACGTGACTCTTCTTAGCCAGAAAAAGGAGGGAAGGGATGCACCCTTGCCATCACAGCTACGGGTCTGCAGCTAGCAGAGGTGCAGCTGATGGGAGAGGAGCAGAGGGACATTTGCAGCCAGCAGTGTGTTGGGAAGAGGGGTGGCCAAAGCGTGAAAGATGACACTTGGTGCTCCCAAATGAGATGAGGGTGACTAGAGATTATATGTGGAACATGGGCCTGGGTCCGTTGTTGAATGGGAATACCTACATGTAACCTGGCCCAGCTTTCCAGGATCCAAACAGTGTTCCTTACTCTCTGCTGGAAACTCTGATGAATTACTGGATGCTGTGCTAAATTCCATTTGTTTGTTCGTAGGTAGGTACCCATAAAGCTTTGGCTAGATAGTCTGGAGGAAGCGTAGGAACTAATACAGTGCTTCCTACAGTGACACCCACTTTCTCTTCTGCAGAAATACAGGCACTACTGGAGACAGCTGTATGCCTTGGGTGTGCTGGGCAAAGTGGGGAGAAGTCATTGCGTGGGCAAGATCATTGCCATCATTTTTAGTTAGCTGGGACAAGGCTTTCCTACTCAGTGGAGAACACTTCAGTGCCTTGCACAGACATGCTTTTTGCAGTATGGAAGACCACCAGAAAAATATTTCAATACAAGTAGTTTAGAACCCTTTTCCAATTACATTTTGACAACACTGATTTATCACTGCGCTGCAGCTTCCCTTTTAAATGCTTGGTTGTGGCTGAAAACAATCCGAATCTTGAATTCGTATTTCAGCAGGTTGCAGCCAAAATCTGGGAATCCAGTCACGTCTGTGTACAGCCATTACTGAGTTTAATGAGAACTATATGTCTGCAACAAATGGCACCCCATTTGTCTCCATTTAATCGTCCATGAAATCCTCCACTGCTAAAATAATCTCAGGAAATTTGGGGTGAATCCCTGGTTGAACGTAACTGCCTTGTAGCGGTGGCCATCTGGAAATGCCTGTTGTAGCATAGCTATTAAGGGTGAAGAAGCCATCTTTCTCCACTCCCGTATAAAACCCTTCGAGTGTTCCGTTGGAGAGAACAGCCCCGTGGCAGCTACCACTTTTGCACACCACTGCACTGATTCAGATGCATTCAGATGAGCAGACAATGTGAAGAAGCGGGTAGAAAATCACCGAGGACTGTGTGTGCAGGAAAATCTTTAAAGCAAGCGCTGTTGGGAGAGCGAACAGTATTCTGCTTATTAATGTAGACTGGAATTTCCTGCTAACTGAGAATAATGCAAAGGCCACTCACCAGCTGCAAGCAAGCAGCGTGTGGTTGATTCTAAAATTAGTTAATCTGTAGCATTTCCACTTCTCTTCCCTGCATTTCTTTTTCTCTGCTTAGGCCTGGGAATCCGATTAAAGACACCACAAATTAATTATTTCATTTTCTCTTCTCTGTAAACTTCTGTATACTGCTGCAGCTGATATAACTAGGTGTCTGTTGCCTGTCATTGTGGCCAGGGTATTAGACACTAAAACACTTTCCATAGGCTCAGTGACATGATTTTAACTCTATAATGACTTAGAATTATCCTTTCCTCCCCATTGGCTGGAGTCTCTTAGCACAACCATGTTATCTGCAGCTATTTTATACTGACTTTTTAAAAAGTCTTCTCTTTTATCTCTTGTGCTCAGAGATAAGCTCAGGGAGAACCTGGGTAATGTCCTCAGAAAACCCTTAATTTGTTTTTGCTCATGAGCCAGGTGCTGCTGGCATGATGATGCAGCACTGTGTCTAGTTTGGAGGTGGGAAAATTGTGGGGGCCTTGAACGGAAAGGAGGACAACACCACAGGCATAAAACTGCCCCCATCTTACCTGATGTGCAAGGCAATGCTGACTACTGAAGAATGTAACTCCACAGAGCAGCTGCTCCTGCTTTAGGGGATCTTGCAGAAGTGTTTTAACCTGACAGCTCTATAAACTAAATAACTTCAGAGCAGAGTCGCGGATCTCGGGACACGTATCTGGTCCTTTCCTGCAGAGGCATTTCGTACGATAGAGAGATGTTGATCCTTAGAAAAGCCATGGCCAGCCAATAACACAGGGTGAACTTGTAACATTCAAGTGAGTTTGAACACTGAGAGCCAATTGTTCTGCCTGCATATAATAAACCAACTCCTTCCCTCTGCAGAATATTACTGGAGAGGTGGTAGTTAGTCTGATTCACATTGCAGGTGATATATGGGTGGCCACTCAGTTGCTGTTCTGTGTGTGAGTATTGTGTACCTATAAGGTGAGATGTGGACACCTCTGTTCTGTAGGTCATCTCAGTGCTCTGCACACGCGACCGGTACCTGCTGTGGGCAGGGCTGTGTTAAAGCAGATGTGAGCACAGCAAGGAGTATGGGATATCATTTCATCACACAGCTAGTCATAGAATCATAAAATCATTATGGTTGGAAGGGACCTCCAGGGTCATCAAGTCCAACCTTTAGCCCATCATATTCCTAACCATTAGACCATTAGACCATGGCCTCAAGTGCCTCATCGACCCATTTTTTGAACACCCCCAGGGACGGTGACTCCACCACCTCCCTGGGCAGCCCATTCCAGTGCCCAACCACCCTCTCAGGAAAGAACTTCTTCCTAATACCCAACCTAAACTTTCCCTGATGGAACTTGAGGCCATTTCCTCTCGTCCTGTCATTAGCAATTTGGGAGAAGAGACCAACACCAGCCTCACCACAACCTCCTTTTAGGTAGTTGTAGAGGGCAATAAGGTCTCCTCTCAGTCTCCTCTTCTCCAGGCTAAATAACCCCAGCTCCCTCAGCTGGTCTCCATAAGGTTTGTTTTCCAGACCTCTCACCAGCCTTGTTGCCCTTCTCTGGACTCGCTCCAGCACCTCAATGCCCTTCCCATAGTCATATTATTCCAAGAGAGTATTTTATAATAGGTGAAGTCTCGTTTTTGAAAGCCTTTGTTGTTGTGAGAATGTGGTCTGGAGTGCCCAGTATCCAGGGAGCTCTGCGGACACGGATGCAGCAGGAGGGAGAGCTGACAATACCACTCTGTGCAAAAGCCCTGAGCATCTTTGCCTTTTCTTCATCCTGTCCATCCACTGCAGCCTGTTTAGTGGGACAGGCAGTGATATGTTTGATAGCTTCTCTGATCCCATTGTTTATGTAGAAACTTGTAAGAATTTTAATTTTAATCTCTTGGTAAACATTCCTTATCAACAGAGTCACAGAATTTATCAAATCATCTAACTCTTAGCTTGCTTTCTTAGGTTAGAGCTAATGTTTCCTCTGTTTGCAAAGTCAGAATTTTCCTTGCTTCTTTGTAATAATTGTAGATACAGTTGTAGGTTTCAAGATTTCTCACTTTTTAGACATAAAAGCCAAGATAGCTGGCTACTGTTGTGTCTTCGATATTCCTCATGTTTAAACTGATCACCTAGCTAGGCAGCCTAATAGGAATTTAATAGAAAAGTTATTAAATGCAAACATACCTTTTAAATATTGATTGTATAGAAGTGCTCTTGTTCTTATATACTGAAAGAAGAGAACTTCATATTAGATGTTACGTTCTCTTCTCTAGCTTAATTTTGTTTTGACAATGATGAGAGCGCTTAACAAGGCAGTGGGGGCTGCGGGAGCATGCTGTTACGCTAATGTGAAACTCAAGCAATGCCATTAAAAGAGGAGGTTTGTCTTCAGGTTTCCTTGATGGACTGTGCACAAAATGTGGTCTGCAGCCTTGTATTGTGTCTGAAGCATGGAAATCTCTGTACTGATAAAAGGTACAAAACAGAAAAACAGCCATCAGCAATGTGTCCACTTACACAGACCACCTGAAAAAATAGCAGCAAGAGGGAAGGAAACCCCCCCAAGCCATGTCCTTACGCTCACTGAACTTTTGTGCAGCCTGAACGGGGTGACCCATGCTGCTCGCATCCAGAGCTGCACTCCCAGTGCTGTCCGTGTGTGGCTGGCTGGCAGCTGCCCGTGCACAGGGTGGACAGGAGGACATTGGTTGTTGGTACGACTTGTAGTGATGCAGCAGGAGGGTTTGGCAGCCGCGCAGAACTTCTCAGAAGAGGTGGTGTCCAATCTTGTATTTATGTCCAGCTCTGCTTTCTTTTTTTAGTAGATTCCTGACCTCCTTTTTGTGACTTCTCACAGGGTATTTGACACATGGCCTTGAGGGGGGTTTATCTGTCTCACCCATGTCATTCAGGATGCATATAGCACCATCCAAACTGTGCTAGCAGGGGAAGAGGGAGAGAGAATCTTTGGAAGAGTTGAAGTGATGCTTGTTTGAATGTTCTGGAATGGCAATCGCAGCAGTGTACATGTTAAAGAAAAAAATAACTTGCACTGATACAGAGCAGAAAATACAGCAATCTGAAATGCTTGCTGCTCTGCACTGCTTCCTAACATCCGATTTCAGAGCAGCAGTAGAAAATGTTTAAGTCTTAAATTCCATAAAGTTAAAGAAAACCCATCTTTTCATTCAACCACCTATTTATGACCTTTCCATCAATCTTGGAACGACTGACTGAGCCTTCTAAATTCAAGCTTCTGTTTCCTGCATCTTCCCTGGCATGGTTTTCATAGTGCTCCTCAAGGAGGCAAATTATGGAGTCAGAACACTGATGAGATGCTAGAAAACCTTTCACATTTGAACTGCCAGTTCCAGTGCAGCAAAGACAACAACCAAGAGCCATTAAGCTATTTGGGCAGAAAACTACAGATTTTTGTGAAGACCAAATTCTGCTATACCAGAGCTCGTATAAAAAATTATTTATGAAACATACCTTGTACTAATCTCGCTCTTGATCTCACCAGACTAGCTCCAAAGGAAAGCAGTGTTGGCCAGCCCTCGGGGTAGTGAACTTGCTGTTCCTTACTAGCAATAGGTCTGTTTTAACATGTTGATGTTTAACTTGGAGGTATGGCCTCTTCAGGGTGGTCTGCCTTGTCCCCAGCACTGCGGGCTGCTATCGGTCACTTTTCCCAGGAGAGGCTGGGTTGCTGCCAGCAGCGCTGAAGGGTCTGGAGTGTTAGGATTAACTGGGGCCATGGACTGGTTGGAGGAGCATCTCCAGCTGTCCCAGCAGCTAGTAGCTGCCAGGTTACACTGGGATGGTGGCTATCAATGCACAGCATTTACATGTGCCTCTGAAATATACTGATAAACCCGTTCACATCCTATACCTGCGGAAATGGGGACCAATTTCCATTGTCAGTTTGTGTTTAATGGGCCTTCTGGGAGTCAAATGCAGACACTCCTTGTCTGCATAGAGTCTGTCCTCACTCCTATGGGAAAACACTTTGCTTATGAACATGCAGATACTCTGCTGTTCCAGGTTTATCCAGACTCCTCCTGCGTTGTTTCTCTCTTCCCTAGTTTTTTATTGTGTCTGTGAATCGCTCTGCAGCTTGTCATAATTTATTTTTACAACACACTGAAAGGTATAATAGGAAACTTATAAACATGCTGGGGAGAAGCCATATGAAATAGCAAATGTTTCTAATTATAAAGTTAAAGCTGCCTTTCTAAGATATTTGGTTCTTTATTATACCTTGAACAACCTGAAAATGTACTTGGCTACTATTAGACTACCAGATACAGCAGGTGAATTGTAAATGAAAACCATCCAGTGGAAAATTACACTATTAGCCTGGAGCATTAGACCTGATCTTTACAGTTTATGGTTGTGCACAGGCTACATATCAAGTAATGTTCTGTGAGTCCATAAAGTTGAGGACAGTCTCTTAAGAGCATAAGAGTTCAGTTTTTGAAAAAATTAAAGTAATTATTACATTATTTTATGGTGGAGTTTTTTTAACATTCCCAGGTTTTTCCACATTAGTCTGGTTTAAATGGAAAGTAGTTTATCTTTGTCTTACCAGTATCTATTAGGCAACATGCCTGCAAGGGCTACATTTCATTAGTTTCAGTTGTGGTTTGGGTACCTGCAAGGTAAAAAAATAATATATGTAGATTTCTGCACAGAGAATAGTAGTAATTGTAATTTAGAGTTTGCATGTTCCACAGCTGTGCTTGGATTTTAATCCCTTTCCCTGTGCAGAGTTGCATCCTGGCGGTCCAGGTTTGTTGCTTTATGAAAACGCTTTGCTGCCTGCACTAATTGAAGGCTGTGGTGTACACCTTCCTGTGCTGATTAATCACAGTGTTTGTGGGGAAACAAGAATGACAATGTCGCAGCTGGCACAGGAAGAAACGAGCTAAAGCTGCACAGGCGTGGGTAGGGATTGGGACCACGTGCATCTAGGTTCAGGAGAGCAGTGAACAATTCAGGGTACACACTGTCTAAGGCTGTCATGTCCTGGCTCCTGGGAAGTCATCACACCAGCTGAGACTGACATCTGGAGCCAGCACTCTGAATACAGACTCTTCATCTGCTCACTGCACTGGGAGCCAAGGCCGTTTCAGTTGCTGTTGGAGGTGGTTTAAGAAGAGTCTTCAGTAATTACATTAGTTGGCTTGGGCATAGAACATTAAGACTGGTGTCTTGTCCTTTTACAGGATATGAATAGGTGCCAGTTTGCATGAGGCTTGCCCTAGTTATTAAACGGGAACAGGGGAGGAGCTTTCACTTAGCAAAAAAGAAGCACTCTAGATAAGCAGTTTGTTTGCTAGGAAGGAGGTTGGAGATCCTTACACTTTGTTTTGCTTACTTGCACTCCTGTTTGCAGGGAGCACATAATGTTGAGGTTCTTCAGTTATGAATGGAGCTGTAGTTTCTTCAGGAGGTATGCTTAGCAGACAGGGATCAGTACCTTAATGCAGTTCTCAAATTATCTGTTACTGGATATAATTGTTAAATGAAATTCCTTGGGTTATAAGATGTAGAAGACCAGTGGTGTGTTTTAGATTAAAGTGATTTCCCGTTTTCTTCTGAGAAAGAAGAAGAGTTTGCCAGTGGCATCTTCCTTCTTGTACTTTCTGAAATGCAGCAAAAAGAAAGTGTCTAACCATCTTCTGAAACACACATGATTCTCTTAGATTTGTACTGTCTTTTTAATTCATGGAGAACAGCTGTGGAATTGATACTCCAGCAACATAAGTGAATCTCGTAACAGATGGCTCTTGTACTGGCTGGGACGAAAGCAGCCTATTCTGTCCTGGTGTGGCTATGTGGCTTGTTGTTTGTTCTTAAATCCTGGTATCTTGACAGGACTCAAGTAAGATGCTGCTGTTTTCATTGCAGTGTAAGTATAGTGTTGCTCCAGGGATTCTGCATTGCAGTCTTGTCCCTCTCCCTTTTAAATTTTTATTTTAAAACTAAGGAACAAAAGTACTGACTTTCTTCTTTAAATCTAGCACTGGTGCAACATGTTCAGCTGGTGAGATCTGAATGGAAATGTGAAGTTCCTCGTGCTGGAAATGGTTTTACATGGGAGGTACTAAGAGCAGTTATGTCAGACACACTTGGTTTAGACCTTGAAACTTTCTTCCCTCCATTGCCTCAATTGAGGAAAGTTTATTAAAAAGAAGAGAAGGTGTTTGGACCATGTAATAATTTGCATCTAAAATACAGAGTTTGCTCAGGTAACATAATCTCCTGTTTCTGAAATGAGGATGAGTCTTCACATTGCAATGCTGTATGCATGCTTACTCACCTTGCAGACTTAAACAGATGTAGGAGTCTCATGCTCACAGAGTCTGTTTTTTTCACCTGCCATGTTTTCGTGACAGTCATCTTGAATATGACATGAGATGCACCAACCCCCTCCCTTTGCCATGCCAGCAGAATCCATGAAGCAGTGTAGCCCAGCTGCAGTGGCTCCACAGGGCGGGATCCTGCCTTTGAAGGCCAGCTGATGTGGTCCTGTCTCCAGCAGTAAGCCCTGGACCACAGGTGTGTGCAAGAAGTGGTGTGATCCCAACCTCACTCTATCCCTCCAGGGATTGTAGCAGAGGACTCAGACTGCTCAGACTCTGGGCTGGTGAACACCACAACTTTGAGGAGACTATAAGATGATAGGGCAGCCTATGCTGCCCAAAGAGTCTTTCTCCTCCTCTTTCAAGGAAAAAGTGGCATGCCAGCCCGGTCTGGCAGCTGAACTGTGCCGTTATAAGTGGTGGAGGAGATACAAAAACATACTGTGAACAAATGTCACAATTTGTGGGTGAATGACTTGTCAGCCTGGCAGTTGGTTGTGGTTGAAGGAGGAATGTGTTGCTTTTGTACTAACATACATCTGAATAGCTGAGGTCTTGATTCACGTAATCATCGTAGAATGTTTTGTGTTCACCTCCCTCTATTAGTTTATACTCTCTGTGGAGATGTGACTGGAAAGTGATTTTCCAAACTGTTCTTTTTATTGATCATCTGCAGGTGGAAGTCTTCAAGAAGTCAGACTGACAGAAGGAGCAGGAGGTCGTCTTTTCAGGGGCTCAGTAAGAAACCCTGTTTGCTCATTGTTAGCAGATTGTATTCTTGTCCCCTAAGAAAACACCTTCACTGTGATAATTACCTCCTGTAAACTATATTGTTGGCATGAGACCTAGGCTACATCTGGAAGCCTTTGGGAAATTATGTTCTTCAGGAGAAGCCATACCATACAGCCATTGCTGGATGCAGCAGGCAGTGGATACAGTGAGGTGGGCGTTACACTGAAGTGGGGGGAAAGTGCAACTTCAGCATCTCCTGTATGCTTTCGTGAGATACGTCTTGGCTCTGTATGAAGCACAATACTAGCTCCCGTTCTACTTGGTGTACTTTCATTTGTGGATTTAAAACATGTCATGTTAATGCAATTGGATACCCACTGGTGTGATAGAAATAGAGAACAATTACTGAAATGTTTATGGAGGATGAGCAGGAGTGTCTGAGTTCAACATGCTGGGTGTGAAAAATCTGTTTGGCATGGCTCCTGTATAATTAAGATGCCACAGGTTGTCTCTTTTGTGGATGGGCCACTGTCAGCACCTCAGGATTATCATGTGCATGATGGGAGCAGACAGCTACCTCCATAATTTGCTTGATCTAAGAGGCGGACCTGAGAACTAGCAGCTCAAACTAGAGTTCAGCCATACAGACGGTTTTGGAAATTTTAAAAGCAGTCACATATTCCCTTAATCCTGTCCCATTATAGCTGGGGGAGTAGTTGTATCTGAAAAGCCCTCGGAGCAGTTACAGTAAATGGCCCTAAACTGTACTGTTTGTGCAATTTAATATCCGTTTCTGCTCAAAGCAATTCTGCAGGGAGTTTACGTAGTGTAAGCACAGAATAATTTAATTTTGCTATGTTAAAGTCTATTAGCTCTCCTGTAAACAGGAAATAGTTCACAGCCTCTTGATAACTCTGAAATGACTGAGGTGGGAAATTTGAGTGAATTACATTTCCCTGTGTAAGCAAAGGTGGATGCTCAGCGTTGACGACATTGCTCTGCTTCGACTGTTTGCAAATACTGCAGAAGTGAAGGCATTAAACCCGAGACAGGTCAGATGTGCAGGAGCTGTACTGTGATTAAACATAATGCAGTCTGAATGTCATTCTTCGCATGTGATATTTACCCTACTGGCCATGCAAACTGAGTGAAACACAGATTACAATTAAAATTGTTGATCTCTCTGGCGTAAATTAACCACTTGAGTTGTTTTGAGTGTTTTCTGGCCATGACCCTATTCCTGTGACCCTCTTCTGCTGGGTTCAGGCCACCTCTGTGTGCTGTCTCGGGGTCATCCCACATCACACCCCTTAATTAAAAGCTATGGTTCTGCACACACTTTACACAAGCTCTTGCCATGATGCCAGATTTCCAGATATGCTGATCATGTGGTCCTGTAACTTAGATTGAAAATGTTACAAGATGGATTTCAATTGTGGAGACAGAGGAGAGTTTAACTCGAGTTTAAAGTAGATTAAAAGCCTCCAATTTTTGTCAGGTTAGAGTACAGGTTACAGATAGGGTAGGGACTGTCTGCTTCATGAGAAGTGAGGTGTCTCACCCAGAAATTATTATCTCGACAGAAGACTCACTTCAAGACTAATGGGCTCCCAGCTAGGAGCGGTGAGCTACGATGGGTGAAAATAAAAGGTCTGGGAATAAGGAGAGGGAAGTGGTAAGAGCAAAAGAAAGTGTGTGAAAGAGCAGTAAAGAGCCAGTGAACCTAAAATTATGTCCTGAGGTAGCTGTAGAATCATAGAATCATAGAACATGTCATAGAATCATGGAATGTACCAAGTTGGAAGGACTCCTCCAGGATCATTGAGTCCATCTCCTGTCCCTGTGCAGGACACCCCAGCAGTCACACCGTCTGCCTGAGAGCATCATCCAGACACTTCTTGAACTCAGGCAGGCTTGGTGCTGTGACCACTGTCCTGGGGAGCCTGTGCCAGTGCTCAATCACCCTCTGGGTGAAAAACCTTTTCCTGACATTCAACCTAAACCTCCCCTGGTTCAGCTCCCTGCTGTCACCCCCAGTCCTGTCATTGGGCACAGGAGTGAAGAGATCGGTACCTGCCCCTTCTCCCCCCCTCGGGAGGAAGCCATAGACTGCAATGAGGTCACCCCTCAGCCTCCTCTTCTCCAGGCTGAACAATCCAAGTGACTACAGCCGCTCCTCATTAGGCCATCCCTTTCAGGCCCTTCACCATCCTTGTGGCCTCCTCTGGACATGCTCCAGCAGTTTGATGTCCTTTCTGAACTGTGGAGCCCAAAACTGCACAATATATTTGAAGAAACTCTTTATTGTCCCCACATCAATCTTCGCATATCACCTTACCTAGCTTCCACCAGACATGCACCTTCCTTTCTGACCTAATCTGCAAGAGCAGATCCCTGTTCAGCCAAGCCGGTCTTCTGCCTCATCTGCTTGAATTCTGACATTTCAGGATCACTTGCTCCTGTGCCCTTAGGAGGTGATGTTTGAAGAGTGACCATCACTCATGAACCCCAGCACCAGCAAATAGATTTTCCCAGGGGACTTGACTCAGTAGCTCCCTGAGCAGCCCAAAATCTGCTCTCCCCATGTCCAGCTTTGAAGTTTTGCTGGCATTTTTCCTCCTGTCAACAGAGATTTTGAACAGAATCACCTCATGATCACTGTGGCCAAGACGACCTCCAATCTCCACTTCACATATGAGATTCACTCTGTTGACAAGCAGCAGATCAAGGAGGGCATTCTTGCGAGCTGGTTCATTCAGCTGTAGTTGGCTTACAGGCTAATCGTTATGATTTGTGTCGTCAGTACATTATGTGATTATACATCGTAGTGGGCCAGGACTCTGCTGCCTCTTTTGAAGGTCATTACAACACACTCAGGTATCTTGTGTTTGTACAACACGAGCATCAGCTTATATAGATCTGTATGCAGTAAAGTGTGTTGAAGGTATGCCCAGGGGTTAGGCTGTATGTAGATGAGGTTTTAAAGTGCGGATTTCATCTAAAGCATCAGAAGATCTCTCTGCACTGTGGTGCTGGGGGCAGGGACATAATAAGACTGCTTTAATACTGCTCTAATGTACATGGTAGGTATCGGTTAGAAAGAAGGTCTATCTTTCAGTGTTTAAGCAGCACTTTCTGAAAGTGCCTTCAATTAGCAGCTAATGACAGGCTTTCTTTGTTGATTCTCTCCTTACCTTGTATAGCCAGATAATGAGAGTGATCACGCATAGAGATTAAATTTATTTACCATTTTTTGTTTCATGGGGAGGCTTCTGGGTATTTGAGCCAGTAACACTCCTGGTTTGTGCTTCCATAAGTGAAGGGCCTGAGTGCAGCCTCAATCTATCATTTCTCTGAAGATTTACATTTCAGATGGCTTTTTTTCAGCAGCGCAGATGTTGCAAACCTTAAATTACTGCACAAAGCTGCTTTTACCCTGCAGAAGATGGAACTAATAGGTAAGGAAAACAGTAGCTCTTTCCCATGCCTGTCTTCTTAATGATAATGGAATTTTAAAGATCTACAAAGGGCTGTTTCAGCTAAGTATCTCATGTCCACAGGTATTTGAAAAAAGAATAATGAGCTGAAAGTGTTTCTGTGCCCACCCATAGTGTTAATTGAAAGTTGTGAAGACAAAGAGATGGAATCAGGCTCAAGGGACCTTTCTTACAGAAATGTTAATGTGAACCATCTCTCCTGTATCTGAATGTACTGTCTAAGGCATCCTCATTAAAGCTAGAAGGCTTCAGTGGTAATATGAAGTCTTCTTAATGCTTCCGCTTGCATTAGTTCTATAGGCAACTTACAAACCAAATTGAAACCCTTGCAGATCCTGTTCTTGCATTTTATTGACTCCTCTCTAGACTCCACTTTTCTGTACACACTGTGCACCACAGAAGAAACAGACACAAACTTGAACCTAGCCTCCAAATCTATAACCGAGAAGGTACGTTAGGAGGAAAGTTGTACATTTTTTATTTGCTTTTTAAGATCGTGTGTTGCTCTCTCCCTTTTATTTGCTAGCTCCTTAGATGAATGACCTTCATAGGGAGGAGAAATCGTCAGATGTGACAGATAGGTAGAGAGGTAACTCTTTACATTGATCAGGGATGTGTGACATAATTGAAATACTGGGGACTCTGCCTGAATTACAGTAGTTTGGATGATAATGAAAAAGGAGTAAGTTCCTGAGAAAATTAACTGAGCAAAGATCATGAAGCCATTCACAAGGCAATTCTGGAAAAGCATTTTGCTGGAAAAGGAAGATGATAGGATGAAGAAACAAGCCTGTATACTGAAACCAACCTTAAAATGCCTGGGGAGCAGTCTGACCTGTGAGATTTGTTATTTTTTTAATGTTCTTTTCTGCTTAATATCAAATGCTTGCAGGAGGGGACTACTTTTCAAGACATTAATATAGTCCTGGAACTGCAGCTCCTAACCACTTTTTTTCCCCTGCAGTGTAGTTTGAAGTTAATATTGGTACTTATTGCTTTCTGGTGCATACTATCAAATGTATTCAGCAGAAATGCATTTATGAAAATGCTCTTATCACAGGAGAGAGAACCTTGTAGGAGGACTGCGTTCTCCAGCTCTTGTGTTGAGCAGCTTCACTTCTCAGGATCTGTTTTCCCAAGTATAAAATAGGGAATAATGATTCAGAACTCTCCTGCAAAAACATTTTGAAATACAAAAAAGCGGGTAGGAAAGCTGAGACACTGGGAAAAGAACTTAGTGTCACTGCAGGGAACACAAATGAAGCCATCTGTGCAGTGTGGCAACAGAGACAAAAAGGCAAACAAAAGTTCAAGGAGATTAAAATGCAGACAAAAAACTGTGAAGCTATTCTGGATCAGTAGTATGTTGCTTGGGACATTGCATGTGCTCCTGATCACCCATCCTAAAACAGATATTATGGAATCGGAAAGAGTTTGGGGGTCTGCAACAAGAAAGAAGGAGGCAGTGACGATACTGAGATTATTTCTTCTTGAAGAAGCAAATAGTAGGAGACATGCTAGGAGGAAGAAAACAATCAAGGAGGTAGTATGGGCTTAGTAGATACCTGAACTCCTTCTCCAAAACCCAACATATTAAGAACTTAGTGAGACTGAAAGACCAATCCCAAAGCTGAATCAGTAGTGTGAGGAGGAGAGCTGGGGATGCAAATCCATTCCTACAGCTTATGGACCTGCTGGCACAAGACAACCATTAATGGATAAGGAGGATGCAGTGATCTGCACCGAAGTGAAAATAAACAGTCTGAGAAGGAATAGACATTGTTTTTTCAGTACCTCTGACAGTCCACTAATTACTGGGGCTTGAAGGAGAACTTTCCCAAGCAGCAGGTCATCCGGAAAGAGATTTCCGATGTTGCCTGGAGTGAATGAGCACAGACCTTTGGTAAGAATGAGGTAAAGCTCAAAGCTGCTGCTCTGATTTGTTATAATAATTAGCTTGAACTTCCTCCTTACTTCACCAAGTGTTCCTGCTCTGACAGCTCTTGGTAGAGAATGGCTGTACGAGCAGCGAGGTGATGATGACAACAAAACTAGGATACCAAGTCACACTGGTGCATCAGGGGGAAGAATAGCTCTACCAGCTACAGAATGACATGGCAGAGTCACGCACACACAAGATGAAGAAAGGCATAAAACCAAAATCCCCCTGACAGCCAAGTAGGTAATTTTGTGGGCTGTTCTGTGGCATCTGGCATGACAGATAGTGTCTGCGTACTTCACAAAGACCTTGTTCTTCTCTGCAGCCCTCCTGGTAGGTGAGGAGATGGATTAGAAAGCCTTACTGAATCCCCATAATCCTTTCAGAATCCCTTCCCTGTCTCTCACGATCTTGTGGCTGGATGGGTATGGGCTTGAGACAGAGACCAATTGAGGCCAGATCATTTGGGGTTTTCAGTTGAACATATCTATCACCCGATGATTTTTTCCCCCTTCTGATTTGTTTCTTTTCACCTGCTCAAAGCACAGCTCCCACTCACTTTGCTAGCATTTGTAAGCATCCAGCATGTACAGGGCTATGATCCAGGAGCCCAGCAGAGGAGGGAGACCTTATTAATGACCCTTTGTAGGAAATCTGGTCTTAGAGACTTGAAGGTCCCGGTTCTGTAGGACACCCCTGCATTGTATAACCACGAGATTATCCTTCCTTCTGCGTGCTCTGGTTCCTTGTTCCCTACATGACTTGCAACTTCTGCAAGAAATCACGTACTTGGGCTTTTGTTCCTTCCTTGTGTAACCCTGATTCATCTCCAGCATAGGTCCATCCTGGCTCCTGAATTATCAAGGGAAAGGGTTTACATGATTATGTTATTAAAGACTATTTTGTAGCAGGGGCTCAAATCAGGCTGCAGTAGCTGTATTTGAGAGCTTGGCAAACCAGCTCTGCTGTTTTTTCCTAATGTAAGTTCCCTGCAGTTTTAATAGAGGAAAATGGGCTATAAGGAAACCCCAGCATGGCCTGGCACAGCAGCACCAGCACGGCTCTGGGCTGTCTGAGTACATAGCTCCATGCCACCAGCCTTATCTGCGTTCAGTGAAGTAAATCCCATTAATTTCTCTTCAATGCAAGAAGGCTTCTGGAACTGGTCTGGGACCAGCTGGGGAAGTACCAGCAATGGTCGGCAGTTGTCCTTCATGTGCACAAGCCCTGGAAGAGCACAAAGGGGCATCATATTGCAGATGTCTGACAACTATGTCCTCTAGTGCTTTTGATCTTGACTGCCTTTCACTGTCCCTGTCCTGTCATTGTCTGCTTGGACTTGCTCTTCTAGGAACATCTTTACACTGTTCCTATTTTCTCTTCTGGCTACCCATCCAGTCTGTTTCCCCCATCCCCTGCTCCAGCTCCTGCTCTAGTCCTCCTGGCAGACTCTGCCTTTGCTCCCTGCTCATCCTCTGCCAATCCCTGCCCTCATCAGCCTCAGCTTTGGACTGCAGATGCTGACAGGGATATCACTTAGAGGAGAGGGCTCACAGTGACAAAATGTGTTCCCAGCACTCCATCTCAACAGAAAAAAAAATATTTTTATATATATAATTATATATAAATATATATATTTTTCAAGCCAGGCTGAGAGAACTGTTCAGAGTGGGAAAAAAAAAATAAAAGAAAGAAAGAGTAGACATTTGGCAAATGAAAAAACCTGTCAAAATGCAAAGGTTTGGGCGGTCACACTCAGCAAGCAAAGCATGCAGGATCCTCCGTGGCTGCAGCAGCCTGCCTTTCAGCAAGGCTTTCTGGAGCCCCAGTGCAGGGCTCTGGGTCTGGTCTGTGTCTCCACAGCAGAAGGAGCAGCAGCCCAGGGGGAGCTGAATAAAGAGCGAGAGCTGATGAGCATGTGCCTGAGCCTCTCCCAGGGAGCACTGATGCTGCAGTCACCCTTTCATCTCCCTTCCCAGCTCAGCCAGGGGTCTGGTTTGGCTTTCTGTGCATGCAGTGAGCTCCCTTGACCTCCTCTTCCTATCTCATGCAGTGCTTCCTCCCGTGCTCCGCAATCTGCTGCAGCTCCTTGAAGGGGGCTGGGGACAGATGGCTTGATTTCATCTGATAAGGGAGCTGCCTTCAAAGGAGAAGTGAGGCATAAGCCGTCTGGTCTGATACCTCTTTATGGTGCTGTCAACGGGAGGCTGAGGGGACAAGCTGGAGCCTGATGGAGACCAGCTCCATCACAGGGAACACAGGGAGAAAACAAATTCTCCTTTAAAAACGCCCTCCTCGTGCCACTAAGTGGTGTCTGCTTGCCTTTATTTCAAACAGCTCCTGCCAAGGCCAGTTCATGTTCAGTATTTAAGGCATGCTCTGGTCTTTGCTCAGTCCACTGCACTATGTGAAGGATAACAGTGCTGAATATCTTCAGACACTCCTGAGGGATGGCCTGGCATTTTGGGTGCTGCTGACTTTTGAGCTCAATGTGGTAAAACACTAACCACGCCTGTCACCTCCCATCCGTTTGGCAGGGCTGGAGGCTGTCAGACACCTTGCAGAGCCCAGCCCCAGCAGGCAGCTTGGGGCTGGAGGCTCTCCAGGACCTTGCAATGTATAAATTGCAACCCTGCAATAGCTGAGGGAATCAGGAGCAAGTTTAGGAAATAGAGGAGATGGTGAGAGAGCTGCTACTTCTTGCAGTAAAAATAATTTTTTCCTCAGGGACCTCAGTTTTGCACTTTTTTTCCAGTATTGGGAGAGGAAGAAGCATCCGAGTGCTTTGGAGACAGAATAATTTATAAGCCGCATTTATAAAAATCAACGATTTCCCTTTAAGTCAGCTCCTATGCCTTTTGTCTCGGCTTCCCTGATTAGTCACGTAATGAGGATGTTTCTAATACAAATGTGTCAGGGGAGAAGGGAGCCAAACAGTGCTTTATCAGAGGAGAATCTGCATCCCCCGGATGCTAATTAGTCACGGAGACGCAGGCGTGGGGGACGGGGGCGAGGCGAGCTCTTATTTTAGAAGCGAAAATGGTTTGTACCCTCACAATTCCTCTCGCAGAGCTGGAGAGCCGTGCCAAGGTGGAGAGCTACTTGAGATCTCCCTGGGCTTTTGCATCCCCACCCCTCAGATGTGTTTGCCGTGCTGCTGCTCCTGCTGCTGTTTGCAGGCTTATTTCTGTCACAAGCCGGGCTAAACAGAAACTCTCTCCTTATAAATATGGAAATATGGTGGTTGAGCTCTTCATCTCTTGGGACAAGTTGAAAGTGTGCTAAAGAGAAAAAGGCTGCTGAGCTTGGTGGCTTTGTTTTCTCTACTAGTGGAGAGAAACTGGTAAGGTTTTAATGCTGGAATCCACCTTTACAGGAATGATACGTGTCTCAGGCCATGCTCAGTGCTACATACTGAAGACTTTGAATTGGTGGCCACTCTGAGCATGGCAAGGTGAGGACAAGAGCAGTCCTGCCTGGTAGATGCTGCCTTCTCAAAGCTGTTAGTGTTACCCACCAAGATCCTGGCTGAACCCCTCATTCTGGGTTGTGGGGTCAGGAGGCAGCGCTTGGTAGGTATGAAAGTATGGGCTGTGGCATAGTCCCCTGCTCTGTCCAGGCTAAGCTGGTGTCAACCACTGAGATCTCTACCTGTCTTCAGTGTGACAGATACACTTGGTGCATGAGTCTTGGGCAGCTGCTCATCTCTTAGGTTGTCTTGGGAGAGTCTGTGTTTTTAGGTTTGCTAAAGAACTTTGAATACCACTGGACATCCATTATTATTCCTGAGAAGTGTCTTGAAACCTCTGTCCCAGAGTGGTGGGCCCCCACAGTGCTTCTTCAGGGCTCTGTCTGGGTCCGGCTTACAGCCTATTTCCTTTCCTCAGTTTTCTCAGCACACCTCCTTTCTGGGAACAAAGGTAGCTTTGATCTTGGACAAATGCACAGGTATGTGCTCTTCCCTCAACATCCTGACTGTTTACATTTATTACGCAGAATTCCCAGATATTCAACCTAGAAAGCAAAGTGCTGAGTCCTTAAGATTTTGATGCTGATGACTCTTTCCTGAGCTAGTTTTGGCTGAGTACCTGGACGGACATGCAGCAATTTTCTGTTGAAAGAAAACACTTACAAGGTATATCCATGCTCTTGCTTTGTGAGTACAGGCAGAGTAGAGTGCAGGTGTTCAAACTGAGCTTGTATGCACAGCAGATACCCTGCCTTGGGTTGAAGGCAATAGACCTGGCAAACACAAAGTAGGTGTGTGATGGAGAGGGCATCCTGTGGTTTCAGCATGAATCCAGAGGCTGATAAAAAGTTCTGCAGTCTGCACACATCCAACTTTCATTCCAGAAACACCTGACATCAAGCTGACACTCAGCAGGTGACACTGTCCATTGTGCAGGTCTCATTGCTGACTTGAGACCTCAGTCAGAGAGCCAGCAGAGCCAGATACCCCTGCCCTCTGAGTGAAAGGGGATTTACTAGATGGAGGAAAAAAAGGCAGGATGAAGAATGATGGTTGGATAAGGAGAAGCAATCAAACAGCTCAGAAAATGATCTGAAGGATTGGATTCAAGCTGCCAGGGGTATTCCCAGAGGAAAAAAACAAGATGTCATTCATCTTAAGTGTATAGGTGTTGAAGATGTGAAAAACAGTCTCCTTACTTAAAAAATGGGCCCTAACTGCTAACTGGAAAAGGAGTGGCCCCAGAGGTATGCTGGTAATAGCTGTGACATTGAACCCCTGATTGGAGCCCTTGGTCTGTTGAAAGGTATGGATGTGAAGCCGTCCTGGCTTTTCCTGCTATTGTTCTTAAAGCCAGAGGCTCTGAAAGCTTAGCAGCGTTGTATTTGCCACGCTGGATCCAGTCCATGGCCTATGAAAGCAATTAACCGATCTCCAGGATGTTGGAGGGAACTTACATCACTGGAACAGGACTCTTCTACTATCATTGGCATTGTGCTGGGACATTTTTGTCAGAATATGTCACCTCTGCAGTATCTGGCAGAACCAGCCAACATTTTTAGTGTTTCCTTCAGGCAAGCTTTGATCTCGTTTTTCAGGTACAGCTGGAACAGCCTAGCTGCGTGCAGGGTGGATCTGTAAACCATTCTGTATATGCCCATGGCCATGGCATTTCAGCAGTGATGGTATCACTTGTCTTGTACTTTCTCAGCCAGTTTCTCCAGTTGTTCAGATTGTCCTCAGGAAGGAAGCACAGTTCCTCTCTGCCATGCAGGAGAGTCTCTGGTTATCTTCATTCTGGTGGAAAACTCAATTCCCTCTTTGAAAATAGATTTTTCCTCTTGGTGGTGCTCCTTCAAAACCTTGAAGGAGTAAAGCTGGAACACACGACTGAAACAAACTCAAAGCACTGACAAATGAGCATGAATTCAGTCACTACAAGATCCTGGTGTGGCCCCTTATGGGCAGCACTAGGTCTGTGTGGAGCACTCCTATTTTCTACAGGATTCAGATACAGTATGCAGCTAAGAGCTCAGCCCAGGCTGCCTCCAGCCTCCAAACGCACCGTAACCTTGGCTTTGACACTTGTCCAGGTTTTTAGTAATTTTGAGGATATATTCCCTCATGACTTAAGGTTTAAAGAGCAGCTGAGAAGTTGTTTGTGGGGAGTTGAGATCCCAGTTAGACCAGATGCTGGTTGCTAAACTCTTAAAAGAGTTACCAAGGAATTTATGATGCTTTATTGCCTTTAATACTCATACATTTCATGTTGCTCCTCAGAGCTGTGGCTGTATCATCAGAGATACCAAAGGAAAGGTCCTCATGTGTGTATCCCTTACAAGGCAGGAAGTCATTTGGTATTGGAGCATCCTGGAAACATACCTCAGTTAATAGCTGATTTTAAATAGTTATTGCATGATAAGTGCTGCAGTTATTGCTTGGTAAGTGCTGCAGGCAGTGGGGAGTGCAGCATGGCATTTCTCTAATTTGCAATGTTAATGATCCAATTTAAGTCATGTAAAGTTAGCACAAAATACCAAACCTATAAATGCATGTGATAATAGTGATGGCTTATGTGCGTTCGTAGAGCCTGGAGAAAAATACAGTGTTAAATATACTCTATCATGACTGAAAGGAAAGGACAGGGGACTGCTTGTGCTGCTGATTTCTCAGAGGGAGATCTCTAACTGAAATCATGTAATTACTCCCATTTTTCTTCCTTGTCCCTCAGTTACTTTCCCAAAGTATTTTGTCTGCTTACTGAATTGGTGCTTCCTGTGTTACTGTACTCTCCCAGGGTTAGTCATATATCATCATCTGAAGAAAGGGACTTTCTTCCCTGTGCTGCAAATGTCACTTTTGATTAGGAAAACAGACCTTTAAAATGTCTTGTTCCCTTTCCATGGCTTGGGCCATTCTGTTTGCTGCGTTTTCTCCAGCTTGAACATGGCAGTCAGGCAGACCCTTTGTGGCTGGGGCTCCAAGGGTCTGTTTCAGCTTCAGCACTGTGGCATACACAGGCAGACTGTCACTTCTTTTCTGCTCTCATTTGAAATAAAGCAGAGATCCAAGTTCCTCGTTAGATGCCACTGAGCTGAACTACCCTGACTGCAGGTGCATGCAGTAAAAAGTAATTTCAGTGACGTTCTAGTTCAGTTTAATTAATGAGACGTGAGGTTTTAAACATGAAGCAAGATTAACACTGCTGGCTTTTCAATTGCTGAAAAAAAATGGCTTCGAATACCAGTTTGTCTTACAATTATAAATAAATCAGGTTCAAAATTTGAATGTTTTAGTGACTATTGCTGGCCTAATTTGTTACTGTTAAATAAGATCTGTTCAGCAGTTGCTCAGAAAAGGAAAACAGCAATGTTGTAAGTGGTGCATTGACAGAGCTAGTAGAAAGTCAATAAACAGTTGTTGTTTATTGCTTTGTTGAAACTGAGTCAGTAGCTATCAGAATGTGTTTCAGTGCATCAGTCGCTGTGTCACCAAAATGACATTTATTTTCGCTTTGGTATGGGATGGTGATGCTGAGATGAGAATTTAGTGCTCTGGATCCAGCAGTGCATGTTTATGGAAAGTGATAACCACATCTTCCTGCGGGCTTTCTGCTCTGGTCACCCTCTGTTCTGGAGTTCCTTCAACATTTGAGACTTTGAAAAAATGTGATTTTCTTCAGCTCACCCAGAGAGAAGGTGAAGGTGAGCCATGGTCCTTGGAAGTGGGTAGTAGAGTTTGGAGAACCTCTTGTTCCCAGGATAAACTGGTGTTCTGCCTAAATGAGTCTTGTATAGAAGCAGGTTCCTCTCCTCTTAAGTCAGATGGAGGAGAGAGACCTAAGAAGATCAGAGATCTTATCATCTTGCACCAAATCCAGATCAGCTCTGTTGACTTTCTGTGTGAAAAATCAGTTTCTAACCCAAGCTTGCAACAGCAATTCCACAACTTTATCAGGCAAATGTACAGCTCCTTATCCCTCTACAGTTTTCTCTGGTATTTCCTTGCAACTCTGCTGCAATTTTAGGTAATCATTTCTTATTCTGGTGATCAGAAACATGAAAAAAGAAATTACTTTCATCTTCTCGAGTCAGCCCTTTCTGTATTTGAACACAGCTATTGTATCCCTGCTTATTCTTCCCCTTTCTTCTCTGAAAACCCTCCCCCCATTCCTCCAGTGTTCCTGGATTGTTATAGCTTCTAGCTTTTGTTCATAGGACTGCTGATGGGATTACACCTTCCTTGAGATAACGGGCTCCAAAAATGTATGTTTAAGCTGAAGCCTGAGGGATGCAGAGGAGAGCATGAGAGAGAGTTTTGTGAGGTCTGCAGGTTCTGTTCCTGTCATACATCCTGATGTGATGCTTTCCTTTCTCTTGCTGAACATGCTGTTACTGACCATTGTTCATCTATATGGTGGAGTCATCTTTATCCACTACAAATCTCATAGCCTTTGAGCCTCTCCTTTTATGCCGTTTCTCACAGACTATGTATATCTTGGTTCCCAGTGGTTTTTTTAAGCACTTTATGTTCATAGATATTTAATGTCTATATTGTAGTGGTACTTAGAGGCTGCAGAGGTTTGTTGTCCAAAACATTGTGAGTTTGTGCTTTTGTATACCCACCTGTGCACATAAGAGTCCCCTCCCAGAAGCCTGCTGCCTACAGCTGCGTTTCACAGAATAACCTACAGCTTGAGGCAGAGTGAATCCAAATGGCATAGCATTTTCTGTTCCCAGGGCAGAGAGACTTAAGGCATAAATATTTATTTTAAGGAGCAATGTTCTAGCCTGAGAGTCTGAGATGACAGCATGGGAATAGTAGAAACTTCTCAACGACCCAAATGTGCCCCCAGTATTTGGGGCGTGTGCAGTTTGTCACTTGATTTTCTGCTCACTAGGTCAGACTCTCGTTCACAGAACATCTATCAAATTTTCCAGACTCAACGTTTGATGTGGAAAAGAAGCAAAACGCTTGGGCTTGTCCTTTCTTGTTAGCATTTGTCTGCAGCATATGATCCGCATGGGCAGCTTCAGAAAGCAAAGTCTGCTGAGGTGCGAGCGCTCGCTGTAGGCTGTCACACATATTGGTGCTGAGACTTCCAGAAGACAGCATGCACATCACTGGTTGGTACTGGAGAGAGACAAAGGTAGCTGGATAGATACTCATGAGGAGTCAGCTCATACTGATTCAGCTGATGGTGATCAGAGCAAAGGCTCTAAACTGTGGAGAGAAGTGTTGGGTAAAGCCCTGTATATTGAGTCTTTCCTGGAGATTAGAGAAGAGCACTCTTCCCCCTCTGCTTTATCAAAAACAGAGCTGCTTTAATAATTGTAGAATTTCCCACAGACAGCAGAGTGGAGAGCATTTGCTTAGGGCTGTAAAAATGACTGATTTTTAGAATTGGGAAGAGCGGGCAGATAGAGACATCTCTTTTCCCAGCGATGTTTTTAAGGGGCAGCTGAAGGCCACAGAAACTGCATGTGCCCATTCCATGTACACTGGGATCCGAGAGGATTTACAGGGTGGTGAGCTGGGGCTTGCTGAGCTCGCAAGATGTCAGAACTGTTGGCTGTGAAGGAAGGCAAAGAAAGCTGCATTTTCCAAGGTGCTACAATACTGTGTTTGTACCCATTACCCATCTCCATTGCTCAGGGTGTTTCTTGCTAAGAAGAAGGGAGGGATTTTTAAAAAAAGAGAAAGAACAAAAGCCCTGCTGAGCACTCCTTCTTCCTTAAACCCCTGACTTCGGTTTAAAGTGGTTGTAGCTTCTCTCTGTGCCCCTGCATACCAAGGATTCAGAGCACTCCTGCTCCATGACTGTTCACTGGAACTGGTTTCTGATGTTCAGAAATGGCACCTGGGTACACACCGCAGGACATGGCTGTACCTAGCAGGAGGGCAGTTTTCAAGGTCCATTACATCGAGCCTATAGAAAAAAACAAGCAAGTAAGGAACCGCCCCACCACTCAAATGCTGCAGTTGTGCATGCCCAATTAACCCGTGAGCAGGTGGGGAGAAAACTTTGATTACAGTCTGGCCCCAGCCAAATGTTCATGCAGTGACCTGTTTGCATGTATTTTTTCCCTCGGAATGAAGACATGAGGAGGCCTCAGGAACAAAAATGTCCCCTAAATGTGTTAAATTCCCATAGCCATTTAGACCCCCTATAGCCACGTCTCTGAACATGCCTTTTGATGGGGAGTGTTGTGTGTCCCCCAGCGAGCAGAGGGAAATCACATCACCTGGCTGGGGACCAGGCACACCGTACAGCTGAGATTCTGACGTAGAGGTCAGAGCTGAATGCATCAATTTAAGGAGGCTTGTAAAAAAGGACAAAATCACCAAGTTAATTCCAGTAGCGAAGCCTGCGGATAATCTCGGTGTGCTCGTAGGCATTCACAAGCAAAAGGCTAATTAGTCAAGTAAATGTTTCTCTGGGTGGATGAGCTGTAGAGAGGGAAGTGCACCTGTTCAGTATGCACAGAAGCAAAGCGTGTTTGTGCAGAGAGGCAGCTCCAGCCCAGCTGCCATGGGAATGCTGTCGTTCTCGCAGCCAGGGTTGGTGCTGTAGAGTCCTTTGTGTTGCTGCAGAATGTGTATGAAGTGATGGATGGGAAATATGACAGTGCCTTGGCGCTCCTGGGCCAGGGCTAGATACCCGCTGGCACTAGGGATGCTCTCTGTGACCCAGCTTTTGGATCCATGGAGGGAGCAGGCCTGGCCTGTGCACATGGTGGTGGTTTCCCAGACTCTGCTGGTGCTTTGTGATCCCTCTGCGCTGGTCATTGGTCTGTTACGTGGCCATAACGTGTTCCCTAGTGGGTCTGCTGTAGAGGTGCCATGCTGCTGAGGCAGAAAAGTGTCACTGCAAAGCTTTGATACTAATTCCTGGTGTGGACTGGTGTTATTATGGACTCTCATGCTGTGCCCTTCATCATTCCCACCTCCAGTGTCAGAGGCAGGGGTGCAGTCTCCATCAGTTGAGAGGCCTCCCTTGTAGTCAGTGGGGAGAGTGAGACACATCTCCAGGGACAGATTTATCTCCTTTTAAGATTAGTGTCTAAGACAGCATGGAATTAATCATCTTTTAAAATCATCTTGGTCTTCTCTGGAGGTCTAGGCAGCCTTTTCTGTTTGTTTGGTCCAGAGCCCAGCTTTGAGATTGAGTCTTTTGGTCGAGGACCAGGGTCTGGGTCTGAAAAGGCACCTCTAAACATTTCTCCCCTCCTGCTGTTCATGCAAACAGATGTCTGATTTCACTTGCAGGTTACCCACAAAGAACACTACTGTCAGCACATCAGCTGTTCTTAAAGTAGGGGCTGGTTTTGATTTAAAGAGTTTAGCTGTAATTTTAAGAGTTTGAACCTGAACTGGTCCAGGTATCCAGGCCAGTCCCTGCTGGCTGTGAGCTCACATGTCCCTGTGCTGGACTGCACCAGCCCAGGAGGTGTCCATTGCACCATGTCCCTTACCATAACATGTCTGCTCCCGTGCTTTCCTACAGTCAGCCAAGTGGAGCTCCAAGGTCTTACATGTGTTCAGTAGCACTAGAAAGCATCCACCTCTTGGAATCATGCTTCTTAAAAATTGGTGTATCCTGCCTTTTCCCAGACTATCAGAGAAAAGGTTACCCTTTGAGAACCCTGGACCCAGGTAGTGGCCTGTCACTTACCACCTTACACGTCCCTCTTGGAGAGGTTCCAGCATGGCTGGGAAACAGCCGTGTCTTTTGTATTATCTGGCCATTCCCATGAATATCCCTTTCCTACAGCCTGGATTCTGGTCTGGCCCCTTCAGCTGGGTGTGTATGAGACTGATCACATTACAAAGATACCGCAAGAACCGATCTTCAGCTGAGGTCATAGAATACACTCTGATGCAGAAGATAAGAATGGCTATTTCAAGTGAGATTAAAGGTCTCACCAACCCCTGTGTCACATACCCGAGAGGGCAAGAACAGGGTAAGCTGGTGGTGGTGGCTCCTTGGTTGCCCCCCTCCAGCCATCTATGCCTGGGGACAGCCTGAGCCAGAAGCTGTGCCTTTGTTTTTGATGGAGACTCCTTCCATTCATTTTTCTCACCCTTTCCTGAGCCCTTTTAGAATCCACAGTGGTGCATCATCTGCTGTATGGAGAAGTACTGTTTCCAGCTGCTATGTGTTAACTGCTACTTGTTATCTCACACTTGTAGAAAATAAGGGCTAGCTGATTCCTATTCACCTTTTCACCCCACTCAGGATTATTTAAACTTCTCCTAGAGCCCCCATCCATTGTCTCTACCTGGCTGAAGATTCCTGGTCTGTCTAGCTGGTCATCTGATGGAACCTGTCACCCGAGATCTCTTCCTTCAGTGACAGTACCTGGCTACAGCTCATCGTTTTCGTTCATAAAGTTGAGATTGTTTTTATTCTGTCTACCACTTCACTTTTAGATTCATCTGATGTATTTTTGCTGTTCAACTGCTGTATTTTGTAATTTAGTGTTGTTATTAAAGTAGGATTTTTAACCTAAAATACATGTGATTCACCATTCCTGCCAAACTGTGTTCTCCTGGAGACTGGCTTGTTTGTTTGCAAGCTTCTCTAACCTGGTTAACCAGTCATTAAACTGCTGTATTAGAGGAAAGGTACAGCAGTAACTGCATTAGAGAAAAGCAGAAGAACTTGCATATGTTTCAGTATTGCCTGTTCAATGTCATTGAATGCAAGCTCTTGTAACCACCATCCATTTTAAGTATTGTCAAAGCTACTGAATAGTGCAAAGGAACAGAATTTTGATAAAACATTATAACCCTACATATGTTATTTGACCAGTTTCTATGAAGATAGAGCCTAATTCAAGACTCACATTTTATCTCATAAGCACAATGTATTAAGAAGACCTAATGTGCACTGTGGCAGGCACTGAGGAGGAAGGGGCAGTGTCTCACCACGTGATTATTCTTTGGAGGGTGAAAAGCGATGGTAACTTGCTTCGAAACTCAGTGACTCTCCCTTGCATACAGATGTCAGTGCCAAATAATGGGTTGCATTTTTATAATAAATTGTGTACTAAATACAGACTCCAGAAACTCAAAGACTGACAATATCAATTCACCAGTTTGGTATTTTCTAATACCTAGTTTCTGATGTTTTGCTCCATTTCATACAAAGTGATGGTTTCTTCAGATTTTGGACCTAATACTCAGTGTTTATTTTCCCTGTACAGCTCTACCTATTATAAATCTAAATTTACATTTACATATGCATATGTCATAGAATCATAAAATCGCAGACTGGTTTGGATTAGAAGGGACCTTCAAAGCTCACCCAGTCCCAACCCCCTGCCATGGGCAGGGACACCTCCCACCAGACCAGGTTGCTTCAAGCCCCATCCAACCTGTCCTTGAACACCGCCAGGGAGGGTGCAGCCACAGCTTCTCTGGGCACCCTGGGCCAGTGTCTCACCACCCTCACAGCAAAGAATTTCTTCCTCACATCAGTCTAGATCTCCCCTCTTTCAGCTTGAGCCCATTCTCCTTTGTCCTATCACTCCATGCCCTTGTCAAAAGTCCCTCTCCAGCTTTCCTGGAGCCCCTTCAGGCACTGGAAGGTGCTCTAAGGTCTCCCTGGAGC
>VZRW01008798.1:151193-163567 GCA_013398125.1 Aegotheles bennettii
GGAGGAGAATCCCCTCCCTTGACTTGCTGGTCACACTTCTTTTGATGCAGCCAATTCCTTATCCACTGAGTGGTCCATCCATCAAGTCCATGTGTCTCGAATTTAGAGAGAAGGATGTCATGCAGGACAGTGTCAAATGCTTTGCACAGGTTCAGGTAGATGACATCAGTTGCTCTTCCCTTACCCACCAATGCTGTAACCCCATCACAGAAGGCCACCAAATTTGTCAGGCATGATTTGCCCTTAGTGAAGCCACGCTGGCTGTCACCAATCACCTCCTCATTTTCCATGTGCCTTAGGACAGTCTCCAGGATGATCTGCTCCAGGATCTTACCAGGCACAGAGATGAGACTGACTGGCCTGTAGTTCCCCAGGTCTTCTTTTTTTCCCTTTTTAAAAATGGGGGTTATGCTTCCCCTTTTCCAGTCAACGGGATCTTCACCTGCTTGCCTCTACTTCTCAAATGTGGTGGACAGTGGCTTAGCAACTTCATCTGCCAGTTCCCTTAGCACCCTCAGATTCATCTCATCAGGTCCCATGGCCTTGTGCACCTTCAGGTTTCTTCAGGTGATCTCAGACCTGATCTACCCCTACCGCAGGTGGTTCTTCATTCTCCCAGTCCCTGTCTTTGCCTCCTGTGACTTTGGTGATGTGGTTTATATATATATATATGTATGTATGTATGTATATGTGTGTATATATATAAATTTATGCATGTTCTATTTAGTTTCTCGCTTTTAGGTGGGAATAAGTGAACATGTTAGAAAACCAATTTTAATTTTCACTATGGTGCTAAGTGGAGATAGTTCCAGCAGGTTTGAAGTTTGCTGTGAAATTACTTTGGATATTTTTAGCAGTGGTAGAACTTTCTGGATTGGTAGTTTGTCTCTCTCTGAATCCTTTGATGTGCTGTACCATAGAGTACAACAGTACCTGAATTAGTTTGTCTGCAAGTAGGCATGATAGAGCAGACTCTGTGTTTGGGGAGCTTTGTTTTTTGGGGGTTTTCAATGACAGTGAAAGGTGCTGTGCTGTACATTTCATACTGAAATGTAATCTTTCCTGTTAGACGCAAAGCGGGTCCAGCATGGGAAGCACAGGCTTCTTCATCCCTCTGCCAAGAGGAACCGGAGATTGAATTCTCCTACTCACTCAAGCCTCGCTCCTTCTGAGCTGGACTTTCACACACGTGGTCATGAGCATTTTAGTTTTAATCATGAGGCTGACGAGTCCACTTGGAACTCGCCTGAAACTGTAAATGCATTTCATAAAACACCCCAAAGGGTCATCACATGAAAATGGTTTGGGACTACCGCCAGCCCGGGCTGAATTTGAACATGACCCACCCTCCACATTATATTCCCAGTATCATCCATCACGTAAGTCTGATGTGGAAATCTGGCATTTCCAGAGGTACTTTTAGCATACTAAATGTGCTTCCAATGTTCTGTATTTACCCCTTGGGTTTCAGCAGCTCAAAACACCAGCTTGTTCTCTGCTCCCTCTGAATGCGGGTGGGGATGGACTTGTCTAACAGCCAGCTAGAGAAGAGACTGCATAACTTTTAGCTAAACCATTCTGTTTTTGTTTCCTTTTCTTTCTTAACAGGATCCAACAGCTGCATCTATTTCGGACAGAGATTGTGATACAAGAGAGGGAGAGACTGTAGCCATGAACTATAAGCCATCCCCACTTCAAGTGAAATTAGGTGAGTCTTTGCTGATGGAGAGTGGAAAGGCTGAATCCAAGGTCTGAAATATGGTGAGGTGCTTGTGGGATCTCCATGCACGTGGCTGAGCATGCCAGCTGGGCACAAACAACTCCTAAAGCAGTTTTATCTGTGATTCTACTGCTTAGGGGACTGACCTACAAACATGTCAGGACCTTGTATCTTGGGCTGTGGTAGAGGTAGGAAGCTATGCCTTGAAGAGAAGGTATAACTTTTTAAACCTACAGTTTTTTATCAAGCTAAGATCAAGGCGTGACCAGATAAAGAATGAAGATAATACAGAGGGACTGTAAAAAGGAGAGAAGGCAGAATAACTACAAACAACAGGGAAAGGATCAGAGACTTGGGCCACCACCAGGAAGAGACAGAGCTGTGTTACTGTGAGAAGGAGGGCTTGTAGGTTTGTAAAGGTTCACATACAATTACTTGTGCTATTTGTGAGCAATATTTTTTAATTTCTGGAAGCAGAATTATCAAATTAACACAATACGCTGCTTTCTTGCAAGGCTGATGCTTACAAGAGGACAGCCACTCATATACGGCTGTCCTGCTTCCAAAACCTGAGCCACAAACTATTGTGCCACACAGGCTCAAGACCTGATGAAGGACAGGTCAGAGGTACAGTGTGCGTTCTGCTCTAAGCATGGATAAAAACTGGGAATTTAAGCCTGGAAGATTTCCCAGTAGGAGCAGGAAGCAGTCCCCTGGTTGTCCTTCATGTTAGAACAAATGACATTGACAGGATGCTTCTGGAGCTGGTTGAGGGTGACTGTGCCATGTTGAGGAAGGCTCTGAAAGAAGTGGGTGCCCAGATGTTCCATGGAATAGCTTTGGCCCCTACCAAATGAGTGACAGGGAAGGTCAGCAGACATCTACATTTGAAGAATATTTGGGAAGGTGTGTGATTTTGAAGAGATGTTCTTGACAGATAGGTTTTACCCAAGATCCTGCAATACTACTGCAAACACTAACACAAACACTCCTTCATTTATAAGAGAAGCCTGAAAGAAACACCAGGAAAAGGCTGGGAAGTGCTTGTGAAATCTCAAGGCTCTGCCTGAGTACATGGTAAATTGAATAATCATACAAATCTAGTTATAGCAGTACAGAAGGGAATGTCACAGAGTAGACCCATGGACAGGAAAGGAAAAGGAATTGGTTGAATAGACAAGATCTTGCTGAAAGTATTTGCTGGGAAGGGGAAGACAGAAAGCTGGGTATGCACACACAGGAAGATTATGCAGCAAAGTGGGAAGACCTTGAGCTACTGATAAAGGATATGAGCGAGTACACTATGGACAGCAGATCTGTCCTGTGGTCGCAGTCATGAATGCTCTAAAATGAGAGGCTGCTTTTCAGGAAGAGGAAGGAAGCAGCAGCATGTGTTAATGACAGCGCAACTCACAGTTTGGTAAAAGATGAGCACTGCCAACATGGCATATGCCACCAGGGTCCTGTTTCACTGCCAAGAGAGTTCTGTAATGTTATTGCATGATTACTATTGCAATAGTTGTTTTGGATAATTTAACATCAGGAATCAGTTTGGAGAACAATTGATACTATTCTTGGTAAGTCTCAGATATTCTTACATTTCTAGGCAATAAAAATATACTCCAGAGATTTGCTAACAGGACAGGAAATGGTGCTAATCCAGACTTGGCTTTGGTAAGTCATGAGGACATTATAGGAGACCTGGTCATAGGAAATAGATTTGGATTCAGGGACAACAAGTTCAATTAATGCCGATTAAATTACAAGGTAATTTGAGGCAGATCTGTAGCAGACCTTCATTTTATAAGCTTAAGTGCTTAAGCAAAGTCAGTAGATTGAGAAACCCAGGAACTCAAAACACATCAGGTGGTGTTGAAGGAGAGAGTATCAGAATATAGGACATTGCTGATGGAGTTCTCCAACAAGTCATTTCATTTATATGTTCATTAATGATTTAGATACAGAAAACAGGAGTTGGTAAAGAGAATTTAGTCATAGCGTATTTGGGAGACATCAGTACAACAAAAAACCCCATGAAACTAGAATAATAGAAATGAGAAAAATATGACAGGAGAAACTCAATCTGCTATAAACTGGAATTTACCAAATGGAGGTGACTGAGGAAGAGGAAGCCTATTATGCCAGTTGATTGCAAGGTAACCAATTACTAAAGTGGACTAATACATTAAAATATGACATAGTCACACTTCTGCAGCGTGTACCAGCTTTTTTCCAAGGATCAGTTACAACAGAATGATTAATTCTTCCTGCCAGAACTTCTGCTTTTCCACACAGGGAAATTTAGATATCATTTAGCCACTGTTGAACACTACTGGCCACCAGTAAAGAGGCAAAGGGAGATATTGGAATAGCCTGAACAGCTTTTGCTGTAGATAGAAGTGTCTCATTGCCAGGACCTCTATTCCAGCTAGTGCTCCTGCCCAGTGATGTGCTTAAGAAGGTGATAGTGAGTGAAACCTACCTGCTTAAGAGGAATTGTCTTACAAGGCTGACAATCATCTTCCTGCCTTGTCTCCAGAGAGAAGTCTGTTCAGACACCTCTCTCCCTGTGGAAACAGCGTGCTTCTTTAATTAGGTGAACACGTACCAAGTGGCATTTGGATCAACTCTCTACTCTTAGGCATACCCAGATGAGCTCTAGGTTACCTGGGACTAAACAAGACTAATGGTATTGTCTGTAGCCAGTGTAACATGTCTTTAATCCATATCAGCTCCTGTTGCTGTTATTTGTAAAATCTGCCGCACCTTTACAATTTTCAAGCAGTTTAATGGCTCACATCTCCCAGCTCTGGTCTCTGTTACTCCAACTACATACTTTTTTTTGGCCTTTCTGCATTAAATTTATCAGGATTTGGACTGGTTTTTAATCTCTTTAAGGTTAGATGAAGTAGTACACAAATGTTTAATAGCTTAACTGGCAGAGCCATTGTTGGGGATGGTAACAACCAGGGTTTTAATCCTATTGCAGGTTTTCCACATGGATAGTGGCATTTTTCACTGCTAAATCAAAATCAATTGTTCAAATGTCAAATGTTCCGATGGGTGGTTGATAAATGTCATTTTTCACTCTGTGAAGATTCATATGTGAATCTGTCATATGTGCTTGCTGGAAGATCAGTTCAAGTGAGCTCAATTAAATACCAACCCAGCATGAATACAACTTTTCTTTCCAGAGCTCACAGTGACTGAAGCATGACAGAAACAGTGTGCTGTGCTGCATGCACCAAACACAGATTTATCCCACTGCTTGAATGGTCTTTTCCTGGGTTGTTTCTCCCTCCCCCTCTGAATAAATACATTCGGCCACATTTTGGCTTGGGGGGTCAGTTAGATAGAAGAAAAAATATGATGGTGGCTATATTTCTAGTGTCTTCCTAAAGGTTACACCTGGTTTATAAGTGGAACAATAAAACATTTAGCTTGCTGGTGGGGCCACATGGAAGAAGAGGAGAACCTCACACCAAGGGGAAATAACATCTCCTGATTTGTGTACTTCATAATCTTAATCTCTTATTGATATTACATCCATAATATTTATTTATTTATTGCTTTTTTAACACTCCCAGTTTGTTTTTCTGCCAGGAACTGCAAGGCTCAGCCATGCCTCTTTCTTTTTTGCAAATCACTTGATAAGAAGGCTTCCCACAGCACTATGGGGGGCTGGGTGTCCATTAGTGCTTAGGAGATGTCTCCAGCACATCCTTATTAGGAGACATATCCAGATGGAGCACATACCACAAGCCTTTTGAAAACAGAAGAGAGTTGTGATAAGGAGAGAGGGAGGAACAGAATAATGCCCAAGTGTAAGTCTCAGGGGCTCTGTATCCACTGGAAGGCAACAGATCCTCATGGGATCCCCAGGAGATGAGATATTATTTTAATGAAGCTTATGCCATCTGTTTTTCTATTTTGCATTTTTAATTTCCCTTCTCTGCACTGAAATCCCCATCCAGACAATCTGTCTGTCTTACCTAGCAGTCAATGACCTGACAGTTTGTGTTAAAACAGAACAGGCAACATGGAAATCGTCTGGAGTGCTGCAGAACAGGCTACAGTGATAATGAGGGATTGTGGCAGTGCCATCTTCATCAGCACATCCACCACACTGGGAGCTTGGCAATAGATCTCCCACATCCCTGTCTGCAGATGGATATACAGGAGAGAGGCAGACAGAGAGAGACACAGCAGCCCTCATCCCCCTGAGATACTTGTTGCCTTAATTGTAAGCATCTCCCCTCCCTGGACAACATAGAGAATAAGCACTGGCTTTGGAGGATTGCCCAGTGGGGTGCCTAGAAGTGTGTGAAAAATGAGTGTCTAAGCTAGGCAAACTGGGTAACACCTAAAACTGAGTGAGCTACACGCAGATGAGATCTCCTGCCATATGACCAAGAGGAAGCTTAGTTCATATTGATGCAGGCTTGAAGGTGTTTATGGTTTTTATTTTAGGTTTTCTTTGCAAAACTTCTTGTATAATACACCAGCCTAACCAGAAACTTCCTTTGCTTCAAGAGACAGGAAGCTGTCCTAACAGTAATAGAGCAAAGCTGTTTCATTAATTAATAGGATACTAACACTTTCCTCTTGCCAGCTGCATTCCAGGATGTTGCTTTTCTTCTGTAGAAGACACGGTGCAGATTGCTCTTAGCACAGGTCAGCCTCACCCCAGCTACTGCTGGGGAGGAAATTCTTCTCACCAGGCAGCCTGGACCTACTGCCTCTTGAGTTGCCCAGCCTGGCCTTTTGGCTTTCTGCGTGACAAGAGGGAGATGAGAGCAAATGAACAGCCACAGTAGGGCCTGAGCCAAGCATATGGCTCAGGGAGAGGTGGGGGAAGTCTTGGTAGAAAAATTTGTTCTCTGCCAAATAACTATAGTGTTCATGCTTCAAGGAAAGATCTCAGATGAGACCACCAAGGCTTCTTGTCTGCTTCTGCTTCTTTCTGTATCAGTCCCACTTCTCCATCTTAGGACGTATAAACATCCTAAGATTTGTCTTGGTGACAGCAGAGGAGTTCATATCCCTGGCTCCCACAGTCTCTAGATGGGGGTGGGGATTCTGCTTGGGGACACTTAGTCAGGGGCATCCACGTCCGAGCACTGCGTTATTCTACTTGTGCTATTGTATAAAGTCTTGATTGTTAACAAACAAGATTCTCAAAAACCTCAAGCAAGTAACTGGAATGATGTTTGCTTAGAGCAAGCAACTCTGGTAGGGGTAAAACTGCAACAGAAACCCCACTGCAAGGAAATATAGCATGTTGCCCTGGACTTGGGCAAAACTGAGGATCTAATTTATGGCTGTACCCCGCCTTTGGTGGAGACTGGAGTGAACCTGGCTGGTGACACAAGCTGTGGTGTTAGCTCCTGCCTTCCAGCCTGCTGCTGAGCATTCATGGTAGGTACTGAACTACTGTATGATCAGGGAGGAGCAGTACTGGGTATATCAGTCAATGAGCTGAGAACTACAAAGCCCTCAGGGTTCAACATAACAAAATAGTTGCATTTCTGGTTGAAACTTTACAGATGGTCTCTAACCCCAGTAAAGGACAAACTGCCTTTATCTCCCCGTGTTGCTTCTGAGACTGATCTCGCAGTTGGTGTAGTTATTAAATCTCTCTCTCCTAGGGCTGGATGTGGGTTAAGAGCTTGTTTTAAAGCATCTCCACCGAAGAGCCAAAAAGCGCACAGCGGAGCATCCTGTCCCAGTGCTGTTCAAAAGGATGCCTTGCTCAGAGATCTCCCTCTAGGGCTGCTCTTGCTGGAGGTCAAGATGAAAAACTCACACTAGTAGGAGATGCAGTTCCAAACGGAGCAAGCACCAAGCTTCTTGTATAGACCAAATGGCTGGATACCTGCCTGCCTCCGTGGCTCCTTTTCTGTGTCATCTTTTCCCAGCCTGCTTCACAGCTCGTAACTTCTAAGCGCTTCATACAGAAAACAGAATAATAAGGGAAAGTTGTAGTAGGCTGGACAAATCAATGCCATTAGTGTATCCTTTTGTCAGTACCTCAAGTACTGTACTATTCCCAGTTGCTTTTCTCTAACAAGATGATTAATGCTAATTAGGTACAGCAGCTGTTGTTTCTGGGAACAAGCTCTGTAGGTAAATTAGGGAAACATTTTGTAAAAAAGCTGTAACTCTTAAGCTAAGTCCCCGTGTTCCAGCTCTATTGACAAAACTACAGATTTCCATATCCATAACTGCTTGCATGGCGACCTCAAGTGACATCATTACCTTAAGTGCACGAAGCCATTTTCCTCCCATGGGAGCACCTATTTCCTTGAACATAGTCTGTACTTTGTACGGGGCGGATGAGTAATGTGGAAGCCAGAGTGCAACAGCAATATAGCACTGCTATTGATTTTCTTCACGAAGATGGAAGTGCAGCCTACCATTTGGAGGTCTCCTGGGGCTTGGGAGGAATTTATTTAAACATTATTTCATGTGTATTTCATTACTCTTTCCATTTGTAAGAGAAATAGCATATGCAGATTTGTTGCAGCATCCTTCCTGTAAGATATCTCCAGGCTCTTTTTGGAGGGGATAAAAGAGTGAACAGCCACATCACGTTAAGGGCAGTAGGGCTGTCTGTAGGCAGAGCAGCTAAAGTGAGGGCAGAAAACCAGTTGTGACAGGCAAATTATTGCAGATTAGTTAGAGGAGAAATACAGGGGCAGGAAGGAAGAGGTATGTGAGATGCTGTAACTGACACAGGCTCGGGTAAACAGTAAAACCATCAAAAGAAACTGGAACAGAGCAATTCACTGGAGTTCAGCAGAGAGCTCTGGGCAGGAGGGAGTGTGTAAGTGGGTGAGACAGGGGGAAGGGAGGTACCAGTCAGCAAATCCCAGGAGCAAAGCATGAGCACATGAAAATGAGCACCAAATGAGTCTCATCTTTCTGTCACTGCTTGATTTGTTATGCCAGCCCGCCAGGGCTTTACTGGCCTTCCCAAGCCCTCTGCCACCACACGTGCACCTCTCCTGTGACCAGTTACAGAGTACCCACACACCTCACAAGCTGATAGACACACAGCCACTCACATCTAGTGTTGCCCACACCATGCCAGTACAGCTTCCATTAAAAACTCATGAAGGAGGAGGAGGCTGCAAGGTAGCTGAATCATTTTGCTGGGCATTATCTGGCTATCCTTCAGCCACTCCAATTTTTTACAGTACCTACAGGTCTGATGGTCTAGGAGAAAGCCTATCCTGAAGATCTCCCTCTACACTGATTATTTTACTTTGTAATGAGAATGGGCCAAAGCACCTGGAGTGTGAATGAGGGTTTTGTACCTCAGAAGACTGGAGCTGCAAATTATAGGTTGTCTTCTTTGCCCTGACACACCATAATCTGTCACCTCAAATATGAGAAGCAGCTCAGAAGATGGTGAGGCAAAACAAATTAAGGAAATTGTTGAGATTCTGATAGAAGGAAGGAAGGAAAGAAAAATTCAATAATCAAAGTAGTGATGAGAATAAAAACTACCTTGTCTATCAAAGCCTAACAACAAGCAGCACCACAGCACTGATAAGCTGGTTCAGAGGTCTTGTTACACAGTACTACTTTCATCACTGTTTTCTATGAAATACATAGAGAGCTGGTTCAGAAGAGAGTGATGTCCCCAAAGGTGATGTGTACCTTGTTCTGACATTAAAAAGACTGACATCACCTGAGTTTATGAGGCTGCCTACTCAGGTGCTGGCATCTTGTGTTGGTTTAGCAAAACGGCCAGGGCAAGCCACAAACCAGACAGAGTTTTGTTTCTATCACTCCCCCCCGAAAATTAGAAGGGGAGTAAGGAAGAACAGGCTTAGGTTGGAAATTAAAAACTTGTAACAAATTTAATGGCACAGGGAGAAATAGTAACAGGTGGGGAGAAAGGGAAAATGCATATATACAAATATATACAACCCGAGCTCAGATGAGCAGCGATACAGGCTGCTGAAAGGTCCTTCACTGCAAAGCCGATGGGAAGAAAAGAGTCCAAAACTCCAGCACCCGATGCAGTTGGAATGCTGCAGGCCACGTGGCAAGCTGGTAGCCAAAAGCTGGGCCTCTCCTCTGGGCTCCACGTGGCGAGCTGCAGGCAGGGGAGTGCAGGAGCAAGGCAGAGAGCAGACTGGAGCCAGAGAGACCACGAGGGCAAGAGCGGGAAGCCCCCAGTCCTCCTGGCTTTATAGAGTCTGGCAGGGAAATGGGTGGAATACCAGTACCTGATACCTGATACCCAGACCCCTTTCACAACAGGGTCCTAAACTCCACCCCTCATTCACTGGGTCCTGGCAGCAAAAACCAATAAGATTTTTGCCTGCCCCTTTCAAACTATAACACATCTTTAACAAAATCAACACAGAAAAGGGCATTAGTACTGTTTTCTGGCTTCTCAGAGCCCTTTTTCCTTAAATGTAGGTTCCATCTGATCCTCTGGCCCACTGCAGGGGAACATTTCCCCAATTCCAAATTACCCAGATGTTACTATTTCTGTAATTCCTTCTCATGTCTCCATAGGTAGATGAGTTTATGTGTAGCACTCAAGGGAAGCAAGTACATCACAGTGTAATTAATGTAAACTGGCTCCAGAACAGACCACAGCATCCATGGGCAGTATTGGGTGATGCATTTTTTTAACGTGTTTGATTTATTAATGATGAGCCTTAAACCATACATGATAGTTAACTGAATTTGTCTGAATATCCAGTGGTGTGGGCTTCCCCTTTGTACGCTCTGTGCTGCACACTCAGCTCTTAACCAGGAAAGGTTACTGTCTCCTTACTGAGTGTCAGGGCTAAAATGCTCCATCAGCAGATCAAGCTCTATTAAGTTGAAATAACACACACTTCTCAAAGGGAAGGGATTTGTGCTGGTATAGGAAGTTCACTACAATTCTTGTTTTTTGGCTGGTATTCTTATGTCCAGAAGGTGCACACAGCACCCTGAAAACTTTGTGTTGCTTCTCTGGAATCTTAAAGGATCCTCTGGAGAGCTCAGAGAAACACACAAACCTTAGTGTGCCACAGCAGGAGAGCAGGGTAGATGAGAATGTCATCAATATCCTCTGTCCTGTCAGTGGCAGGGTCCCTGTTTAGGTGCGGGTACCATGGTGGTCTTGGATGCAGACCTCGGCTGAACATGAACAGAGAAACATCCAAGGAACTCCTCTCAACCCAGGGACAATCTTGGCTCCAAGTATAGCAGACAGTGTTACACCCAGCTGTGCACAGGCCCTGCAAGTGATGCTGCTGAAGCACCACCTGCCTTGCCAAGCTCTTAATGTGGGAGTTAGATAGATGTACCACATGAAATGGTGGAGAAGAGGTAGGATAGAAGCAGCAGCAACAAACTAAGCATAGCTTTTGCCCAAGTAGCAACACTCAGACTTCATGTTGTCCATCAGTTTTGGTTTAGAGGTCTGGGGAGGAGCAATTCCCAAAAGCAGGGAGCAGCACAGAAGAAAGCTCTGTGGTTCTTCATAGAGGGAGGGTTGATTGAAGCAGGTCATGAAGCAGTATCAGCCTATGCTGAGCACACACAGGAGACACTGTTGTCTAGGTTAGTAGACTGGTAGGAGCAACTCTACTGCAGCCTCAGCTACACTCAGCATCTCAGCCTGGGGGCAGAGATACTTCCAGCCTTTTACACCAACCAGCACCACTATGGAGAAGTTTAAGGAACAGAAATTAAGCTGCAGTAGAGATGGTGTAACTAGTTGTGCAAAGAGGCTTCTGGATCTTGGGAATCCTGGCTGGGACTAAGAGGGAGCCTTGCCTGTTCCCTGTCAGGCACTTCACTTCTGGCAGTTATGAGGCAGTGGTCTCTCCAGGAAGGACCACAGCCCATATCAGTCACAGCCTTTCTGCTCTGCTGCGTGCAGAAATTCCTTCGGGCACACCTCCTTCTTTTCTTTCAAACTTCAAGCTTTTTTCACAGCTCTTTTCTTGTTCCGCTTGGCAGTCATTCTTTATAAAGCACATCTCACCAAAGGAAAATAAAGCTGTTTTTATAGATGCCACATATTTACCAAGATAAGATTTTATTTGAGAAGTTGTAAAGCCACAGCAGTAATTGGACAGCCCGATCCCATTTCTCCAGTTGTTAAACACAACTATCATTCAAAAAGCTTTAATCACTGCCTGAATCATGGCTGAATAGCTTGTGCTGAGGGTATGCATTTATTGCATCTTTCATGGAAATTAGACATCACAGTCTGGTACTGTGCAAAATAGCCGTAATCCCCTTTTTGAAACCTCTTCCAGAAGGAAGACTGGAAATTGTTAATCAGATTTTAAAACATTTGAGCATTCCCCAAACCCTCTTTCTAAATTACCATAGAAAAAGCATGCCCTGTAGACAATATTTGCATCCCTGGAAGAAGTCAGGATAAAGGAGGAGATTGCCTTGGTAGATGAGGATTGGGTTAGGGATCAGTTGAGCAATCTGGACATCCATAAATTGATGGGTCCGGATGGAATGCACCCAAGGGTGCTGAGGGAGCTGGCAGAGGTCATTGCTAAGCCGCTCTCCATCATCTTTGGCAAGTCGTGGGCAACAGGAGAGGTGCCTGAGGACTGGAGGATAGCAAATGTCACTCCAGTCTACAAGAAGGGCAAGAAGGAGGACCCGGGTGGGT
>VZRW01008798.1:164498-196270 GCA_013398125.1 Aegotheles bennettii
TTTACAGTGACGACCAATGATAGGACAAGGGGCAATGGATGCAAACTGGAGCATAGGAGGTTCCATGTGAATATCAGGAAGAACTTTTTCACTGTGAGAGTGACGGAGCACTGGAACAGGCTGCCCAGAGAGGTTGTGGAGTCTCCTTCACTGGAGACATTCAAACCCCGCCTGGATGCGTTCCTGTGTGATGTACTGTAGGTGACCCTGCTCTGGCAGGGGGGTTGGACTAGATGATCCTTCGAGGTCCCTTCCAACCCTAGAATTCTGTGATTCTGTGATTCTGTGATCCTTTCTCCAGGTCCAGTTACCAGGGGAGAGGAGAGGTAACAAATACGTTCTTGGCAGATACACCCAAGTCTTCATGTGTTTGCTCAAAGAATCATCTCCAGCTTCTGTGTAACCATTGTGATCTGTTCATCCCTGCCTCCAGCCTCAGTGCAGTACAAGCAGTGGACTCCTGTTCTCTCCACTCTGCTTTGCAAACTGCTCCTTTCCCAGGCTTCCTCCCATTTTCCATATCAATGAACTCATCCATCCTCACTTTTTAAAAGTGCACAGCTGAGCCATTGCCCCTCACTGACTCCTGCCTTCCTCTTCGTGTCTCTTTCACCTGTGAACTCTGCACAAATCTTTTTCTCTTTTTCTTTTCTTAACTCTGTGCTTTTTTATTCCATCTCACTGCTTACCTTGAGAAGAGCTTGAATTTAATCGGCTTAAGCCTCTGTGAATGGGGGACAGTTTCAACTCTCTGTCTTGCAAAGTACCACTGTTTATAGCACAATAAAATAAATCCTCTACAGGTTTTTAAGGCAGTTCTACTGTAAACCAAAACCATAATGCTATGGTTGCCACAACTTTGATTTTTTCAACCTTCTTCTCTAAATGCAAGACAATCTTCACTTTTTCCAAACAACCTATATACCCTCTTTTTTGCTCACTGCTATGAAATCAGTACGATCAGGTCAGCAAGTGCTGGTTTCTTTTGGAGGAATGATGCAGCTCTTCTGCCTAGCTCAGTAGTCTGAAGCTCAGAAGCTTAAAAGTGCTTTCTGTCATGAGTAAACAGTGAGCTGGTTATGACCAGAATGTTTAATCACACCAGGTGTTTCAGAGCTGCAGGCTGCTGGCAGCCCCTTCACTGCAACGGAGCTCCCAAGTAAAACCAGCCTCTGTGTGCCAGAAAACAGCCCCTCTCTGTCCCCCGTCACCACTTGGCCCAAAAGTAAGAGCAGATTTAAAGAAAAGAAAGGTTTTCTATGATTTGTTTTAAATACTGGTTGTAGGACTAGGAACTCGAGAGGAGAGATGAATAGTACAAGTGAGACAATTGTACTGTGTGTGAGTTCATCTGAGAAACCGTGTTTGACGTATTAAATGACACTGTGCTAAAAATATGTCTAGCATATTTAATATTTAAAGTGATACTGTCAGGCATGGGTAGTTTTGAGACCAGAATGAAGGCTGCTTTTGAAATTAAGATTTTCAGGATTTGTTTACGATTTTTAAAGAAAACAAGTATCTTGGGCTTAAACTACCTAGTAAACCTTAGCACTGGTCTTTTTTTTCTATAAGTTCACTAAAAGAATATGTAATTGGTTGTTCCAAGTCTGTTCACAAATCCATGTCTTATTTACAAGGTGATTTTGGCTATAAAAATTTAGAGAAGCTAAAGTCACAAAACAGCTGTGCTTTTTTTAGGTACAGACTTTCAGCCAGAACATGGAAGACTCAAGTTCAATTTCTTTGTCTGCCTGAATGCTTTAACTACCGGGCTGAAATGTGGCTTTATGCAGCCTCTGATCTGTGGGGCAGGGGGTGAAGCAAAAGGTGAAAGCAAAATTCTGACATAGTTATTTCTGTGCAGGCAGATATTATGTTGTGAAGCCAGGTTGAATGAGGCTTTGAGCAACCCGGTCTAGTGGAAGGTTTCCCTCTCTGTGGCAGGGTGGTTGGAACTAGATGATCTTTAAGGTCTTTTCCAACCCAAACCATTCTGTGATTCTCTGATTCCATGTTTTTAGTTCCTCCCAGCTCACACCACCAACACACTTCTGCCTCCATGCAGAAGAGCATGATGCACTACAGTCCTTGAATGTGGCTTTGAGGCCTTTGGACAGTCCTTTGGGTTTTGCTGTCCTTCACTGAAGGGGGATGATCAGTAACACAAGGAGGTGATCTTGCTCCTTTGTTGCCAATGTTTTTCTTTCTATCTGCAATTAGACATTCATGGGTACCCAGGAGTTTCCACCTCCCTATAAAGTAGTGTCATGATCGCATTAGAATAAGCTATGGCTGCTTTGGGTCTCATTGACTAGGTCAATTGAAGCATCTCCAGGGGGTCTACACGACATTCATCTGACCTGGAACCAGGTTGTATTCTCCTCTTCTTCGGGAGCAGGGCAGAGAAATAAAGGGAAAAGACAGTGCCAGCTGTCTGCATTTGCCTGGTAATGACCATCTGATGGGAGATGACCCAGATAATCTGGAGAGTTGTGAGAAGAGTGGAAAAGCTTCATGTGAAACTTCTGTGCTAGTGAAGAATGATATCAACATGGCTGAGTTGGCAGTAAATTGACTGTAGCATCTAGTGGGTACTTCATTCCCAATCCATTTCTTTTCTCATCTTAATCAAGGTAATTAAGAAAATCCTTTTTCACCGTGAGGACAGTAAAGCACTGGAAAACTTTTCCTGGGAGGTTGTGTCATCTCTGTCCTTGAAGGTTTTGGAAACCTGACTGAGTAAAGCTCTGAGCAGCTCAGTCTGATCTCATAGCTGATCCTCCTTTGAGCAGGACGTTGGACTAGAAAGGTCCTGAGGTCCCTTCCATCTTGAATTATCCTGTGATTCTATTCCTAGTTAGGACTCAGGTTATTTATTTTTAGTTGTCATATACTTTCTACTTGCTACTGAAAAAGCCTGTCTAAGTCCTACCCAGTTATTCTCTTGGGTTCCCAACACAAACATGGTAGGATTTGAGGAGGTAGACTTGGGTAACTTGCATGCACTGATGCAAAGCAATCCTCTTCCATATGCACTGGTATGTCCCCTGATAAACAAGAGAAACCCAGTTGCTACTTGATTTTCACTATGTTACAAATGTTCTTCTCTTTAAATTTGAATTATTGCTCTCTATTCTTCTTCTTTAATTCACCAAATAATCATAGAATCGTAGAATCATAGAATCATTATGGTTGGAAGGGACCTCCAGGGTCATCAAGTCCAATCTTTATCCCATCATATTCCTAACCGTTAGACCATGGCCTCAATTGCACAGGGATTGGATTTAAGAACATATTAAAACTAATTTTCTCCTTTGCTTTTATCTTTTACTGACCCCAGGGCACAGACAGGGAAATTTATTCTTTTACAGATGTTTTTCCTGACTTGCATTTTATCCATGCTTCTCAGTGCTGAGTGGATCTTTTAATACCAGCAAGCAGCTGATTTCTCGTACCCACTATGTTCTAGCAAAACAAGGACATTCACGGAGTGTAGCGATGGAATATTACAAAGCGAGACCAAATTCAAGGTGGTTGTGCACGTGTTCATGTGAGGTACAGCACAGGTGACAATCAAGCAGCTGCTAAGACAGCTGTACAACACCTCCATTTCACAGAGCAATTTGAGCTCTTCTGGGCATTGGTGATGTCTCAGCCAGCCACTGGAAAATCTCAGATTGACAGCAGGATTTTTTTCTGCTGTAATTTAGATTTTTAAGGGGGCTTTGTAGGAAAAGATCATGACCCCAAAGGTGGCTGTCACACACAGTTCCCTACCTGCTGCATGCCACCAATAATTATATGAAAGAACAGAAGAGAAAAGAAGTGAATTAATTCTCCTATCCCATGTTTTTTCCCATCTTCATCCCATGCATTTTTTCTGAAGGATGGAGGAATGGATTTTAAGAAGAAAAAGTTAAAATCCATCCTGGATTTTAATAACTTTTTAATAACTTGAAAAACACTGTTTTGATCTTCTCATGAGGATTTTAGGGCAGGCGTGTAGGCAGTGGACAGATGTTCGAGACTGTTAAATGTGTGGAGGTTGCCTTGGGAAAAAATGAATGCTGGTCTGGAGCAAAGTGATGTGTTCCCTGTAGCCCAGGAGAAATAAATTCTCTTTCATGGTCTTGGAGTTTGGAATAAAGAGATGCTTATGAAAAGCTGATTTTTACATCTAACAAGGTTACAGAACAATACTAAAATTTTTTCAAAGGCTGGGTACAACAAAATGCAACTTGTCAGACCTCACAGACCAGCTCTGTAACCCAGAGGCAGAATCACAGGATTGTGAAAAATTAAGCAGAGAATGTTTGAGGTTTTAAAAATGAAGATTTGTGAGGACATTTCGTCTGGTCCTTCACCTCGACAAATTATTTACTCTGGCTTCCTGAGTACTCATCATGTAGTTAGTGCTCAAGAGGGTCCTTAGCAGTGGTTAACAAACAGGGCTGTTGACAGGCTGAGTGCTCTGAGTCATGCTGTGTGGAGCAAACAGGGTTATGTTTGGTGGAAGGAAAGGGTAAGTAGTGGCACGTCGTGACACCACTGTGAAACTGTTCTTTGGGGCAGTTTTTCAAAGCCTCTGCGGTTTGCTACATATGGATCCCTGTGCCAGTCCAACCCAAGTGATGTCAAGTGGTGGTCTTAGTCCTCAGTGATTTCCAGAGAGAGAGTGGCCCATGGGCACCATCTGCCCAGGCACTGACTTTTGCTTTGTTCCTTCACTTAAAGACTTTTGTCTTCACTTGGAGACAGTCAGATGTATTTGATAAACAGAAGTTCTCTCAGGCTGATGCCTTGCCAGGTCCCCATCACCTAACACTGTCATTGGTAGATGTAGGTTCACCTTCTTGAGATCTGTTGCAGATGATAAGATTATGGAGCCAGTGGTGAATCCTAAATATGATTTTTACAAGGTCAGCCAAAGTAAGCAGAGTGCATTTAACATTGCAAGTAAAGTAAGAAAACCATACAGTCATTGTCCCAGCCACTGAGGCCTTCCATTTGTTCCAAAGCGTGGTAGGTTTAACTCCCAAATTTACCTCTCCGTGTTACTGGAATTCGCTGTTGCAAAGCACCCTCACCAGCACTGAAACAGCAGAGGCACTTTGTTGGGGTTCCTGTTTATTGCAGTTTACTGCCTTTAAGCATCAAATTGATGCAATTTACAGAAGAAAATACTTTCTGCCTCTGGTTTCTGATACCATCCTCTCCAGGGGGATGTGGAAGCGTGATGGCTCTCTGTGCCTTTCTCACCAGGCATGGCTGCAGAGATGAGGCTGTCAGAGCTGCTCTGGCAGCTTTGTCACAGTGTGGTTAGGAAAGGAGATGCAGCTTGCTTTCCCTTATATTTTACTGGACCCTTCAGACCTGGGAGGAAGAAACCCTGTTCCTGTCATTGGGCTGAGCCAATGTGATTTAAGGTGCCGAGGAACAAGTGCAGGGGATACAAAAATGCCAGCTTGAGTTGTTTTTCTGTCTCTCCTCATTTTTTATCCCTTTGAGCTCCAAGTCAGGATGCGTCTTCTCGATTGGATGGCTTTGCTGGCTTGTGTATTGGGTGATCAGAAAATAATGAATGGTGATGTTCTTCCTCTCTTCACCCCAATGCATGTGCTGCCTGAGGAGAGACTCTGTTGAAGACAGCTTAGCAGATACCAGTGCCCCCAGATTTTGGCTTAAGTGCCATCCCAGCAAAGGACAAGGCTGTAAGTCCCTGGGCTTCCTCCACGTCTCTACTGGTGCTGACCTGGAGAGAAGTTAAAGGGTCCCTGAAGCTTGGCATTGCCCTTCTGTTCACCTCACAAGTGCAGCTGTTAGCAGCCACGAAGTCCTGTTGAAAGCAGAGAGTATTTTCTGCCACCCCTTTGCTCTGCTCACAGCTTTTCCCTGTCTTTTTTTGAGCACTGTGTGTGCCAGCATCGGTGGGATGAAGAGTCTGTGAGGAAATCCAAGTGTTAAAGTGGTTTCTGTTTGGGTCTTAGCAAAAGCCATGTTCTTTCCAACATACTGTGCATGAGAAAGAGATTCCAGGTCTGAGAGCTGCTGAACGTGTGTGTGTGTGTGTGTGTGTGTGTGTGTGCGCGTGCGTGCGTGCGTGTGTGTGTGTGTGTGTGTGTGTGTGTGTACACACCATGGCTCCTTCATCCTCCCTGCACTGGCTTGAAGTTCTTGCCTCTGGGGAACCAGTGCCTCATTCCCACTCCCCATCTCCTGCAGACACCCGAGCCTGTCTGTTCAAAGAGAGTTTCTGATGTTGCTTCACACTGAAGTTGTCTCCAGGACAGATAATCCCATCACCCTTATTTTCTGTCCCCAGAGTAATTTGAGATGCAGTGTGACTTAAAGTTGCTGAGGCTCATATGGAGAGAAATAATGAGGAAAAAAGGTGGCAGTTGATACTACTAGTCCTGCATGCAGTTGATTGGCACTGGAAATCTGTGTTCTTGATTCAAAACAGACTGTGAACAGGCAAATTAGTTTCTTTATGAAAATCTCCCTCCCCTTCACCTCTGCTTATCCACCCGGCAGCACCATCTGGCTGAAGGGCAGGCAGGTCATCTCTCATACAGTCCTTTAAAAAAGGAATTGGAATTAGCACAGTCGCTGGCAAAGTTTTTATAGAGGAAAAAAAGCTGACCCTCTGCACTCCACTTTTTCATCATTAAATTCAACCGGCTTTCTCTGTGCTCAAGTATCTGTGTGTACAAGATAAAACCTGTTGTAAATCTTAATTATTGAAAGATAATTCAGACTGAAGTTAGAAGCAAGAGGAACCATACATCACTGAAACACCTACCATTTTAGCTGCCTGTACACCTTATGCACAGTCTATTTTCTGTCTTAATTTCCTCAGGCAAGGTACTACATGTCTCATTAGTCCCTTAGCACTACTGCAATAATCTTGCTTGCTGAGACCCTCAGGCTGTTTCTCTCCTCCTTTATTCTGATCTTACAACTCTTCTGTTCCTCTTGTCTGGCATCCAGCTCCAGTCAGGCAGCCAGACAGGTAACTATTCCACAGTAAACCTTGTGTTTGTATGCACTTGGAGATTTTAGTTCAGAAAAATGTATGTGCCAAATGAAGCTGAACATGTAACCCAACACAAACCTGATACAGGCATGCAAGAGGCACAGAAATCATGATAGTTCTGTATTGCTTTTGCTTGTCTCCTCCCTTTTGTCTTAGAAATGCTGTAGAAAATCCTTAGCTAATGGTCTTTTGATATGCAAATCCAAGCTGGGATTTTTCCTGCCTTCAGTGCATACAGCTGGCCATCAAGGAGGGAGGTCAGAATGTTGGTCTGCCAGAATTTCTGCCTCAGTGGGTCATTTAGGAGAGTGGGTCAGATTGCAGGGGCTTGGTGGCTGCAGTGTTGCCAGCAATCTCATTTAGTGCTACAGCGTGGAGAGCAGGCAGCTGGGAGGCAGTGGGAAACCTCCTCTGCCTCCTGTCTGGGGGAGGTGGGCACATTTGCTGATCAATGGGATCTTACCTCACCCAGACTCCCTTTTGCGGTCCCCCCAGAATCGATGCTAAGTCTTGTTTCACTGACATCAGGGTTCTGTATGAAGAACTGTCATCATCTTTACCTGTACATTGCTGTTACCTTCAGCGTGAGTCAGGCTTTCTGGGTGCCTTTGAGCTCTCCCTGCCACCGGAACTGCTGCTCCTTTGACGTCCGATTTCCAGCTGCGGGGCTCTGCAGTTTGGGATGACATCTTTCATCCCCCAGCCCTGCCTCCCCTGCTCAAAGCAGCTGCAGCCAGCAACCTCGTCTTTCATCTTGTCTTTCAATCTCCTTTCTCAGGGGTTTCAGCGGGTACATAAGTTTTCTCTGGCCAGTTCTGTTTCCCTGTGCTGTTCGTTAGTCATGGCTGTGTTTTGCCACCAGTCCCTTTGAGAGGTAGAAGGAAAAGTCAGCTGCCAAACCCTCAGCCCTGCACCTGGAAGAGGAAGACATTAAGAAACATACAATAGCTGCCAACAGCATCTTACCATCCCCTCCACCATCCTCTCTACTGGCTAACATGGACCTACCTGAGAAAGGAGCAGCCCTACCTGAGAAAGGAGACAGGGGATCCCTTGAGGATGGGAAAATGCCCTCAAAATGATCATAATAATTTATGATAGTTCAGGACTAATCCCTGAGCCCAATTCTGATTTCTCTACCAAAGCAGGGTCCAAGCTGGAGGAGAAAGGTGGCAGCATCCTGCCCCCTCTGCTGAGGCACCCTGCAAGGAATAGATCACAGCACCTGGCAAGGAATAGATCACAGCACCTGGTGAGCCCCATCCTTCAGAGCATGCGGCAAATGACAAAGCCAGAGATGGATCTGTGGGCTTTCTCCAACCTCTTTGCAAAGAGAAAGAGGAAAGAAGTTCCTGCTCCTCTCTGGACTGGGTCACCCACCCGAATCCAGATGAGGGTAGCATGCAAGATCTGCAGCTGCCCTAAATAAACCCTGCCTGCCTCACTCCATACCATCTGGCAAGACTTCAGAAGGAAGGAGCAGGTATACCTGGTGAGCTGCACCTGGTATAACTGGGCTGCAATGCCAAGCTGTCCCCAGGGGCCACCATGCCCCAGTCATCTGGCAGCAGCCCTGGGTGCCACCCAAACAGCTTTTGCAGGTACTTGTGCAGCAGGAGAGAGAAGTGTTGGGGCATGCCACACAAAGGGCTCACACAGAGATCCTCAACCCTAGTCCAAGAAGAAATGTATTAAATTAGGGGCCAGTATCCATCTGAAATAGAATTCCTGGGTCAGGTTGGATGGGGCTCTGAACAAGCTGATCTAGTTGAAGATGTCCCTGCTCACTGCGGGAGGGTTGGACTAGATGACCTTTAAAGGTCCCTTCCAACCCAGACTATTCTATGATTCTGTGATTCCTGCCACCCTAATTAATGAAAGCTTAATCAGCAGATTGGTTAATCATAAAATTATTAAATAGCTAATTGAGCTCTTATGTTGGATTTCCAGACAATGGCAGTCTTGCTAAGGGAGAGATCAGGTCAGTAATCCTGTTAGGGGAGCAGATTTGCTGTGCAGGACAGCTCTCTGGCTGAGCCGCTGCTGATCCAAGTACCCAGGACTGGGGCTGATAAACTGAATAGCAGGAAGAGGCACCCTGGGCTGTACATATCCTGTTCTCCATGGAGATTCATAATAAACAGGCAATTCCTCTAGTGAAACAGCACCTGAAAGTCCTCTTCTGGGCAGCAGAATATTTGAAGGGCAACATGCTAAGTTAATAACAATCTTTCTTTCCCTTTTCCAGGGAACAAAACAGTAGGTATCACACGGCAAAGCAGGGATTTCTCAAAGTGTGATGATGTGATGTGTCCATCCATTCAGCATGTTAACCAGCCTGGTTGCTTTTCTCCATCTGCTTTCATTTAATTAGATAGAAAGTATGGAATTGTGTTTGAAACGTGTGGGGTTGTAGAAACCCAGTGCAGCAGATGATAAACCAGAATGGATCAAATACATGACATGTTGCTGCTAAATCAAAGCCAGAAACACCATCAGATGTGGTCCAGTTCCGGGAACAGGAAAAGTCCAAGGGTCCTTTCCAAGCAGGATGCTGGGTTCAGCAAGCTGCGAGTCCCTTCCAAGCTCATGTGCTGTCTTTGGCATTAGCACTTCCATCGTTATTTGTTTTGGCTGCTAGGTGGGAATTCACCAAGTCATTCCTAACAGTGATATCTGCCAGACAGTGAAAGCTTTCCCAATTACAATGTATTGAAAATCAATTAAAACTGTGGTTTATATAAGTTATAAAACATGTGCTCTGCTGCAGACCAGTCGCTCAGTGTGTCTTTTAGACTCATGCAAGTGTGGACATTTCGTTAAGTGTGTATGCAGTTCAAGACTGCTTATGTCAGACTCTGTTCAAGTGTTTTTATAAAAATATGCACTATATGATGATCTGCTGTGTAACCAAAGGCTGTGAGTATTCAGCTAAGCCAGTTTGTACTGTTACTTTCCTAAATACACAGGTAAATGCACTTAACTACATGCTTCAATGACCTTAATGCTTCTTCACAGAACATCAGGACCCGTAACAAATGGGATGCGGGCATTAATATTGACTCTGTTTATCTGGTAGATTATGCTTTTAGCATAACTGATGCTTTAAAAGAAGAGAGCTATTGAAATGAAGAGAGTTGCATTGCACTTAATAAACTCCTTTCTTTTTCTTTTCTTTTTCTTTTGTCTGCTGCACTATACAGCAGGGTCAGGCAAATGGGTTTGACTTAACTCTATATTCAGTTGAGTAGAAATGATGAGAGAGCATTTGCAGAAGTTCTTTCCAGGTGAAATAACTTCATTTTCTCTGTCCCTTCAAAATATTTTAAGGGAGAGAGTAGCTCATTTTTCTGAATTACATTTCATAGAGTTCAGTTTCTAAACAGAAACTTTTTAGCTAGGCTTCTCAGGATGCAAACACTTCCCCAGATATCTAATGTTGTTCTTCTGGCTGGCAGGAAAAATATTATTTGAAAAGTACATGAAAATACTGAATAAATCCCTTTCTGAAGGTAAATGTGAAAGACAAAAAAAATAATAAAAAATGTTACTGTTCATATATTCCAGTTTTGACAGTGATAAATGAAATCTTCATATGCAGTATTTTGCCGCCATTAGGAATAAAAGTCTCAATCCTTAAAAATTAAGTTATAATGCACAGGCTGAATCACAACAAAATGCCCTTGTGAGCCGGGAGCCGTGACAATAGATGCCTTTGAAATCAGTACGGAAGGATGTTCAAAGATGAAGAGAGGTGAATTGCTGCCTGCTGCTACATGTCTAAATAAAATGGCTGCAGAGACAGCTCAGGCAGAGGGCTGGCAGCTCGGAATCCCAGTTCTCTGTTTCCCTGCTGCCAGAGATGCTCTTTGGCTTTAAGGTAAACCAGTTAAATAATTTCTCCCAGCAGTAAAATGCAACTTACTGTTATACAAAGACGGTACATGATTGCGTTGTGCCATGAAGAGGTAAAATGCTCTGTGTTCAAAATAGTGATTTTTTCCCTTAAGTGTACAGCCATGAAGTTTTCTTTGCTAGCTGGCTAACTGCACTGCATGCCCTCCTGTCCTATGTCTAAAGCCCCATAGTCATCCCTTCCTGCAATCACATGAGGGTCAGACAAGTGAGCTTTGGGGCTGGGATAGTGTGGCTGGAGGATGGGGACATGCTGCTGGAACATGAAGCCACCTTTGGAGATGCTCGTGGTGTAAGTAGATCCTAGCTTTGATCAGAACTGGACCACTCATTTATCTGTCCTCTGTGCTAACGAGTAGTGTGGTGCTTTGGTTTGGTGCTTGTTTTCTGAAGGGAAACACAAAAAGTAATATAAAAAACCTCTCTGTAACTTGTGCAGGCAGCACTGTAGGGGAGTGTTAGCCCAGAAGAAGCCCTGCATTGGTGTGTGTGCAGTGCTTGTTCCAGTAGCTCCTATACCAGGAGAGCTGCATCCTTGCACAGGAGATGCAAACACTGTCTTTGTACTCCCTAGGTCATTTACCACTTCTTTGTCTGATCAGACCTTCCTGGGAGCTGAAGAGAGCTTAGTAACACTCAAAGCCTGTTGATGTTTGTACCAGCTCTCAGCCATGCCAGAGGGACAGAGCACCAGCCAGATCAACAGAACATAAGGAAATGCAGCTACTTGGATGTTTAAGACCAAGTCCAAGGGGGATCTTGGAAGATGGATTTATATGCCTGCTCTTGCTAGCCAGCTCTCACAATTAGGCATAGTTTCCCCAGGTTTAGCTGTGTCAGCAAAAATAGTGTACTTCAGCTAAAGACAATCCCAATTCAGATGGCCTGTCCCAAATGATCAACGCGGACACCCAGCTCACACCAGCTTGAAACCATATTCCCTGTATTCAGAGCAGGGAGCTGGCAGCAGACAGATCCTTATTGTTTCTGCTACCCCCGTTCAGTAAAATTCGCTTTTCTTTGGCCTTTCTTTGCGATGCAGGGAGGCACAGCCATCAGCTGCACTAATGCCACCCACGTGGTCACACTTACACTCTCCAGGGAGCACAGCCCTCACCAGGATCAGCATAGCCATGGCACATAGATTTCTTATAGCTCCCTTTCTATACAGCCTGCAGGCAAAGCCCCTATTGATGTACGTGCCCTGAAACTTCTCCAAGAAGCGACACAGTGCTCTCTCTGTCAGAGGTGAAAGGTAGTGAAAGCCTCAGTGTTAACCAGATGCATGCTAATGTCCCCGAGCAAAATGACTCAAGTGAGCTGAAATCAGGACTTGGGCTCAAAGTGGAAGCTGTAGTCAGCACTTTGTTCTTTCTCCCTCCATTTGCTCACGACTCTATTCATCATTCAGCGGGATCTGAACAGACAGGTTAATTTTGTTTACTGTGTAATTTAAATTCTCTGCTTGCTTGAGAAAGTAGAACTCATCAGGGAATCACTGCAGTCCTCAGCTTCTGAAACAGTTTGGGTGACCGTGGGGGACAGAGAGGCAAATACACCCCAAAATTTCATCTCATAGACCTTGGAGATAGAAAAATACGACTCTGTCACACTGGATTAACTTCTCTTTGTCTTCCCACTGCAGCAGATCCCATGGACCCACACTGCACTGTCCCCAGAGCAGGAATCTCCGTCTCCTCCTGGTCACACAGATTCACAAGCAATTGAGTTAGCGAGGTTCAGCTCTCCACAAAGAGTCAGGAGCAGTCAGCATCTGCACACTTCCAGCCCACAGGTTCAGCTCTCCACAAAGAGTCAGGAGCAGTCAGCGTCTGCACACTTCCAGCCCACAGTGCAAAGGAAGCAAATCAGCCTCGCCTGCCACTGAATGGCATTTGTGCTGATCAGGCTGCCTCAGTTGAGGGTGTTGCACATAGTCAAGTGTGGTGGCAGTGAGAGGTGATGGCATACTGAACCCCCCTCCTCCCACCACTGTCTGACCGTAGCCAGAGTCACTGTCTTGGGATAAAAAGGAACCATGGGTTTTGGAGAGTCTGACCCTCCAAATAGCTCTTCAGCATAGTACAGGGTAATGTTCATAGAATTACAGAATCACTCTGGTTGGAAAAGACCTTCAAGATCATCGAGTTCAATCATCAACCCAGGACTGCCAAGTCCACCACTAAACCACATCCCCAAGGGTCACATCCAAACATTCTTTGAATACCTCCAGGGACGGTGACTCCACCACTTCCCTGGGCAGCCTGTTCCAATGTCTGACCACCCTTTCCATAGAAAAAATTTTCCTAATATCCAGCCTGAACTTCCCCCAGTGCAACTGGAGGCCATCCCCTCATCCTATTGCTCATCACTTGGGAGAAGAGACCGGCCACCCTCTCGCTCCAACTTCCTTTCAGAGAGTTGTATAGAGTGATAAGGTCTCCCCTGAGCCTCCTCTTCTTCAGACTGAAAAACTCAGCTCCCTCAACCGCTCCTCATAAGACCTGTGCTCCAGACCCTTCACCAGCCTCGTTGCCCTTCTTTGGACCCGCTNTGCTGGCCACACTATGGCTGACACAAGCCAGGATGCTGTTGGCCTTCTTGGCCACCTGGGCACACTGCTGGCTCATGTTCAGCCGCTGTCAGCCAACACCCCCAGGTCCTTTCCCACTGGGCAGTTTCCAGCCACTCTTCCCCAAGCCTGGGGTGTTGCATGGGGTTGTTGGGACCCAAGTGCAGGACCCAGCCCTTGGCCTGGTTGAACCTCATACAATTGGCCTCAGCCCATCGATCCAGCCTGTCTCCCTGTAGCGCCTTCCTACTCTCAGGCAGATCAACACTGCCACCCAGCTTAGTGTCATCTGCAAGTTTACTGATGGTGCATTTGATGCCTTCATCCAGAATCCTGGGTTTGCCTTCCTGGGTTGTCTGCTTTGCCTCATATCGCAAGAGGAGCAGTTCTGTAGGAGACTGAAACACATGGCTACTTTGCCATTTCTGGTTTGGGGCAGAGTGTAGGCAAAACAGTGCCCCCAACAGAGGAACGTGTACCAAAAAGCTGTTCAGCATTTCATTTTTTAACAAAAGGAAAACATTCTTAAAAGTGGTTATGGCTTTGCTTAAACACTGAAACCAGTGTAATTATAAGGGTTTGTTGAAGCCTGTTTTTTAACACAGACTCATTCGTGTTAAGTCCCCGTACTCCATTACTATTTTCCCTCATCATAAAGCAGCTGGACACATCCAGCCAGCTGAACAGGTAACCATTTTAAGTTGCACTGAGTAACACAGCCGTTCTCGGAATCATTTGTTAGGGCTGTGACTGTTCCCAGTGATGAGGTGAGAATTCAGCCCCTCTTGACTTACCCAAGACTTTCTCTAATGGAGATCCCCTGTGGGAGTGTGCTTCATTTGTCAGCATGCAGTTATTTGCCAGCCTTCTGACACATCCTAAATCAGGCAGGTGAAAGCACACCAGGGCAGGGATGGTTTGCTGAGGGCACCATCATATTGAGGACCTTTGTCAGACAGGACACGGCGCTGGTCCAGTTATGGTCCTGATTGTATCTGTGGCATGCATTTCCTTTTGTCCTTTATGCTTGGTTATTCCCACCTTACCAAGAGCTCAGTAGGCTTCTTTGGCTGTTGTCTTGTCACTAGTAGAGCTTGCAGTACTTGGAGCAGATGCTGAATGGCTCAGCGAGCAGAACAGCCTCGTGTGAGGCTAGCACAAAGGTAGCAGCTTGCTCATTGAGCAGATTCATCTTCTTTCTTCAAATGTTTTTAACATTATAAGAGGCAAAGTTTCTTAAAGATGAAGTGGCAAGGTGGACAAGAAAGGGGGGGCGAGATGTGATGTGGTTGGCAGGTCAAGATGAAAGGCTGTCCTGCATGCTGTTCAGGGCAGTATAGAGGTGTTAAGAGGATCCTGGACCTCCTCCTCACATACACACACACACATGAACACACACACATGCCACTCCATGTGTTCCTCTTCTGACATAGTGTCCAGGATTAGCTTAAGTGGAACTGGTGCAGCCAGATTCCCTGGTGTCAGGCTGACAGCATAGCAGTCTGTGTTCTCTGAGCCCTCCACTGAAACAGAAACTAATGCTGCTTGGTTCCACTCAAGCATGGAGCCAGGTAGATTACCTGTGGTGGCTTGACCCTGGGCTGGACACCAGGTGCCCACTAAGCCATTTTATCACTCCCCTTGTGGGCTGGTCAGAGGAGAGAAGATACAACAAAAGCTCATGGGTTGAGATAAGGACAGGGAGAGATCATCCATGAATTACTACCATCGTAGGCAAGACAGACTCAACTTGGGCAAATAAGGTTATAATTTGTTACCAATCAAATCAGAATAGGGTAATGAGAAATAAAACTAAATCTTAAAAACACCTTCCCCCATCCCTCCCTTCTTCCCAGGTTCAGCTTCACTCTTCGTTTTTCTGCCTCATCCTTCTGTACAGCACAGTTCTCCATGAACAACTCCAACATGAGTCCTTCCCATGGGCTGCAGTTCTCCACGAACAGCTCCAGCATGGGTGCCTTCCATGAGGTGCAGTCCTTCAGGAACAGACTGCTCCAGCATGGGTCCTCCATGTGAGGGTGGTGAGACACTGGCCCAGGTTGCCCAGAGAAGCTGTCTCCCATGGGTGGGACCCCACACTGGAGCAAGGGAAGAGTCCTCCCCTAAGGAGGGAGGAGCGGCAGAGACAACATGTGATGAACTGATCACAACCCCCATTTTCATGTGCTCACATTGAGCATACTTGTCAATGTCAAAGGCACATGCAGTCTGCTTCATGCCCTCCCAACCTCCTTTGCTCTATCCTGCTTCTTCAGGAAAGTGTCTGTCTGGGAAATTAGTGAAAAACCAAGAGGAACCTGGATTTGGCTAAAGCTGCCCCTCCCTGAACTGCACCAGCCCTGCTGTTATTGCTAATGATTGCCTGTTGGCTCTGCAAGCCATCACACCTGTACTCAGTGTGCTCAGTCACCCATAACCACATCATGGGAAGGAGGGTGACGAACCACAAGTGTGAGCATTTCGCTAAGTACAATGGTGAAAAGTAGAACAGCCAAGTGAAAGGGAAGCTAAACAACATATTTCAAATACTTGCAAATGCCACGTAAAGAGCATTGTTGGAGCTCTGCTATTATACTGTTCTTTTACTGCCAGCAGTTAGTGATTTCTCTGAACTAGCTGGAGAGCAGCCTTGTTTCATCTGGCTTCCCCCTCTCAAAGTCTCTGTCCTTCACCTTGTATCTCTGCTGTGTTAGCTTCTGGTTGGCCTTCCAACAGCAAATGCACCAGATAAAATAACCAGTGGCTGGAAATCAGTCTTCCATTTTTCTGTTTGTTCTTGTGTGTCCCATTTTCTCTATGTATAGCAGGAGTGCCTGTTAACCCTTCCTCATTCTTCCGGTGCCCAAGGGTTGCCCAGAATTAAGCAGCTTTGTAAGGTCAGCATTGGTTCTCCATCAAGCTGTGCTGCCTTCCTGGAAGTTCATTGCATGTACTGGAACACTGGAGGCAGCACAGGCAGTCTCAGACACGGAAACCCTTTTCATAGCCAGCACCAGAAACCACTGAATGCTGAGGACAAGCTATGCCTATTCCCTCTGGTAGGACTATGCCCTCAATGTCTCAAGCTAAGCAGGGGCTTTGAGGCTGGGGGAGACGTGGGAACACAGGTCTCGTCTAAGTCCAGTGGGGAATACTTGACTACCGTATTGGAGAGTCTGGGATGACTCAGAAGGAAAGAGCATCTTAGCTTTTCATTCCTCGAGAATTGCCCAGGTGCATAGTTGCCAGGTTTCACACAAAAGTTAGCACAGTTGGGTCAGTGGAGGGTTGTGATCTTATGATTCATGCTCATGTGGGTGTAGCATCAGCCAATATGGGGGCAGACTTTAAAGAAAATTACCATTTACTTATGAAAGCTAAATTATGGCTCCTTCTCTCACCTTCTCTCTGCTGTGCTGGTGTATGTGTTTTGATTGTAACTTCTATGAGAACAACTTTCATTTGTGAAATTGCAGGGTTTTTGTTAAAATGTTGGACCCTGAAAGTAAAATCTTCAGAAGTGCCTGAATCAGTCATGTTTCTAGAAGGAGCTTAGGTACTTAGAGTTTGGGGCTTGGCCTTCAAAGAAACATCTGGGGCCCAAAACCAAAAGAGCTGAAAGCCTGGGAAGGAGCTCACTACCTAGAAATGACATTCACAAGCTCCACCTGCTACGCCAGGAGGAAGCACTGAGCAGAAAGTGGGTGGTGAAAACCCCCTTCCCCCATTCTGGTGGACCTGAATTTATAGGTCAGAATTAGTTCAGGAGCTTGGCACCCAAACTGCTCCTTTGGGTGATGGTAGAAGTAGCAATAGTTCATAATACTTACAAGGCTTGAGTACTAGGTTTTCTTGCATCAAAACCTGATGTGACTCAGGCACATTTTCACCACCATCCAGGACTTTGTCCTAACACACTAGGGCTGAGTAGGCCTCCCATTCCCCCTGAAAGCCATCACATTTTGGTCACCAAGGACTCAGGATTCGTAGCATCCAAGAGGGAGATGAACTGTCGATTCATACTCAGGAAATCTGGCTGGGGACACAGACATGAATGTCCCTACTGCATTTAAATTGCATTTGGATTATTTAGTCCAAGAAAACACATAACTGAAAGAAGAGGTTAAATGGGAAATCTTGTATCATTCAAACCCACACATTGCAATAGGACTCCTTAATAGCATAGAAATAGCCATGGAGAGGCATACTGCAGGAAGAAGACACTTCATGGAAATCCGGATTCATCAGCCAAATGAGTAATCTGAGTTGGGGAAGAGCATTAGTGCTTGTCCTGAGCAATCAATAGTGAGCAGAGAGCACCAGCCAATTTGAAAGGCTCAGGCAAGCCTTAACTGCCCTGACAGAAAATGAAACCTGTAACCTTCTTCCTGAGTCAGGTGCCTTTTGTGAATTATACAGCCTCTTAAAGCGTTGGCAGCTTGTCTCAGCGCTGTGTATTTGTGGTCAGTGCTGGAGCTCCTGGTGTTGATGGGTGGAATTGGTGTGTCTTTAGGGTAGTAAACATTTGCCTCCATAAAACCCTGCTTTATCCCTCTGTGTCTCAATAGCAAAATTCACATGGCCTGCAAAATACCAGCCTTTTATTCTGGAGACAGAGATGATCAATGTATTTGCAAGTTTCAGTCCTGATGAATTACTCTGATTTAAGGTTTTGATTTCAATCCTGTATCAGTCCCTTTGTTGCTCATGGCAGAGAGAGCATCGGATCCTTTCCCTGCCAAGTTTGATAAGCATTTGTTCACCTCTTCTGTCAGCAGGAGCAGGGCTGGGCATGGTTTCCAGGAGGATAGAGCAGTTCCCTCAGCCACACTCAACATCACAATCTCTAGGCATCCCTGCTGCTTATTTATACCTCAAAAAAAGGCAGCCTTGGATATGTGTCCCCCTGCTATTACCTCTGTGGAAGGGACAGAGTTGGCCCACCTTGGACTTGCATGCCCTGGCAAGCATGCTGCTTCCCCATGACAAGTGGGAAAAGGTGCTTTTCTCTCCGAGGGGAATAAAATCTGCAAGATAAAAAATGCACCAGCTTAGTTCACACACCGCAGGGGAAGCAGGAGCAAAACTAATTCACTACTCAGGTTCCCCAGCAAGCAGTCTGGTAAACCTCTACGATTCAGGCGTGCCACGAAACCGTTCCCAACATCTTCTCACACTCTGGAGAATGTTTTTAACCAGGCTCTTTCCTGCCTTATTGGCCCCACACTCAGCTTTTCCCTACAAGTCTTGTCTGGCATGGCAGGATGAGATTGGTGCAGTTTTGCAGCTAATTGCTGACTCCACCTAGCTGATTACCCACAAGAAACAAGGCAGGAATTTGAATCAGAAAGTGGAATATCAGTTTAAATGAAAGCCCATCACCCCTGGGCTCCAATCCCTGCTGGAAGCAGGGCTGTATTAATACAGCACAGACACTGCATACCTGCAGAGGGCTTAGCTTTTGGACCTGAATTCTAGCTGAGATCCTGTGTTGAGAAGTTATTAAGAGAAATAGTCTCCTAAAGGAGATGCTAATTTAAATCCCCTCTTGTACTGAAGACATAAAGCTTGACACACTATCTGCATTTTAAGGTGCATTTCAGCAGCAAGTAGAACATGCTCTGAAAATTTAAGCAAACAATATGCTGCAGATACAGCTGCAGAATGTTTCACTTTTTAAAATTTTTTTAATAAAGAAAGCAAGCTTCCAAGAATCAATGTGAGATAGAAAGACATATGGGGGTACATCACAGACTGCCAGGAGGAAAAGCAGGGATGGGAGCAACATTTTCTGCTATAGGGTGTGTTAGTCTGGTGAGTTGCCTTCTAGGGAAACAGTGATAACTCAGGCCTGGTGTCAAGCTAGGTTGGACTAACACTAAATTATGGTGCTGCTTTGATGGAGGTGCTTTTATTAGCCCCATTGGGCTCTCAGCAGCAGCCTCAGTAGGAGGAGAAAGGCAGAAGGATAAATTCCCTTGCCAAACACAAAGCACAGTCTTGGGGTCCATGCAGCAGCTGGGTGCAGATAGAGACAAGGTCTCTGCCCTTTCTCTGCCCCAGCTGGGTCTCATCCACAAGCTCTGTGACCATCTTAGTGTGGTGTTGTCAACAAGCTGCTGTGAGGTACATTACTTTTAGCCCCTGGTGACCTTGGAAGCAGTGGGACGCAGGTCATCTGGCCTTTGCAGTGTCCCTACTTCAGAGATGGAGAGCTCATGTCCTTTGCTGTTAATTCTGCTGTATCTTTTGCTGCTATCAAATCTGGGTTTCTGCCACTGTATGGTGGACAGTCAGGCTGTTGCTGTAACTTTGCTTTTCCCTTTTGTATCCCATATGCAGAGAAGCAGAGGGAGCTGGCTCGGAAGGGCTCCCTGAAGAATGGCAACATGGGAAGCCCAGTTAATCAGCAGCCCAAGAAGAACAGCGTGATGGCACGAACAAGGTAAAGGACTGGAAAAGCAGTCATCTATGCTCTAAGCTTCAGTCCCTAGTGGCCTTAGGATGGGCAAGGATAATATTTGTTGCCATTTGCCTACTGACAAACACACTGCAAAAACAGCGATGGACCTTCCCAGAGCTGGGAGGCCCAAACGCTCTGTGCTGTGTTGCATCCCCATCCCCTGAGGAGATGCAAGGACAGCTGAGCCCAGGACCAGTGTCGGTGCAGCCTGCAGGATGAAGAGGCAGCCCAGCCTGGTTGGAATCAGTGGTTGGATATGGCTGTCTTGCATGTTCTGGGTAGCCTCATGTAATACATAATCCTGCCAGCGGGAGAGGTATAATGCCACATCATGTAATGCAGACTTGTTTAGAGCTTAGTTCTGCCTTGCCTGCTTTTATCGCAGTAGTTCCACTGGCCCTTTTTGATGATGACCCCATCCCCATACTGATTGACTTAATGAAGGCTTGTGAATAATCCATCTCTGTGTGCTTTGCTATACACCTCCTCCAGGCTTTGAACAGCATGGTCATACTTTGCTGGAGCTGCTTTAGCACATCTCCATCTTAGACAGTGCCACAAACCACTGTAAACAAAGATGTTCCTAGCTGAATACTTTCTTTCAGAGTATTTCTATTTTTCCATTCAAGCTTCAGTGCACCAGTGTGTTACTTACCTGCACTCAGGAGGCAGGAACGCTGCAGAGCCCATGAGATTGCTACTACAAAGGTGATAGTGGAGGACCTCACTTAAAATGACAGAAGTATCTGCATTAGTGCTGGGTGTTTACTGCTAAATAGGAAAGTTGCGTGGATTGCCATGTATTAAGTAGAACAGGAGCTGCAAATCAGAGCCTCTGTGTATGCAACACATTTGACAGATGAGGTTTCTTCTTCACATTAGTTCCCAAAATGCAAAATAGTAGTCATAAATCAGGCAAGGGCTTTGTCAAGTTTTATTTGTAAGTCCCTGCAATGGTGGAATATTCTGCATTGCTCCTTGGCTTGTGTTTGGTTGTTGAGACCATACAAAGGAGCCAGGCCCTTCCCAGCAGCAAGAATTTCAGCAAATGCTCTCAGCTGGGTTTTCCACACCCACTGTTCCTCCTTGTAGTCCAAATACAAGCTGGAAAGTTTTGGTTTCTTTTGGCAATAGGCTGCATGCCAGCTTCCCAAGAGGAATGGTAACAGATTTGCTGCTTGAGATATTTAGAAACACTGAAACTAGCAGAGGAAGATGGTAAGGGACAGAAGACAGGATAAGTGCCTACCTATAAAATTAGTGACATCTGCATGGTGAGGGGGTTGTTTCAGACCTGCTGATGGAAAGAGTGGGAAAAAGCAGGGCAGTGACACCTATTGACAAAAGGTTTTAGACAGCCAGCTCAGTTTTATTCCATTTGTGGACACCTGAGCACTGTTCAGAGGACATGCAGACACCCTCCACAGCAAAGTGAAGCCTGCTGGCAGTAAGCTTGCTTTTCTTAGTTACTTTTCACACAGCTTTTAGAAGCACCTCTTGGGATCTGTCAAACAGAGGTTTACAGCCATTGCTTTAGTAGCAGACCTACCCAAGCTCTGCTGTTCCCGTGTGGCTGGTAGGTGTCTGGCAGAGGGTCCCCATCCCAGCTTCCTTGGCATTCTCAGAACCAAGCTGCACCATGAGGACAGCCCTAGTGATACCTCAGAATGGTTCGATCTGTCTTGCCACAGACAGGGCAACATCAGGAAGGCAGAAATGCTGCAAGCTTGTTCAAGCATCTTCTTTTCACAGCATAACACTTGCAGTATAGTGAGAGGTACTCCAGTGGGATACACTGCAAAACATCCAGGTTATGGTTTAAGTCTGAACTGTTGGCATCCTCTGGTCTATGCAGAAGGAGAATAAGCTAAAGCCATTTTCCGCTTTTTAACAGTTCTGCTGTTCTCATAAAATATGTTTTACTTAATTCAGGCAAACCACATTGGCTTTCTAGTCTCTACTCCACCTCCTCCTCCTTCTCCAAGGCTTCTGTTCTTCTGTATTATGTGTAGGAATTTCTGACATCTAGCATCTAGTACCAGGTTGCCTTCACCGTCTGGTCTCCTGCTGGGGCAGGGGCACAGCCAGGCAGAGATGAAAGGTTCTGGATCCATAATGAGCTCAGTCTCCCTAAGAGCATATAAAATGTGAACAAGGTTGGGGTGATGCTGGCACACTTGCTATGAACACAGGCAGAGCCCACAACACCATCCACACCACTTGGGCACAGCCAGATATGGCAGTCTACTCTGAGGATAACCTAAACTCACATTTGTGTCATAATATATTTCACATGAAGTGAGCAAAAACACCAAGACAAGAAAGTTCATACTGGGACAGCTGTGGATGAAAGTGACTGTGACTGCTGCCTGGCTTTGTTCCAGGGACTGTGGGAAGCAAAAATAAGGACAGTCAGGATGAGAGGGAAAGATTTAGACCAAGACAGAGAGATTTATCATAGTTTTTGTCTGTTGCAGAAAAATTGAAGTTCTGTGTTATTAAGAAAAAAGACATTTCTCAAGAAAAAGATGTAGTGATTTTTTTTTTAATCAAGTAAATAGCACCACAAAGGATTCTTCTCCTAGGTCCCCTGATAGTGCTTTGTTCACTCATGATTTATTAACAGCTGTCAGTGAGTATATAAGGAGCAGTGACTTGAAAACTGGAGAGTAAGAATGGAAATCAGGACTTCTGATATCTTTATGGGCAAGCTACTGCTGCCAGATCACAGCTTTAGTTCCAGACACCTTTGCTTCTTGACTACCCTCCTACGTGCTTCAGGAGCAGAAGGTCCATCCCAGTGCTGTAAGAAGGGGTATTGAATTTTGCAATTGGATCCCATTTTCTTCAGTCCCCTGGTGCAGCAGGCTGGAAATTCTGCATCAGTTTTAAAAATAATTTCTTTAATCTTGCATTTCAATGAACACAGTAAGAAAATATAACTAGTCATGAATCTACAGATCTGCGTTCTGATAACATTTGATATATTTTGCTCAGGAGCCTGCCCATCTCCAGTGCTTGGCAGGTTTTTGTATTGCTAAAATTGTAATGGCTTCCTGAAATTTTCTGAGCAGAAGAACATTTTAGGTAGCTAAGAGAGCAGTTGGAGCATAGGTGAGATGGATTATCATCTTTAAAGTTGTATTTCCCAAACTCTTAATAAAGCATCATTGTGCATCATTGTGTATTGTTAAAGACCAGTTCTTCATTTGGGAGAAAACCTGAGAACCCATTGAACAAAAAGATTTTCATCACACTTACGGTTCCCACTTGCTGAACATAGAATCTTACTCCATTTGCTCAGTTTGGTTAATCTACTTTTAACTTTGTGTAGTTTAGTGGATGAAAGAACTCTGTTGTTAACTAGTTATCACTGTATTAATGCATTTTCCTTATCCTAGAAGCTCTGAAGCCTGTATTCCATTTCACAAACTCTCTCAGGCTATTAAAGGTGAAAAGTCATCGTCAGCCTTTGTAACACTTCTGATGAAGTGCAAGTCATTATAGAATAATGGGATTTAAAAAGTGCTAGTCTGACCGGGCTCTTACACTGCACCCACCAGCTCCTGTTTCTCATATTACTAAATTTAGGACTGAAACCTCAGAAGCGTTGTGTTGGGGGAGGCTGGGTAGGGACTCAAGCAGAAAGACCACATCCCTGATTTCCAATAGTAGAAATACTAAGCCTCAGCTTTCCCCTAGCCTCCTTCTTCTATTTACTCATTGCTAGTGTCATGTACTCATCTCTAGGAAAAAAAAAAAAAGCAACACAAAAATGAGCAATCTGATACAACAAGCAGTGCTAGCCAAACAGGTTCACCAGAATTAAGCCTGGAGTGTCCCAACCTTTTTTAATTCCAGGGAGGAGCATGTTCCCATAGCATGTCCAGCTTTCATACCTGTGAAACTGCTCTAAGCTGCCCAGAGACACAGCTTGACTCCTCTGTATTGAACCCATTTAAAGTTCTTCACTGATAAGGCAGGGCTTGCAAAGAGGTAAAATGGGGAAAGCCTGGCTATCATACAGCTTTGCCCTAAACTGTGTGTGGTACTGAGCTTTGTTGTGTGATTAACAGGCAACATTTAATTATTTCAGGCTCGTCGTTCCCAATAAGGGCTATTCGTCATTAGACCAGAGTCCAGATGAAAAGCCACTCGTAGCCCTGGACACGGACAGGTATGCAAAGTGTTAGATGATATACATTATGGTGCAAGTGAGTTTTCATGCCAGAGTGCAGCACTGAAGTTAACTCCTGCTGAAATGGTTCTTACAGGCTGCTTGCGCTCTTCCTTGCTGTGCCCTTTGGCATATGCCATAACTGGTCTATGTGTGTAAACAAGTAGGAAGAGACATGCATAGAGCGCTGTTTTGGAGAGATCAGAGGGGCACAGATGAAAGTTGCTCTCCAGGCTCCCTTCATGTGACCTCTCTCTGTCTCAAGGACAGCTTCACGGCACAAGAAAGTAGGGCTAAGCAGGGAGTCCAGCTCTCTCTAACTTTTCCCTTCTTGCTATATCTTCTCCTTCCCTGCAGTGATGATGACTTTGACATGTCCAGATATTCCTCTTCAGGATACTCATCAGCTGAGGTGAGTTATACTCTCTCCTGCCATCTTCGCCATGAATTTTAATAGCAGAGCAGCCAGAAACGTATTAGAGTGGCCTTGTACTGCCAGAAATGACTACACAACGAATTTACCAGGGGTGTAGCCTCCGTGAGTCTGGAAGAGACCATGGCAGGAACTGTGTCATGTTTCTTTCTTCCCTGGTGATCCAGTTGGCTCCATCCCCACACTGCTGTGGCACAGAGATCTGACCCTCAGCTGTTTTCACAGCTACCTTTGGCTTCATTCAAGCTTTTCCCAGTTCTGCTTAGTCCTACAGTGTTGGCCCATGTGGTACAAAATCATCAACATGTCTGACACACCAGCTCAGCAACCATATGCTTACCAAGAACACAAATAAAGGATCTGAGAGTGTGCTGTGGTTTCTAGTTCTTGGGATGGTCAGGGTCACGGGGTGCATGTTTACTTGGAGCAGGCAGAAATTCCAGGAAGGACTTGCAGATATGAACTCTTGCCCTTTCAAAGAGAAAAGGCAGGAAGCTCAGGCTTGTTAATCCCTCTCCATTGCTTCTGAATATATTCCCAAGCTCTCCCTGAATTAGTTGCTCAACCTGTAGCTACTGCTTCTGCAGGATCTGATTTTATATCCAGAGCCCTGAGTGCCCTTCTGCACACAAGCTGCTAGGAGCTTTTCCCCCTTGTTTCCCTTCCTTGGGCAAAATACATCTGAAACACAGAGAAACAGCCAAGAGCAGGAACCAGATCAAATGATGTGGGCCATTCTCTGGGCCCTGATGAAGTACTGTTCACCTGTATCTGGTTAGACAGCACTTGAGTCTGAGATAACAAAAAGCACAGAGGCTTTACCACCTTTCAGCTGCTATAGTGTGCCCCAGACTGACAGGAGGGACTGCCCAGCTGCCAGTTTGTTTATTAACATTATTATTACGTTGAAGGGCTTGTCTTCATGGAAAGATTATTCCAGAATAAAATAGTTCATCAACTTGCTAGTGTGGAATATCTCACTCTAGATATTCCTGTTCTAGAAGAAGCTGTAACAGAAGGCAACCCTCACCTGTGGTCAAAAACTGGGACTCTCATTGGTGGGGCAGCTACAATTAATGGGGAAATATATTCCAGAATAAGGGACCGCCTTCATCTTTCACCATCAGAAGAAAGACATTTCAAGTGTTTGACTGTTAATCTCTTTGTCTGTAGCAGATCAACCAAGACTTGAACATCCAGCTGCTAAAGGATGGGTACCGGTTAGATGAGATCCCAGATGACGAGGACCTCGACCTAATCCCCCCTAAGTCGGTCAACCCTACCTGCATGTGTTGCCAAGCCACCTCCTCCACCGCCTGTCACATCCAGTAGTGAGGCCGGCAGGCTGTGATCAGTGCTTTCCACTATAACTGTAAAACTTAACAGCCATTGCTTCCTCCTATGGTAGGACGTGCACCTCTTTGTGTTCATGGAGCCAGGAGAAACCAAAAAATTCATTTTATGATTGATTAATAAGTTATTTTAAACTATAGTTAAACAAAAGAGAAGTTGCTCAAGGTGCCAGGCGGTGCCTGGCAGAACTGACTGGTCTGAAGAGCAAATGCAGAGGGGTCCAGAGACACCTCCTTGATTTCTGTAGGCACTGGGGATATTTTGTAAAGTGTCTGTTCCAGAACGGGAAGGGTCAGATGGGGATACAGGCAATCCTGCCCACTAAAACTAATCCATATGCGAGATTAGGGGTGAGTCTGAGGTGTCAGGGGGTTTACCAGTGAGTGGAGGTCAGTACTTAATTCATTCACTAAACCTGTTTCATTTGCATAACCAAAATGGTACTGTAACTGGGACACAGGAATGGGAATGGAGCAGGGCAAGGCTAGCCAGGACTAGCATGACACAGTTCATTCACTTGTGAAGAGGACAGATAGGTGGCATTTCACTGTGAGTCAGTCCTACCTAGAGCTGTCATGTCACATATCAAATGCAATTTACCCTTAGCTCCACATTAAATTATCACCAAACACATGAGATTCAATCTGCAATCCATCTTTGCTCTTCAGGGATTCAGTCCTTGCCCAAGAATACCATATTCCCGAGTTCAGTCCAGTCACGTAGACTCACTTCAGGCTATACTTAAATCCTGTGAGACCCATCTGCTTTCAAAAATCTTAAACTTTGTTCAACTAAGAAAAAATGAGTCCTGCACGAGGCAGGAGTAGAGCTGTACAGTTTGAAGGTCAATGCCAAAAAAGCTAGATGAAGAAAGCACTTTTTCACAGTGCTCAGCTGCTGATATTCTCTAGACACTGCGTCTCTTGGTGCCTGTGGGAGAGATTTGTTAATGCTGAAGGCATCTGTGTGGTGGTGTCAGACTTTAGGGAAGTTTTCAGCAACAGCAGGATTGTGAACAGCTTCAGCTGAAAAAAAAACATCAGAGGAAACTACTGTTTATCCCATCTCTGTCTATTTGTGAACCAGGCTTTGTCTGTGTTAGAGCTGTCCCATGTTGGAAGCAATGGTGTTTATTTGGTGCTGGAATAGTCAGGAAACCTGGAGTGGCCAGACTGAATTGCCAGTTCACCAGCAGATTGTTTTGAACGCAAAATCATTTCTGTGATTAGGAGATGTGTCCTCTCCCTGGCTGGTCTTACACTGCTGGCTTCAGCGTGTGTGGGGCTCAGGCGAGGGGTGGGCTGGCGTTCTTCTCCGTGTTGGAATCTTTAGCCACAGGCATGACTGTGCGCCTGCCTTGGGTCATCACTTGCTTTGCAGCCTGGGGAAGGGAAAAAGCAAGGGCAGTTCTGAGCTTGCTGTCAGAGTTCCTGAGTCACAAGGCAGATCCTGAGCTCTGCCCCAATGGACAGATCCCCCACCTGAAATTGCATTAAGTGAGCTGAGTCTTTGAGAAGTCGTCTTCATGATCAAGAGGAGATTTATTTAACATCCTGGGGTTTCACTCTGTGCAGTGCAAAGCATGATGCCATCCACAGTGTGAGCAGAAGAGCAGGCACACAAGATTCCTGGGCTTTACTATTCACTAGCTGGTTTGAACCACTTGTAAAGCTGTGTTTGCCCCCCCTCCCTAAAACAGCAGGCTGCCACCCTCACTCCAGGCCATAGGAAGAGGCCTGAGTGGTGCTGTTTACTGAGCATCCCTGCCTCCTTGTGCAGAAGCGCTGGTTCACTTGCCAGCTCCTCTAGGAAGAGTGTTCCTCGAGTGAACTCCTTTCCCTTTCTCCTCACCTGATAACGCTGAGGGGCAATATTTCCAAAATGTCTCTAAACAAGCACAAAGCATCAGGTCTCTGATTCTTCACTTCTTCCTTTGTGTGCCTGCTTTCCTCCCCAGTGCCACCGTAGGTTGAGGTTAGCAAGTTGTCTGGAAGTGGGGGAAGAGCCCTAACAATGCTGTGTAGAGAGAAAGGATAAAATGGAAAAAACATTCCTTAAGGAATCTTGTTTCTTAGTGGGCTTAGTGGGGGAAAGTAGTCAAAACCTAACAGAAACACCATGGTCAAACCAAATCTTACAGGGCATGACTGAGTCTCTTTAAACCTTCACTCTTCTAAAGAGGGACTTTGCAGTTCAGCATTGGTACCATGCAGCATCTTCATCACATTTATCCTCCTGGGTCAGTCTCTGTGCCTTCCAGCCAGGCTGCACACGCTCAGCCTTTACCACAGCCCTTGCTCAGGAGCTCAGAGCGTTGCAGAGTGCCTGCTAGAGCAACGAGCCATCTATTTACACGGATCAGCCGTGGAAGGCTGCAGGTCCCACAGGTCTCTGTCATGCTGCCATCATGTTCAGTCTGAGATGGAATGAGGCTTGCTGACACTGTATTTCCCAGGGTTAATGCCTCCCCTCTGAAGGACAGACCTTCCCTGATAACCACTGCTCCATGGCACCACCACCAAGTCCTTTTATTGCCCCTGTTGCTGGGTTTTGCCTGCCGTGTGCCCTGAGGCATTCCCTAACCCTGCAACCTTGCAACTGCCCTCAGCCCTTTGCACTGTGTGATGTGCATCTGCTTCTAGCACAACCCTTTACGGAGGGAGGGGGATTAATTTAAATGTTACACCCAGTGCTTCCTCCAAACACAGAGGGAAGCACATGCCAGGTGTTTTTCCCTGCACGCAGAAGGCGTTGGTTGCACAAATAGCTGGTTTGGCATGACAGTACAGGACCATAAAATTGGCAATTTTTTGGCTTCTCCTCTCTATGCTTTGTGTTCATATATTTTACTAGGGGAATAAAGTAGAAAGGGTGGGGAAAAGTAGTTACCTGTGTAGGGTCATTATCAGGAAGACTGAATGGATTAAGGCAATGCACATGTGGCTATCGTAGAAAATTGAACACTAACCCTTCTGAACTGCAGCCCCTTAAGCAGGTCGTGACCATGGGGCATGTTTGTTGGCTCGTTATGGAATACAGTGGACAGCCTGTCGATATGTATTAACTGCAGATTGGGCTGTCTGGTCTCGTGTTCAGACCTTTGCTTCAGCCAAAAGGTTTTCCTTGTGCCCTCATTGGAAGTTACGCTGTGGTGCCTTCCTGGGAAGGTGTATAGATACATGGCCATTCTGGTGCTGCTCTCCTTAGAGCAGGCTCTGCCACCATGGCTTGGAGAAGGCAAAAGCAAAGAGCACGGACCCTGACTCTCTGTCACAGTGTTTTAAAGCCCTAAAACCTGCTGAGCTGCTGAGCGCTCTCCTAAATGCAGATTGCATGAAAGAAAGCAAGTTGTTCCTTGTTCCAGTCTTTGCACCAAACCAGATGGCCTCAGATCAGGCCCCATTTTCAGTCCAAAGCTGTACAGAATACCAAGGAGAGGAGCACCGTGGAGTATGAAAGGCTGCATTGCTGTCCATCCATATTACCATGCAAATAGGATGTAAGGATATTGATTCTGGTGCCTCCACAAAGGAATTTGCATTTTAAGCCTCCTAAAGCCAAGCTGGCTTTTTGTTAGGGTTTTATGTAATTTCAGTCACCGAATTACCAGAGTTTAAGCAAGTCATTTCCTTTTATCCAATGTTAATTTTGCCCTTTAATGTAAGCTGGCTTTGAACTCCAGGGTCTCAGCACTCAACTCTGTCTAGTCTGCAAACTCCCCGTTTCCAGGTGTCTGTGTTCCTCCTAGTGTTGAGAAAGGTCTTTAGATAGCATGGTCTAGCCTGCTTTTCTGGTGGTTGTAAATAAACTTTGGCTGAAAGAAGGCTGATATCCAGGTGGCCATCCCGAAGGCTCATTTGATGTCTTATCAGACATATCTTGAAGCCAACCCTTGGAAGAGCCACTGGATCATATCTGACATTGCTGCATGTCTACCCCCAACATGTACATTTGGCCATTGGGTCTGCTGTGCAGTTCTGGCTGTCTTGCCTTGCAACTGCAAAAGCAGGCAACCAAACCTGCTGCACGGACTTTGAAAGGGATTTCAGGATGCTCCCCCATGGACAGGATGGACTCAGCTGCTGCTGGTTTGTCTCTCCAGCTCCTTTCCCCAAAGGAGGCACCTGCTCTGCTCAGCTGTGTGCTGGCTGACACACTCTGTTATCCTCAGCAGAATACTTTCCTCTCCATGCAGTGTCTGTCCCTGGACTGGCCTGCAAGCTGTACAACAGCATGCAGGAGGCTTGGAAAGTACAGTGCCCTGTGTGTGACTCAACAGAAACATCAAGATGCTTTTGAAGAAAGGAAGGACCCCGCTGGGCACCAGATGGAAAGACAGGAAAAGGAAAACAAGCGGTAACTAGAAAGGTTGCCAAGTGCTGTCCCAGCCTAGGGCAGATCGCAGTTGTCCGAGTTAATCTATCTCAGCACAGTGCTAATACCAGCAGGGAGCAAAGCTTGCTTTCAGATGCACACCCCAGAAACACCGTGTTCCTGAGTTTGCATTGCAGCCAAATGCTACTGCAGAGAGTCTGCTGGACTGCTGGAGCACAGAAATGAAATCTGGGGTCCGTTTTGCTGCTGTTGGCACATGGTACACATTCACTGTAACCTCAGGCAAGTCATATCGCCTCTTGATGTCCATTCCCTTCTGCAGCACAGGGGAAGAACCTGCCTTCCCAAGGTGCTGCCACCACCCTCCGTGGATGTTGCCAAGTGTGTGATGGGCACCCTTGGTTGGATAGCAAGCAAGATGCAGAAAGCATGCTATAGGAATTTTATGTGTATCTTCAAAGCTCTACTCTGCTTTCCCTCTGTTTACCACCTTCTGGTGTTGCTTGTGTGTGCCAGAAGGCGACAGGGTGAAGATCAGTAGAGAGATTAAACAGCTTTGCAGGAAGATGTTTGGCAAGGATGTGTTTCCCAGTTATTTGGCGGCTGGCAGAAGCCACAACTGGCTTCTCAGTCTGCGTGCTGCCACAGGGAACACATCCGATTTGGTGGCCCAACAGCACCATGCCCTGCTAGTAGAACTAAGGAATTTAGGAGTGAAACTGTGACAGCAAGTACTGATGGGATGGAAGAAAGCACTGAAGGGCTCATTTTGGGATACTGGCAATTTCCTGATCTTTTAGCATCCATATAATCATCTGAGGGTATAAGCTGGCAGTTTTGCCTGGACTCTTTGTTTTTCTGTTCTCCCTTCAAGCTCACAGAGGGCATGGCCACTCTTACCTAGAATGAAGTAGGCTTTTTCACTTGGCTGCTGCTTGGCTCAGCAAGCACAGGCTGCATATTCAAAAGAAACATCTGCATAGCTGGGCAGTGCCACAGGGTAGGTTTAACCTAAGGGGAAGGCATGGGAAGGTCTTTATTTTAAGGTACTTTTCACCTCTAGGGGAACACTGCATCCTTGTCACTTCCTTTCAAGGGTTTCCTGTGAGAGGAATTGCTCCAAGCCTTGAGCTATGTCTCATCAGACAAACCCACCCCTGTTACAGTCACAGAAGCCCTGAAGCAGAAGGTCCAGCAGTGTAGGGTAGGGGAAGAAGCTGTGACCTGGGATTACCTGCAGAAGATTAATGCAGGTTTCTCACAGGGGCTGGCATCCATATTTTAACTCCCTACATTACACTTCCAAAAAATTACAGCTACATCCCCTCCTTTGCCCCTCTTGACACTGGTGGCAACCCCAGGATCACAGCAGCTAAACGCTGCCTGGCTGAGCACTGCTTTGGCAGCTTGCTGGGGAGGCAAAGCCTGGGGATTAGTTGAGATTACAAGGAGCAGAGCACCGTGGCCCACACAACCGTGCAGCAA
>VZRW01008799.1:65334-76127 GCA_013398125.1 Aegotheles bennettii
GAGCCCTCCAACACCTTCTCCCTGCTCGCTCTGGTCCCTATGGGCTGAGAATGGACACACTTGCTGCATCTCCCAGCCAAGGGACAGGGCTCAGCCCCAGCCCTGCTGCCCCCCTTGCAGGTCCCAGCCCCTACCCCCCTGAAATATTCATGGTCTGCGATGATGAGTTAATTTAATTGTCCTGATGAGGAGCTGAATAATTTACGTCCTTGGGAGCAGGTCAGGAGACATCATTAGTGGCTGATCATGGAGCAGGGAGGGGAAGCAGCCAAGCCCCCACCCCACTGCTCAGACACCAAGTGAACAACAGGGACCCGAAAGCATCCCCATCCTGGTGTCCCTGTGGCCAGGTGGCATGTGGTGAGGGCCAGGTCACCAAGCCCTCCGATGCTGTGGGATGGGAAGGTGGCCCCATCCTGGCATGCCATGGACCTCCTGGTCCTGCGGTCCCGGCAGGCTCCAAGGCACAGCCTCCCTCCATCCCCATCATCACTGCTTTGGTCTGTGGCCAGCAGCGATGGCTGGGATGAAATATGTCTGGGAGAAGGGGCCGGCGTGCTCCGGATTCCTGAGATAATGGGGACAGGCAGGACAGGGACCTTTATTTACATTTTTTCCTTAAAATTTTGGCCTCTTTCTGGTGAGACCCCATCTGGCTGCCGTGAAGATAAGCGGGGCTGGCAAGGGCTCTTGGGGGTCTGATTGCATTTCAGGGAGCTTATCCCTCCCTCGAGCCCTGATGCTTGCCCTGGTCCATGCACCCCATGAGGGTGGGGGGCATGGCTGAGCGGCAACTGAGGGCTCGGGTCTGGCTTCTTCCACATCAAAATCAATATTTCTTCCTCTCCGCTGGTGTGACAGCGACCTGGGGGCCTGATCCACACTGTCCCCTCATCCCAGCAGTGCCAGGGGAAGTCATATCTCCTGCTGGCTTGGCCTCCCCCCTTGGTGGAGAAGGCAAAGCCCAGGGTAACGCTGTCATGATGGCCACGCCAGGAAATTTCGGGCCAGAGGCCATGGTGGAGGCAGGGGCTGCAGCCAGCTGCCCGATAACACCTGGATTTCCTCCCGGTGCTGCCTGGCATCCAGCCGGTGGGGAGGGCTGGGGCACAGGGGCTGCCCAGCCACGGCACCCCGTCCCCCCGCAGGAGCAGCCTGGCTGCCCCGTGGTCCCAGAGGCAAAGAGCTGACCCCCGCAGGGGTCCAGTGCTCCGGCAGTGCTGGGGGTCCTGGTCTGTGCCCCTCTCCCAGTGCTGAGAGTATCGCTGCCCCGGGGAGGGAGTGGTGAGAGGGGCTGCTGTGACCTGCAGATGCCTCCTGCACCTGGACCCCTGGGGGGTCCTGTCCCCACTGTCACCCCCTGTGCAAGCCTGGCCGGGGTCACCCAGGGAGGCTGCCTGGGAGGTCTGGCATGACTGGGGCTGGGGGGCAGAGGCGGGACCTGCCATGGCCACCCCAGGGGCCAGAGCCGGCTGAGTGGGTGCACAAGGGGTCCCTGCACCCCACACAGCTGTGCAGCCGTGCTCGCACACTCACACACGCAGGGACTCACACATACACACCCCGACGGGCAGCACTCACAACCCCCTCAGACACAACCACTCCGTGCACACGTGCTCAGACACACGCAGGCGGGCTGGCGTGCACACACACACCTCTGTGCTTGCACACACGTGCAGCTACACGTATGCACGAGCACATGCACCTCACCAGACATGTGAGCGTGCACACATGTGCACTCACACGTGTGCACACACACAGCCCCTGTGAGCACACACACGTGCACATGCTGCACACCCACCCACATGAACGCACACCCATGCACACTCCTGCACATGCACACACACGTGTGGTCCCACACACACATACATGCACCCCTATACGTGCATACCCACAAATGCTCACAAACACACGCATGGGCACAAGTGTACAGATGCCCGTGCCCACACACACACACGTGTGCTGCCCGCCCAGGGTGCCCGCGGGTGCTCCCCACCCAGCCACTGCCCCCCCGTCCGCTCTCCAGAGTTTGAGAGCAAGAAAGAATTTTAAATGCATTGACCCCTGACCCAGCTCTGCCTGCGAGGGGAAGCCAGACCCCGGGCTGCCCCCAGCCAGAGGGGGCCGGGGGGGCTGCAGGGGATGGCGAGCCCTCAAAACCGGGGCGAGCACAGGGGAGCACCCTGTCTCACCCCCCCTTTTCCTGTACGCAGTGGTCCTGCTGCCTCGGGGGGACTGACAAGAGTCACCCCAAAACCTCACTGCCCACAGCACCCACAGCTTGGGGACGTGGCAGGCAGCTGCCCCACGCTGTGGGGGGGCTCTGTGGGAGCGGGATGCCCTCTCCATGCCCTCTGCAAGAGGTCCCGGGCCCCCTACCCCAGCTCCTGCCCGAGTCCCGGCATCCCTGCCAGCCGCACAGAGGGGCTGCAGCGGTGGCGGTGTAATTAAAAACGCAATTAAGCGCTGCCACTTAGCAGAAAAGTCATACAGTTTGGGGATAATTATCTGACAATATAACAAGTTGCCCGACATTAATCAGGCGCTGATCTGCTCCAGCAGCTGCGCTCCCTGCTCCGGCCGCTCCCTTAATGGCATCCTTCAGGAGACAGCAATAAATCAGGCCCTTATGGGGGCCCTAGGGGCAGCACACTGTCCCCTGCCCGCTCCCTGCCTGCATTTTGGGGGTTTTTGGGGTGCCCAAGTAGCACCCTGCCTGCCCAGCCCCGGGAGGTTTCTCTCCTGCCTATGGGTGCTGAGAGCTCTTGGGGATCAAGAGACGTTTCTTGGGGATCAGCCATCACCCTAAGGGGGGGGGCTGGTGGGGCACCCCTAAAAGGAGCCCTCCTGGGAGGGATGGTCATGCCCAGGCAAGGTGCCCCAGGCTGGGTGTGCTCAGTGTTCTCCGCCGAGGGACACACATCATCCCACTGCTCTCCCTGGGGATGGGGCTGGCGAGGGGTCCCTGGGTGGCTGGGGGTTTGGGGTGGGGTTGCACCAGCTCCCGAGGTCATCAGTGATGCAGGGAATTAATGAGTATTTATGGTTTGTATTTACTGCTGTTAATGAAGTCCTGATGCTGGAACAATGTTAACTTTGGAGCAGAGGTGGGTCTTCCCACTGCATCACCCGGGGATCATCCCTGTGCCAGGGCAGCCCCAGCCGCTCCCCCATCCCAGGTGCCCTCTTGGTGCCACGCCCTGGCTCAGATGCTGGGGGGTCCCATGCCGAGGGGACCCCTCGGTGTCACGTCTCCCTGGCCTGGAGGTGAGCCCTTTTGTTCCCCCTTCCCAAATTTGCTGCCACAGCCCACGTGGTAGCACAACAGGCTTGCAGCTGGATCCTCCCACGCTCCTGTCCCACAGCCCTGGGCTTTGCCTGTCCCTGTCCCCATCCCTGTCCCAGCCTGCCCGTTTTGGTGGGGGGAGACGACACAGCCCTGTACAGCTCCGACTTCTAAGGGCTAGAGATAAAAGCAGAGCTCGTTGCCTTTGTTCAGGCTCTGGCCTGCGTGGGCTGGGGAGGGGGAACCCACCAGAAAGAAGCCAGCAGCTTAACACATTCACTTTGCCCCTAATTTGCCGGTTCTACCACAAAATCCCATTACAAAGGGCTTAGCGGCTGCGCCCAGGAAGAGGTCACTGCTGGAGGCCCCCGAGGAGCTTCACCGGCCACAAAAAGCGCGAGAAAAGAGCAACCCCGGCTCCCTCGGGTGCTTCCCGGCACGGTGAGGGATGGGCACCGTGTCCTGGGGTCCTGCTGTCCCCTCCACCCCGCACCTGGCAGCGGGGCAGAGCGGTTGCAAAGGCGCAGCTGGGTTAATTTACCTTTATAACTCCAAAAGCAAATAAAATGGGGCTCGGCATTGATCTGCCGGCGTTGAGCGGGGCCATAAAACACCGGTGCGGAGCAACGGGCGCTGCCTGAGATCCGGCCGCGTCGGGCTGGCTCCCGGCGATTTGATGGGGGATGTGGCTGTGGTGGCCTCCCAAAGTGCATCAGAGGGGACGGGGTGATCCCATACTTGGGTACACAGGGAGGGTGCTGGGGGCTGTGTGGAGCCCAGAGCTGCTCACAGCATCCCCGTGCCGTGGGGACCGGCTGTGCCAGGCTGGGAGAGCTGTCTGCCACCTCGGAGCACCTGGCTCAGCTGGGCTGGGGGATTTTGGGGGAGCCTGAGGGCAGGGCAGGGAGCGTGCACGGCTGGAGCTGGTGTGGGTGGGTGTGCAAGGGAAGAGGATGCCGCGGTGGGTGTGCAGGAGCGCGCACATCCACGCAGCCGTGCTGAGCTGCACACACCTCCGAGCGCGGCAGCCCACGCATGAGCAAGCATGCACACGGGGACCCTCGGTGGGTTTTGGACGGACCGGGACAGACCTAGCAGCGGCACAGGTGACAGCACGGCATGCCTGTGATGCAGGCATCCCCACGGGATGGGAACGGTACCGGGCTGCGGCACAGCCGTGTGCTTGGCACCGCTTCGGCCGAGCCCCGGCACGCCGGCAGAGCGGCGAGCGAGGCCCGATGGTGCTGAAAGAAGCAAGGCGAGCGCCCGAATGGGATGGAAATGAGTCCCCAGGGGTCCGCACGGCACAAAGGCGCCCGCTGGGGTGGGCCGAGACCTTCCCAGCCCCTTGCTACAATGTTTGCAAACACTGGAGGCCACTTATGGCGGGGCAGCCGGCGGGGAGGGCGAGGGGGGCTCCTGGCATCCCCCTCCAGCCAGGGGGTCTCCGAGCACCGTGCTGTGCTGGGGTGGCAGAGCTGGGCACGGAGCCCAGCCCCGGGCCTGGCGTTGCCCCACAGATGCCCATGGCACCCCAGATGGCGGGGCCGAGGTGGGCAGGGGCTGCCCATCGCCTTTGTCGGCAGCCCCGGCGCGGGAGCCAGGGGAGCGGGGAGCGGCGGGGAGGAATGTTCCCGCTCAATGCCCACCATGCCGGGGCTGACAGCCCTGAAATCGGGCTGTCACATCCCGTCTGGGCAGCCCTTCACCTCCGTTTGTGGGCTCCTTGTTCGGCTCCCGCCACATTCAGCGAACACAAACACAGCACTTAACCCTCTGGCTCCCGCCGGCCTGGGGTGCAGGGCTGGGATGTGCCATCGCCGACCTGCTGCAGCATCCATAGGGATGATGTGGGACGCCCCATGGTGCTAGGCTCTCTGGAAGGGAAGTTTTAGGGTCCCCAGGACCCCCCACAGCCCGAGGGTTGCTCTGAGCCAAGCCCCACTGCCTGTCCTGCCACGGGGGGGCTCACGCCAACCCCTGCGACGCCCCACAACCTTTCACACCACCACCTCCCTCCAGAGCCCACGACCACCACGAGACCCCTTCCCACCCCCCCGCGGGGACACCCACCCTGCAGCAGCCCCAGCCCCCGATGAAAGCAGGAGCAGGGAGCCTTTCCTTTGACACAATTAAGCAGCCCTAGGTCCCAGCGCCTCGGCTCGCCGCAGTGTGTTAAATTAATGTAGCAGAAAAAATCATTATGCAGGGACACAGATGGAAGTGACCAAGCAGAAAATGCGATGTGCAGCGGCGGAGGGACCCCGTGTAAACACCACGGGAAGGACAGGTTTCCCAGCTCCCAGGCGAGGAGGTGACCACAGCCTGCTGGGGGGTTCCCCCCTCCACTGCCGCGGGGGCAGACCCCGGGTGGAGCCGGATGCGGGGGTCCCCAGGCGGGCGAAGGGAGCGCATGGTGGGACCCCCTGGGCAGTGGCTAACGCGGCTGTGGCAAGGGCTGGCCAGCGACCTGGGCAGTGCGTGTGGCCGGGCCTCCGCTCGCAATTACCATGTCATTATGTGCCGGCACAGCCATGGCTAACGGAGCAGAAAAGCGGCCCCTGCTCAGCACCCGCGGGGAACGGGGTGGGGGAGCCCTGGGGGACCCCGCGGGAGCACCCAGCTACACATGTACCCATACCTGCACACAACACATGCACCCCCGAGTGCCACCAACACTGGGGACCTCTCCCTGGGTGCACAGCCAGGTCTCTCCTGCCTTCACAGCCCCAGGGGACCCGCACGCACCCAGGGGAACCCCACTGGCCCCAGGGAAGCTGCCCAGGGAGGGAAAAGCCCTGGGGCAGACAAAGCCCTGGGGATTGGCTCTAAGCTACTCAGCAAACACCAAGGGCTGCAGGACTGCTCACTGAGACCTTGGGGAACCCCAAATATCAGGCAAAGGCAGACTGGAGGGTCCCCACACTGGGGATGCAGAGGGGATGGAGGGGTGCTGAGCACATGGGAAATGTAGGATGTGCTGCCACCAAGGAAAATCCTCCTCCCCTCCCACAGGATCCTACCTGCTGTTTGAACAGAAGCCAGAGCCTCTCAGCTTGAACCCAGGGGTGTTTCAGGGAACCAGGGCAGCCCAGCTGCCCACCCGGCTGGGCTGACCTTATAGCCCCACAGCTTCCTTCAGACTGGGTCTCACCCCAGCTGGTCACCCTACAGCAAACAAGGACTAATTACATGAGGACTAATGACACACTCACCCTGGTTTGCCAGGAGCTCCCAGGTGTTGGTGTTTGGGTGCTTCCCGTGCCACGTCCTGCTGGGGCCTGGGGTGATGGGACATGGGGATGTACAGGGGGACAAGGGGAGGCTGCCATCCGCCCTGGTGCTGGCAGAGGTTATCACACCGTGGCAGCGTGGGATGATAACCAGAGCTCCCTCCTGTCGGCACCGTGGAGTGTGAGAGTGGGATGGGGACAGAGACGGTCCCCAAGCCTCTGTCCCCTGCCTTGGGAATGCCCTGGGATGGCGGGTGCCCACTCCCCGTCACCTCCTCAGCCGGCTTTGTTTCCATGGGGCCACATTCCCACCTGCCCAATATTCATGTGGGCCCCTTCCCCCCCCAGGGGGTTGCTAATCCCCCCCGAAATGGGCCGGGGGATTGTTGACCGAGCTGCCATATCCCTTGAACAAGCAAGCCCAGGCCCCACAGCTGCCACCGGATTAAGAGACACCCTTTCACTGCCACAGCCCCCCATGCCACAGCACCTGGTCCCTCGAGCACACCCAGCCCCCCAAGCATGATGCTCGGGGGGTCCAGCTGGTGGGAGGCCAAGGGGATGGTCGCTTGGGGCACCCCAGCAGGAAAAGGTGACAGGTTTCCTGTGGCTCTGCTGGCACCCAACATGCCCAATCTGCCAGGTCTGGCTCGTGCTGGTGGTGCCCGGGGAGGGGAGGCTGGGAGCGTGTCACCATGCAGGGTGGCACCAACACCGGCATCAGAGGCTCCCAGTTTGTCCCCTCCCTGCTGTCACCAGCCATGGCGTGGGCAGAGCCCTGCACGGCGATGGCAGAGAGCAAGGAGAAGCTCTCACGCTCCGGAATTGTGGGTCATCGGAATTAAATTAATTAGCTTGTGCAAATGGTGGCTAATTAGCACCTGGCCACGCTGATGCAGAGCTTGCTAAGCCAGGCACCTGCCCCTTGCCCTGCTGCCTCAGTTTCCCTGCCTGCAGCACAGGCGAGCCCAGCACCCAGCTCTCCGTGATGCCAGGGGACATCAAACCAACGGGGAAATATCCCCATGGGGAGAAGGGACAGGCTGCTGGCTGCTTATCGGGGCTGGCCCCACCAAGTGCCCCTGGCTGGGGCAGGCTCCGGCTATCTCCTTATCTCAAGAGCTCGTGCTGGGTCTGGGTGGACGTGTCCACACACAGAAGTGGGTGTTGCTGGATGCCCAAACCACCCTGCCCTGGGCACCGAAGGATGTCTCAGGGGGTTGAATAAATAAGGGTGGGAAGGCCAGAGCGCTGTGGCTCTGCGCTGCTCCCACTGCGGGGAGGGGTGAAAAGGGTCTGGGGGCTGTGGGACGCAGTGGGGCAGCCCTTTGTAGGGGGAGGCAGACACCCTTGAGTGCTATTTGTACCCAGAGAGACCACAAAACGACTTTCGACTCCACCACCAAGCCTCCAGAGCCCTGCAGCAGTATTTGTCCTGGTTAAGTGCACAGGGCAGATAAAGGGTCCTCAAGAGTCCCAAAGGAGCTTGGCTGAGATGCTCGACACCCCCAGAGTGTGTCTGGGGGGGCAAACATCCCATCCTTCCCTTGTGGGGACTCCCTGAGCCCCACAGCAGCCCCAGCAGCAGTGCTGGAGGGTCGTGGGGTGTTAAGGGGAAAAGCTGCTTCCCTGCATTGCGCTAATCCCAGCTGCTCCTGGAGAGCCTCTGACTCTGGGTGACATGTGGCCTTTGCTGGGGACAGCAGCTCAAGGGCGAGCCCTCCTCCCAGAGCAGCCAGTGCAATGGGTGCCATCCCCTAGCAGGTGGACTTGTGGGGCCATAACCACCTTGGGCTGTGGGGACATCCTGGGGGCTGTGGCTGGCAGCTTGTCCTGGCTTGGTGGGACATGGAGGGTCCCCCCAGTACCAGCATTTTGGGGCCAACCTCAGATGGGCGAGGGGGTGGTGCGTGGGGAAAGGCTACTTCAGAAATTGCAAACGCCGGCACAAGCTCTCCTGCCTTCAATGCAAGCGGCAAGTGTGAAGTTAAGAGATAAAGAGGGAATTAGGAGATAAAGTCTGCGTAATCCCAGTTGCTCTATGCAATTAAAATGAGCTTCACCCCGCTGTAATTGGATGGAAGCTGCCTGCCAGCGTCAGTGCGACTGGGAGCATCGGGCGAGCAGGCATGGAGGATTCGCTGCGCCGAGCACGGAGACTTATCTCCCAGCCAGAAAAACCGAGAGGGCAGCGGCACAGAGAGCGGGAGTTAATGAGATGAAAGTGGAAAGCCTGGCACAAAGGATTAGCTCCTGGCCGGCTTCACTGATGAAATCCCAAGGTTTCCTGGGAAGGCTTTCCTTGCACTGCAGCCACATCCTGCCTGGGCCTGCTTGGCAGAGGAGGGATGTGCTTGGAGCAGGAAAATTTGGCTCTTTTTCACCGGTGTGACCCCTCAATGGGGACCAGGCTGTCCCAGCCGCCAGCTCCCCTGGTCCACCCCATCCCTGCCCCAGTGCCCCTCCTGAGGGTCCCTGCACAAGACCATCCCTAACAGCATTTACAGCTGCTGGTATTAAGCAGAAATAAAAAACCCCAAGTGCAGATTAAAAGGACACTGATGAAATGCCAGGAGAAGAATTACAGCCCTAATAAACCACTGCCTTCTGCTGGGGGTGGGCGACGGGGGGGTTTACGAGGCCATTTAAACTTCACTGTCAGAAAGGTGTATTAAAGCCATAAAGGCCCCGTTGCTTCTCCTGTCCCCTGAATTCCAGAGCACGGCTGCGGTCGTAAATCCACCTGCTCGCAGCCTGGGGCAGGGGGCCCAAAGCCCCTCATCCCTGGGAAAAGCCCGAAGGAGCAGCGAGGCTGCCTTGGCTGGGGTCTTGGGGGGTGACGTCAGCCCTGGCGTGAGATAAATGCCGGCCGTGGGCCGGCGGTGCTGGCAGGGACGGGATTATCTCAGCGTGGAGGCTGGGACATGCCTCGTCCATCACCCATCGCCTGCCTGCCGGGAGCGTGTGAATGGGAGCCCCCAGTGTCAGCGCACCCCATCCCCTGCCTGCTGCCTGGGCCCAAGGGGACAAGGAGACATGGGTTGGGACCATGGCACGGCCACCGTCACGCTGTCAGGGACAGCCCCTGCTCCACACCAGCCCTGTTCGTGCTGTGCTGCGGGTCCATCACCTGGGTCAAAGACCCCATGAGCTCTGGAGCTGTGACTGGTGTGGGACAGGCTCTCCCCATCCCTCTGCCCAGCTCTCCCCATCCCACTGCCTGGCTTTCCCCATCCCACTGCCCAGCTCTTCCTATCCCACTCTCCAGCTCTCCCCATCCCTCTGCCCAGCTCTTCCCATCCCTCCATCCGGCTCTCCCCATGCCTGCACCATCCTGCAGGTTTGTTTGCACTGGGATGATGACGCCAATCCAACACCCTGGCGCTCCCTCCCTGGTGCTCCTGCCCTGGGCTTGGCTCTCATCCTCCTGCTCCCATTCCCGTGAGGCTCGGCTGCAGAATGAAACACCCGGCACCTCCCCAGAGCTTTTCACCTCCCTCCTCTCCATCAGTGTGGTCCTTCTGTGGCATTGCGGGATGGAGGTGGGGACAGGGATGGGGACAGTGCTGGAAGGTGCTTCCTGGCTCGAGCCGCCCGGCACAGCCTGACTCACCACCCAGGATGGGTCATGGTTTCAGCTTTGTCCTCCATGCCTGGGTGACAATGGGGATGGCAGAATGGGGGAAACCTGCCCCAAGGGAGGATGAGCCACCTCAGGGGGTGGTGGCACAGGGCACCCTTCTCTCAGGACACCAGCATGGGGCTGCTGGGGTGGCGGGGATGTGCTGGGGGTCAGTGGGGCTGGCTGGGGAGCTCCGAGAGCATGCGGGACCCCGTGGGGGATCAGGGTGGGTGGTGGGTCCCTCTCCCCCCTCACATGCTATGCTAGGAGGAGCTGCTCACCGCCCTCCACTGCCCCAGTTTGGGGGCGCTCGGCCCTGCTGCTTCCCACGCTGGCTCATTAGTGAGTTCAGAGCGAGGAAACCTGTTAACGGCATGAAATGATCGAGGGCTGCCGGCGGCGGTGGGGAGCCGAGCCCAAACCCTCACGTATGCGGGGACTGCTGCTTTTTCCCTTCTCTTTGAACCCCCGCAGCTGCCCGGAGCTGCGGTTCCCCCAAGCACGGACTGGGGCAGCGGGGTGCAGTACCCCCCACCCCCCGCTGCACTGACCCCCCCATCCCGAGCTCAGCCCACCCACCCCGGCTCCCGGGCAGCGCCTGGGCGTAGGGCATCACCCGGGAGCGTCTGGCTCTTGCACCAGGTGGGTCATC
>VZRW01008799.1:76753-102774 GCA_013398125.1 Aegotheles bennettii
ACCCGATGTTCCCAGCTGGGGGGGCCCGCGAGGGGAGCAAGGCAGCCCCTGGCACCAGCCCCAGCCCTACAAGTGAGGCCACTGTGGCTTTCCCCCAATAGCCCCCTGCGGACCCTGTCTTTCCCCAACACCACCACATTGGGTCGAGGCATTGCCCTGGTCTTGTGTAATAACCCAAAGCTGCTTTTTGCCTGCAGGTCCAGCGTGGGGACAGATTCTGTTCCTCGAGAAAGGCAGGCAGGCAGGCGCGGGTTGATTGATGCGGGTGCGTTCGCTCACTGGCTGCGCGCTGCCAAAGACGATGTCAGCTCCCAGGCATCCGGGGAAGAGCCGCCTCCTGCTCCCCCAGGCAGCCCCCCAGCCCCTGGATCCCCTTTTTGGGAACATCCCAGGCTGACTGGCAGCTCCTGGGCACTGCTCGGGGTGGGGGTTTGTTCCCCATGGTCCCCCTGTGAGGACACTGCTGGAGGGGGCAGGGGGGATGGGCTGTGGCAGCAGGCGAGGACGGGCGCTGCACCATGTGCAAGCCCCCCGCTAGCTACCAAAGGAGACTGGAAGGAAGGAGTGGGAAGAAAATGATTAAAACAATTTCTTCTTTTTTTTTTTTTTAACAACAACAAGAAGAAAAAAGCCCTGGGAAAAAGCCGCGTAGGGCCCTGGCACGTGAACAGAGTCTGTGAGTGGTCTTAAAAATTACCAATAAATAATCTTAACGGGAAACAGAAGGACCAGAGCTGGGGCGTTCGTGGGTGTCTCGTGGCTCCCTGCGAGCATGGGAAAACTCGCTGGGTTCTGTCCCTTGCGCCATGGGGACAGCCCCTTCCCGGGCCATGGCGTGTCCCTGGCTCCGGCCACGAGGCTACGATGCCTGGCCAGCAGCTGGCCTGTCCTCGGCCAAGCACGGGCACAGCGTGGGTCCCTGTGGGCACAGGGTGGCAGTGGGGAGGAGGCACGTTGGGGCCATGGGGGATGCTGTGCCCCCGCTGCCCCGTGCCCTGGGCTGGCCTGCCGGGTGGCGGCCGAGCCGTGCCGAGCCGTGATCCCTTCCAGCTGCGCCGGCCCCAGGCGGCTGACGGGGCTGCGGGATCCTCTCCCTGCCAAGTCGCCGAGGTGTCAGCCAAGAGTTAGCAGGGAAAACGCCAAGCAGGCGGCGAGCCGGCCAAGCCATCATCTCCAGCCTTCCTCCTCCTCCTCTGCTGCCGAGAGCCTCCCAGCCTCCCACCGGAGCCCTGAGCTCCCAGCCCACCCCAGCAGGGTTCCCCCCAGACCCCTGGTGTGCCTTCACCCCAGCTCTGACCCTGGGACCCCCCACTGCTGCTCCCAGGGTGTCCCCCCGGGCCCTGTCCCGGCCCCTCCACCTGGGTTGTGTGTCCCCCTCCTCCAAGCCTGTCTGGAAAGGGACTGTCCCCCCTCCCCGAACTTTCCAGCTCTCTGCAGAGTGGGAACAATCGTAGCCTTTGTCTTCCCTTAATCTCCTGGTTAGGAATTAAAAGGGGGAAAAAAAACCCAGCAGCACAAAAGGCTCTTTTGCACGGTCTGGGAGGGGGGAAGCGCAGGGCACAGGCAGAGTGCAGGCAGAGCTTGCCTTCCCCCCCCACCCCACCCTGGCCACCATGCTCCCCAAGGGCCACCCCATGCTGTCCCCAACCTCGCTGCCTGGGGACATCCACACAGCAGCACCCAAGGGCTGGCGGCTTGGGGATCATCGCCTGCTCCCCTCAGGCCCCCACAGGTCCTGACCCACCGGCTGCCCTGGAGATCATCTTTGGGGAGCCTGGAGCTGAGCTTGCACCCGCATGGGGCCAAGTGCCTCCAGCTCCCTGCCAGGCACCCATTTTCACACACACAAGTGCCCAAACACGCCTGTACCCACCCGGTGCAGGCCTCCCCACCACCCAGAGCCCCCCAGGAACCACGCAGGCACCACAGACCTCCATAAAATTCCTTAAATAATTTAATTGAAAAAAAGTCTTTCCGTTAAAAAATATTTTTACAAACGCACGCTCGCATTGATTTCCCTTGCTGCTGTTTTTCGCTGTTGCTTTTCTTTTACCATCAAACACAGCTTTCCCCCTGTCCGTATCTCTGTGAAATGGGAGGTGGCAGCACGTGAAGACCCCCTGGGTGTAAACCAGGCATTGTGGGGAGCCAAGGCTGGGGGAGAGACCCAGGGCCAGCCGCAGGGATGCTGCGTCCTGCCCCATGGGAGCAGGGTGGGCAGGGAGACAGCTGGGAGAAGGGGTTTGTTGTGGGTTTGCTGTTTAAAATGAGCAGAAACCCCCCAAAGCAAAGCCAGGCCAGGGTGGAGAGTTGAGGTGGGGATGCCTGGCATGCACCAGAGCTGGTGGGACCCCAAACCTTGCAGCAGCAGGACCCTTGCAGCACTGGGGCTGTGGGGGTGAAAGCAGCAGGGGCAGCCCTTGACCCCCATGGTGCTTGTGAGGGCATTAGCAAGCCCAAAATGGGCTCTGTCACCTCTGTGGCCACCTGCTCTTAAAAGCCTCCCAGAGCCAGGTTGCTTCACCTGACCTGGGAGAGGGGGGAGGTCTGCCCAGCTGCTCTTTGGGGTCCCAGGGGGGCTGGGGAGCGGGTAGAGCGGGGAGCAAGCTGGGGTGGGCTGGGAAACCCCATTGAAACGGGATTGCAGCATCCCCAGCAGCCAGCACCCCTGATAGATCCTGTGGAGGAACGGTGGGATGTGGGAAGCCCGATCCCCAGCACAGGACCTGCTGCCAGCTGCCCGCCCGGCCTTGTTTACTGTTCCCTGGGCATGAGGACAGGGTTAATGAGAAACCCAAGGGCAGGTGAGTTTCAAGGAAAGGGGAAAAACAGCACCTGCTCGGTGAGCCTGGGCAGGGGGGAGCGGGGCTGAGCGCAGGGGGAGCACAGGGGTGCACCCCGTTTCAGGGAGCACCCGCGTGCCCCTCTGCACTTCCAGCAAAGCACTGCAGCTGGGGGGGGGGTTAGGACCTGAGATCCCCCAACATGAGCAACCCTGGAGTCCCACTCGGCTACTAAGGAGCCCCTGGGTTGAGAGCACAGGGACCCCCGGCTCTGCTCTCGCAGGGACAGCTGCCCCCGGGGGGGTTACCTTGTGCCCACCTGGCTCAGCAGCTGCCGTTTCACTGCGAGGAGTGGGGCCGGTGATTCAGACTCCTGCCTGGGGTGGACTCTGCTGGGGAGAGCAGAGGAGAAACTGGTGGTCTGCAGAGAAGCCCCAGGGCTGCAGGGACCCTCGGTGGGATGTGCAGCGAGCCCAGCTGCTCCCTATGCAGTTTTCACACACCAGGTTTGGTTCCTATACCTCCAGCTTGACTCGAGGAGGGGATGGGGAGAAAAAAGATAAGCATTTCTGAGTGTGTTAAATAGAGTTTCATGGCTGGCTTTGCCCTGGGGCTCAGCGCCCCCAGCCCACGCACCGCACAGGGGAGCACACCAGGTCCCCGAGTACTGCAGGGCAGGTTCAGCATCACTGCCTGGCCCAACCCTGTGGCAGCACCGGTGCCAGGGGGACCCTGTGGGACCATCCAAATACATGACAGCAAGAGAACAAGGGAGCAGAGAGGGGCACAGAGCCAGCCTAGGGCTGGCCAGGAGGAGGAGGAGGCCCCCGGCAGGCAGCCGGGTGGGCTGCAGGGAGAGCGCGATCGAGCAAAGGAAACGCCGGTAAAATTCTTATTGCCTTTATTCTGCCCATTGCCTCACACAGTCCTGCCGGCCAGCACACACCCACGCACGCATGCACACACTCACGCACACTCAGGCACGCTGGGAGCCTCCTCGGCTTGGAGGAGCCGGGCTGCAGTGAATCCTCGGGGAAAGGTGAGTGAGTCTTTTGGCAGCAATCACAGCGTGTGTCAGGAGCAGGGCGGCCGCGCCGGCGGCACCCGCTCCTTCTGCATAAAAGAGGAGGCTGGGGGAGGCCTCGGCCCCCGGCGCAGCCCCCGCCCCAGCCCCACTCTCCAGCCCCTCGGGGGGGAGCGTGGCTGCTGTCGGTCCGGGGGCGGAGGGTCCCTGTGCAAACGTGCTGATGGCCTTGCTCTGCAGTCCAGAGCTGGCCAGGAGAACCAAGAGGGTAAGAGATGTGGAGCCGGGCACCTGGTCCCCCTCCCTCCCCTTTCTGCTCCCTCTTACTTTTTTTAATATATCTCTTTTTTTTTTTCTTTTTCTTTTTTTTTTTTGCCTAACTCCCTGCATAGTAAATCTCACGGGGTTCGGGTTCTGGCGTGCAAAGCCAAGAAAGGGAGCAAAGCCTTCCCTTTGGACATGTTCCAGTGCAGACCCTCGGGTGGAGGGGCCGCCAGGGCTGGAGGAGAGGAGTGATTGTCTGGGGCCGATGGCCCCAGCCCTGTCGCCAGCTTGGCCTGCCCCAGCTGCTTCCACGCGGGGGGACCAGAGTTAGGGAAGGCTTCGGACACGTCTGACAGACTCAGCGGACGGGTCAACAGTCTGTGGCCTCGGGAAGGGATGGGAAGTGAGGACTTGGGGGGAAAATGGGGTGAAAAGAAATCCAAGAAGCAGAACAACTCTTCAATCCGATGAGCACCGAGACAGGGTGGGAAGCGGGATGTGCCATCTCTGTCCCATAATCCATCTTCAATATGAAGATGCGTTGCTGCCTCGCCGCTCGAGGACACGGGACGAAAAGCTGGGCTCCCTCTCGGCACGAGTGCCTCCGATCCAGGGAAGGGCGGCCCATCCCGTCCCGTCCCAGGCGACCGTCCGAGGCAGAGGAGCGCCGTGTGAAGGGGGAAACGGGAAGCCGGGCTGCACCGCAAACTGAACCTGGTTGGCAGGTTCCCTCGGTCCGTTCCAATGCAGAGTCCCCTCTGGTCAAACCTGCACCGGGAGCGTCTGGTTCATCTGCAGCCTCATGTCCTGAATACTGCTCAGGATCTTCTTCTGGTGCCCTGCTAGCGTCACCCCTATCCTCAGCAGGTCCCTGCAAGGAGGAGGTGAAGACTCAGCCCCTTGCCAGCAGCAATGCCAGCACTCCGCACTGCCACATTGAGCTGCTGCCAAGGGACCCATCTTCATCACAGCCCTCTGCCCAAGCTCCAGTGTCCCTCTAACAGGCGACTGGATGCTGAATCCCAGACCTTAACCCACTTGGGAAAACCCCATGCACAACTCAGCTCTCCACATGCTCAGGCAGGCGGAGCTGGCTGCCAGAGAGATGTGGGACAAGGGATGTGCCGCTGCCCCAGCCCTCTCCCTCCTCTGCCCGCAGGGACTTACTCTGCAGTCATCTGTGCCACCAGATCGAAGGAGGCAAAGCCGGCATTGACAAAGTTCTCCTTGTACCGTCCCATTTTGATGGCATCCAGCCAATCTCCCACGGTGGTGAAGGTGGTGTAATCCGGGACGGTGCGGTCCAGGAGTGGCTGGGAGATGCTAAAGGGCAAGAGAGCCATCAGTCACAGGGAGCAGGGGACAGAGAGACTGGAAGGGGAGGAAATTTTTTATCCCTGCTGTCCCACATCTCTTGTCCCAACCACCCCAGTGTTCTCCAGGGTTGGGGGGTCCTGGCTGGAGGCGGGAATGCCACTGACCCAGACTGGACACTGGCGATGACTTTCAAGCTGGCAGCATTGCGGATGAGCTTGTCCAGCGTGTTGACGATCTGTGCAAACTTGGGCCGCAGGTTGCGGTCCCGCACCCAGCAGTCCAGCATCAGTTGGTGCAGCGCTGTGGGGCAGTCCATGGGGGGTGGCAGGCGGTAATCCTGCTCCACAGCGTTGATCACCTGCAGAGAGACATGCAGATGTAGGTTGTGAGCCACTCAGGACCCCATGGGTGGGCCCCAGCTCCCCATTCCCCAGAGAGCACTTACGTCCTGGTTGGACATGTCCCAGTAGGGTCGCTCCCCGTAGGACATCACTTCCCACATGACGATGCCATAGCTCCACACATCACTGGCTGAAGTGAATTTGCGGTAGGCGATGGCCTCGGGAGCCGTCCATCTGATCGGGATCTTGCCCCCCTGCAGGGATACACAGCTCCATTATTTAGCACATACTGGGGTGTCTCCCCCCACCCCTGGACTGGTGGATCCCCCCAAAGTGTCCCATACCAGGGAGCTGGTGTAGGTGGGGTCAGCTGGGTCATCCTCCAGAAAGCGAGAGAGCCCGAAGTCAGACACTTTGCAGACCAAGTTGCTGTTGACCAGGATGTTGCGGGCAGCCAGATCTCTGTGCACGTAGTTCATCTCCGAAAGGTACTTCATGCCGGCGGCGATGCCTCGCATCATTCCCACCAGCTGGATGACTGTGAACTGCCCATCGTTCAGCTGTCAGGAGAGATCAGAGCGGTTTACAACACTCCAAATGGATTGGGGAAGGATCCTGATCTGCTACCACCGCCTCTGACCTCCCTAGAGCCACCCCTCTTCCCTCACCCCACAGTGTCTATGCACAGGTTAGCCCTGTGGGTGCCAGCACAATGCAGAGGGATGGAGAAGGAGGGCTTGAAGCTGCTGTTCCCCACGCTCTGCAGCCCCCAGCCCAGAGCAGGAGGGGATGGACGCTCACCCGAAGGAAGGAGTCGAGCGCGCAGTTCTCCATGAACTCCGTGATGATCATGACAGGGCGGCTCTTGGTCACCACACCCTCCAGGTGGATGATGTTGGGGTGGTCAAACTGGCCCATGATGCTGGCCTCGCTCAGGAAGTCCCGCCTCTGCCGCTCTGTGTAGCCCACCTTCAGTGTCTTGATGGCCACGAAGATCTCACGGCGGCCGGGCAGCTTCAGGCGCCCACGGCATACCTCGCCAAACTCCCCTGTGGTGGGGAAGGGGAGAAGGGGGTAGCATGGTGAGCTATGGGGCAGGGTGAGGGGCAGTAGTTGCAGCAGCTGCTGTGCCCAGCCCTGGGACTCACCTGCTCCAATGACCTCCTCGATTTTGACACAGGAGATGTCAATCTCTTTGGCGAATTCCCGGACGGCTTCGTTAGGGTCCTCATAGGTGAAGGGGTCAATGTAGACCTTCACCCCAGGGGTGACTGCAAAGGCAGAGGAATCATCACCAGGAGGGATGCAACACGGGTGAGATGCTGAGCCAGCTTGGCCAGCAGTCAGCCTATCCCTCCCAGTCCCTGGCTAGCGAAGGGACTCACCGTATTGCTGTAGCTTCTCCGTGTACTCGGGGTCCGTGCTGTTGCGTTGCTTCCTGCCCAAAGGAGACGAGAGGAGGTGTTCAGTAACCATCCCTTTCCTGATGGGGCAAAGACATTCACTGCCAGCTTCCAAATCCCAGTGCAATCTATGCCAGAGAGCTTCCCCTCCAGCAGCCTGCGAGCAGAGCCATCCCTCCGCCCGAGGTGCGATGGGAGAAGATGGCCTAGTTGTGCTGAGAGAGGATGGCAGCAGCCTGGGCAGAGCCCCAGCTCGTGCTGGAGAAGCAGAGCTGCACGGTCCTCCCACAGCACCCGCACTCCAGTACCCACTTGTGGCAGGTCCAGTCCTTTGCTCTCAAACCGGAGCTGCCAGAGCTGAGGCAAGGGGAAAGCTCTGGGGCAGGCACGAACAACCCCTGAACCCAGCTCCGAACCCCCCCTGTCCCTGCAAGGCCGGTACCTGAAGCAGACGATGGCGATGATCACCACAACGATGACAAACAGCAGCCCTGCAGTGGCTGAACCCACAATCAGAGGCAGCTCCTGGAACGTCTTGCTGGTGGAACCTGATGGAGGGAGAGGCAGGAATCAAAGTCAGGCTGGGGAAGGAGCACGCACAGGAGGGCTGGGGGAGGGAGGCTGCCCAGTCCTGGTACCTACCACCCTCCGCAGTTGTCTGGAACTCCGTGGGGAGGCTGTAGCGGCCGTACCCAGCCACGGTGCGCGCCCGGACCTGCACCATATACCGAGCGTTGGCCTTCAGCCCATCCAGCCTCACCGAGTTCTTCTGGCTGGTGACCGTGTTGGCGATGCCATCGCTCTGGCCTTGCTGCAGGGGAGACATGTGGGTGTCACCTCTGTGAAGCAATCCCCTCCCTTTGCTGCCCCTCCATCCCCTATCTTTGCAGGGACCCTCTGCCAGAAGGGCTGGAAGAGGGGAAAGGCTGCTCTGCCTCCTGCTTTACCTTCTCTGAGTACTTGATCTCGTAGTCGAGAATGATGCCGTTGGGTCTCTCCGGGGGAGTCCATGACAGCGTCATGCTGTTCCCAGTGCTGCTGTGCAGGTGCATCGTAGGCACGGCGGATGGAGCTGGGAAAGAGGGCAGGGGAGGGATGATCCATCTGCAACAGGCTCACACCTCACCATCCCATGTCAGCTTGGGGGACTCTGCCTGGGGCCCGCTTGGATAACCCCAGTGGGAAAGGGATGGAAAAGCTTTGAGTGGCCTCATCCAAGTCTCTTTAGGGTGGTGCGAACTCCTCATCTCACAGCCAAGCTGATAAGGGAGCAAAGCTTGGAAATAGCACCGAGGTAACCCCCATACCTAGCTGCAAACTGGTTCGGGGCAGGGCTCTGCCAGCCTAAAGCAGGGCTCCCTCCCCTCCTCCATTCGCCAGGAGCTCCACGCTCCACCCCACCAACGAGACCCGTGAAATCAGATCAGAGCGCGGTGGCTGGAGATTACCAGCATGCTGGAGCCGGGCCAGAGTGGGAGGCAGGAGGGAATGGCAGAGCACTCGGCTGGCTGCAAAGGTTTGGGCTGGTGCTGAGCCTTCTGAGGCCCACAGGGGAGAAATCTCATTTCCTTCCTCCTCCCTTCACAGCAGGCACAACATCTCTGGGGTAGGTCTAGGAGATCCTGAGCTCTCTGGAGCATCTGCCAACCCTGCTCTTCTCTGCTTGCACGCATTCTGATCTCATCTCCTCCAGGGACACATGTTAAACGGAGAGGAGAATTTACTCAGGGGATTGGATGCAGGCACGGAGAGCCAGCAAGGCGGCAGCACGAAGGACTGCAGCCTCCGAGGCTGTCAGCAAGAAATCCCTGCTCCGCTCTGCAGTGGAGAGCCAGCGCCTGCTCCCCAGCAGCTCCACTGACCTGCCTGGTTGGTGGTGATGTTGACAGAGGCGAAATGGGGAGGGTAGGGGCTCTTGTTGGAGATGCCATTGACGGCCTGGATCTCGAAGGTGTACTGGGTGTGGGCCATCAGGTTGCTGATGTAGATGCGGCGCTCGGTGAGGCCGAGCTGGCGCGGCACGAACTCCACGTTGTCGTCGCAGCGGGTGCACAGGTGCCGCTCCACGCTGCACTTCTTGCAGATGACATTGTAGAGCAGGTCCTCCCGCCCGCCCGTGTCCTGCGGCTCGCTCCACTCCAGCACCAGCGACGTCTCGTTCACATTGGAGATGACACTGCGGGGGGCGGAGGGGACGCCTGCGGGGGGAACGTGGGGGTCAGGGATGCTGTGCCCCCATGCCCGGCTCACCTCCAGTGTGGGCACACATCCCCATGCCAGGCACAGACCCCCGCTGCCTCCACACCTCCCTCCTCGCCCAGGGCAGGACTCACTGGTGCAGGCACTGTCTGCGGGGTCCGTGTCCGCCCGGAAAAAGCCGTTCCGACACGTGCAGACGGTTGCTGCTCCAGACGTGGTCCGGCTGTTGGGAGGACAGGGAGAGCAGGGACCTTCTCCCTGCTTAGATTTGAAGGTTCCTGGGCCACACGCTGAAGGAAGGGAAAACACACCTGAGTTATAAAGTGTACCCAGAAAATATCCAGCATACCCCCCAAGGCTGGGCAGACCTTTCCTTGCTCCCTGCCAAACCTCTGATCAGTGGCTTGAGGACCACAGGACACCCACCAGCCTTCCTGCTGCCACCAGCTGTGCCCAGGGACATGGTGTCCCTGGCTGGGAGCTGCCAGCACAGGGCTGGGGCACCCACCAGCACAGGGCTGGGGCACCCACCAGCACAGGCACCGCTCCAGCAGCAGACCAAGCGCAGCCTGAGATGGGAAGAGCCGGTTGGCAGCAGCTGTACCTGGGACCAGGGCAGGTCCAGCCAGGAGAGCACGTCCCCAGTTCTGTTTTTTAACTGCATTTCTCAAGGGTTTTGCATACATTGGCTACCCTTTCCCCAGATGGTTTCCATGCCCAGCACCCTCCATAGGGTCAGTGATCCATTCTCTGGGGAAATAAGGCTGGGAAGAAAAGGACCCCTTAGCCCTGCCTGCAGCAGCCCCTGTGAGACGCCTCGGTCACCCAAAATGCAGCCACTCAGCCCCAAAACCTCTGCTTCAGGCTCTTCAGCCACTTCTCAGCCCCAGGGTGGTGGCACCTCCCGAGGCCGGCTCAAGTGAAACGCTGAGCAAGATTAAAACATTCCTGCAGCTGCTTCAGCATCGCTGCCACTTCCCACCCCCGCTTCCGAACAGGGTCCTTCAGGGAGCCACGAGCCCTGGGATCCGGCCGGCTGGCACCACGGGTGTTCAGTCCTAATGAGGGGCACGTGGAAGGATTAACGGCACTCGAGCCAGGGAGCAGAGCAGCCTCAAGAAGCCAACCCACACCTCGAAATAGCCCGGTTTATCGCCTCCTGCCCCAGGGAAGCGGGTCCTGTGCTCTGCCTTTGCAGCTGGCCAAAGATCTGCCAGCAACAGCTCTGCTTTGCCATCACCCTGTTTGCCACGGCTGGGGTGGAATCAGCACCGATGGCCCCGGAGGAGGGCACATCCTCCTTGCTCTGCCAGGGTTAGGGCACCCAACCCTCCCTGCAGCCCCGTCCCACCTCCCACGCCTGCCCTGGTAAACAGGAGGAGCCTTCCCGGTGCTTCACCGGGCTGCGCAAGCAGAAGTTTCCTGCTATGAAGCACCTCCCGACACCCTCGGTGGAAGTTTTCCGGCTGGTTTCAGCCCCGTGCATGGGGCGTGGAGCCCTACTGAGTCACACTGGGACCTGCACATAGCTTGGGGTGCTGTCCTGGACCCCCTGGTTTGCCCAGACGCCGAGTGGCAGCAGCCCCAGGGGAGCAGTCCTGCTCCATCGTGGTGCTGCTGTGCAGCCCCACTGTGGGGGACAGCACCCCGCTGCCAAGGGGGGACCTGGGGACCGAGCCCTCCCCAGCCCCCCTGCCCGGATGGGCGGCAGGAGCTGCTTCCTGCTCCCAGGGCAGGAGCCTTCTGTCAAGGAGACTCTTCTTTGGTCAGAACAGGATCGACCACATGGCTCGACTCGCTCCAGCTCCTTGACCCGAGTTCACCCCGCCTCCGGGCCTTCCCTTTGGAAATGAGAGCTTAGTCCATCCCGACTGCGCAGGCTGGAGGGTGAAGGGGTGTGCACACCTGCTCCTCTGTGAGCCATGGAAGCCAGCAGGTCCAGGGCTCCTGTCCCCCCAAGCCCAGGCCACCCATACCATCACAAAACACAAAGACACAGGCAGCAGATGCCCAGAGGTAGCGAGGCAGCCTCCATGCAGGCAGACCCACCCCAGCTGTGGTCCCGGGCGGCTCAAACTGGGTGGATGCAGATTCACACATAAGGAACCAGATTGCTGAGGAATGAGAGATGACTGAAACCTCTTGGACAGGAACGCTCTGGGCTCAGAGAGCCGCCAAACATGCTTGGGTTATGGACAGGAGCCCAGATCCATCAGGGACAAACCTCCCCGAAATAAGGGGCTTGCTGGGGCAAGAGTGAAGCTGGAGCACCCAGGGCTCATGTGAAGCCAACAGCCCAAGTGTGGCTCAGGAGTTGGGGATGGCGAGGTGCTCCACAAGGGATGCGGGAGGGATGAGGGTGCTTGGCCTCCTGCGTCCTCAGTGCCAGCTGGTGCCTGGGGGGTTGCAGGCATGGAGGGGACAGTGATCTGCCATGCTCCTGGATGCGGGAGGAAGGGACATCCCGCAGGAGTTCCCAGCCCAGGCATAAGGGGTGAAGGTCATTTCCCTGCACCCTTGTGCCACCCTGGCAGGAGGGGGATGAGCCACATCCAAGCCCTGTTAAGCCGGGGAAGAGCGGGAGAGGGACCGAGGCCCAGATGCACTCCAATGTTTAAGTTTCCAACCCTGCTTAATAAATCAGAGCATAAAGACCTCGGTGGCAGCGTGACAGCTCTCAGCCGCCACATTTGAAGGCTGTAACCGAGCTGAAAGCTGATCCCGGATCCCTGGTGGATAAGCCGCTGTGTCATCTCTTCTCTGCAAGAAACTGCCTGTACAACAACCACTGCCTTGGCCGGCACTCCGGAGAGCGAGCCCGGGAGCTCCGCAGCGGGAACGTGACTCCCTCCAGCCGGAGCCAGGGATCCAGGCTCCCTCTCCTCACCGAGAGGTTTGCATAAGCACTTTTCCTAAAGTGTCCTCAATAAAATAACAACCCTGAACCTCTGCACACAGATCACATCTCCTGGTGCTGGGCTGCAGTCACCTCTGGGGAGAACATGACAGTCACTGACAGCCACAGGGTAGCAGGTCAGGGAACCGAAGCGGAGCTCCTGGCCTGATGAGGAGCTGCTGGTCTGATGGGAGGGAGAGGCAGCCTGGCCTGACAGCAGGGATCGGCTGCGGGGAGGATTTATGTGGGGTGTGGGAGGGAGGGGAAGTCCTGGGGCTGCTGCAAAACTGCCCCTGGACCCTCTACAGGGCATCACACGGCTGGCACAGCACCCACCGCTGGCCATCCAGATGGGATTCTCACCAGTTGCCCACCTCCAGGGCCTGATCCTGCCCCGCAGAGCTGCGGCACATGGCTGGGGGAAGAGGAGGGCACCTTTCCCAGATTCAATCCCCACCCTGGTGAATAAAGTCCAAGGGAGGGAGCTGAAAAAAACACCGAAATGAAACCCTCCTGGCAGCAGCCGAGAGCAGTGACTCATCCCGCAGGCAGCCTCCATCGCTGCATGGGATGCGGCCAAGCAGCAACGAACCCCGTGTGCATCCCCGAAACCTTGGGGTTCCCTCCCTTGGGAAAGGGTAGCAGGTCAGGGAACTGAAGTGGAGCTCCCCAGCCTGAAGAGGAGCCGCTGGTCTGATGGGAGGGAGAGGCAGCCTGGCCTGACAGCAGGGATCGGCTGCGGGGAGGATTTATGTGGGGTGTGGGAGGGAGGGGGAGTCCTTGGGAAAGGGAGGGAGGGATAGCCCAAGGCACAGCGGGAAACACCAGCCCCAAACTGCCCCGTTTCAGGTCTCAACTGCTTTCCCGACCACACGACACTATTCCAGCCCAGGCAGCATCCTCCCAGCAACTTCCCTCTGCGCAGGGCTGAAGCGGAACGCCTCGCTTGAGCCCAGATAAATTAAACCGATCACATCCCTTTGTCCAGCAACCCTGTAATTTCTTTAAAGGCAGCAATCGAGTTTGCCTGGGACGATCTGTGCTTTATGAACCTGCACGGCTCGCTCCCTTCCCGCTTTCGTAAGCGGCTGCAGATGGATTAGAGCCATGGAAGCAACAGCCTGGCTACAGCCGAGGCGGTAACTCTCTTTTTAAGTCTCTCTTAAAAGGCACTTGATTTTTTTTTTTTTTTAAATCACCCTTTGGGTGGAAATATTTCACGCTAGCACAGTCCAAAAGTGAATGGAGTAAATTTGATGGGGAGAGAAGAGAAAGAGCCCTCGGGGGTTTGAACAGTGGCATCCAAAGAGCAGGCGGGAAACCAATTTTTTTTGGAAAAAAAAAAAAAGGGAAAAATTTTTTTTTTCAATAAGCAAAGCTGCCTCTTGAGCCACAGCAGGTCACAGGCAGGATGGCAGGGGCAGATTTCCTCGACCGTGTTACAAGTAACCCATTGTGGAGCTGCCTGGCTGTAAACCGGCAGCTCTCCCCTGCCTGCGCTGCTGAGCTGCCTTTGATCTGGGAGCCCGAGCAATTAATAGCAGGCAGTTTCACTTCCTGGGTTTCATGCAGCCAGCCCGTGTTGCAATGCAAAGCTGCAAACAGTTGGCAAGTGCGATGCTTGCTTGGCATTTTTATTTATTTTTTTATATATTTAATTCGGGGTGATGATTCCATTAGTCACTGATTGCAAGGGAAATTCATTCTCGCAAAAATCCGGATTTTGGCCCCGGCCTGACCTGCTGTCACCTACTGACTGTGCCCAAACACACAGCCTGGTGTTGTCAGTAAAGGGACACAGAAAAAGCTGGGAAATGGGTCTGAGGAGAGCAGCATCACACTGCACACTGTCTCCCAGGTTGCTTTTATGGCTTGGGTGTCCATCAACTGCATGACACAGCCCCTCCCGAGTGGGGCACAGGCTCTGGGGGCACCGTGGTCCCTCTCCAGGCACCCACCACAGGCATCACGAGGAGGGGGCTCGCTGCTCGCCCTGGCACGCAGGCCACCCAGACCCCACACCTTCCTGCCCCCGGGTGAAGGGGGCAGCACCAGGGGTGCAAATCCCAGTGAATCCAGCACAGGGAGCAGATACCCAGGAGCGTTTTTGGGGAGGTCCTGCATGTTGAAACTCCCACCACCCGCGTGCACAACGTGGGGAGTGCCTCAACGCCGGTTCCCCCGCAGTTTGGGTGCTTGTAAGCCCAAAGGAGAAGGGCTGGGGTGGGGGAGAGGCTGAACCCTGGGTGCTTGGGGTGCAGGGGGGCAAAGGCAGTGCACCCTGACTGTGGAGGCATGTGGGAGCCTTCGCCCCCCACCCCAGCCAGCAGCTCCTCTTCATCTGCAGCTCTGCGTGGCAGGGAGCGTGTGGGAAGCAGCACAACCCCCAGAAGGGCCGTGTGCTAATTAAATAAAGATAATGAGGCTGAGAATGAGATGCCAAATCAATGCTGTGGCAACTCAGGACTAGAGCGCCAGATACCAGCCTGGCGTGTCGCATTACAAAGCATGCCAAAGAAACTGCCTGAGCCGGGCGGGATGAGCCCTCGGCTCCCGAGGGACCGGGATACAGGCTGCATTGTAACAGGTCTGAATGCGAGGTCTAATCCTGGCTCTGGATGGAGATAAAGAGGAGGAGGAGGAGATCTTCAAAGGCCACTGAAAGTCTGGGGAAAGGGGGAGATTTACAACAGGGCTTATCCCATCTAAGCAGTAACTGGGTATTGTTATTTATTAAAATGCCATCTGGCACTCCGGAGCGCTCCTCGACTGCGCGGGGAGGCCTCGGTGGCTCCCTGGGGTGGGAATGCTGAAGCCTTGGCTCCATGAGATCAGATCCACACCTCTCCCCATGCTACAGGGGCAGAGCCTTCCCGGCATGGTCCGGCTGCTGGAGCGGGGTAAGGGAACATCCAGCCGAGAGCAGAAGGGGAGCTGCGGCTTCAGCTTCTCCCAGCACTTATTCAGCTGTTTCCACTTAAAACACACGATCATATGGCGGAAAATCTGATCCTACAAGCGCAGTGGAACTTTCCCAGAGAAACGTGAGGACATCGCTGCTTCTGCCCAGGGAGAAGGCAGGCTGCCGGATGGAGAGGTGCCCGCGGCTCAGCGTGGCTTCCCTGTGTGCTGGGAAAGCAGCCGGGGCTTTTCTGGGGGAAATTAAAGGTGCTGGGAGAGCTGCTGCATGGGTGTCTGCCCAGCTGGGGGCATGCGGAGAGGGAACCACGTCCCAAGCTGCAGCGATGCCCTGAGGAGCCCTCGGTCCTGCCTCAGGGTGCCCCAGCTTGGCACAGCCCGGATTCCAGCTGGACACGGTGTCACCTTGTGCCCAAAGCCCGCTGGGAAAGAGCAAACACCCCGCACGGTCTAAGATCTCCCAGCTCCAGCAAGAAGAAAACCAGCTCCCCAGGCACATGGACCCCGCGCACACTTTGAAGTGTGGGCTCCTTGCCCAGCGATGGATGCCTGGCACCAGTGTCCATCTGCCCCAGGAGGAGCCACATTGGGTGCTCACAAGACTGGTGCAGGGGCCAGGGACACAAGGAATCTGCGCCCAAAGTCGGGGCTGTGCTGGCAGCAGCACTGCTGGAGGCTCCGGTCCCCATGGAGGCTGAGCTCTCCCCGACCAGCCGCAGCGGCACAGCTGACAGCTACGCTGCTCCCAAAGCCAGCGGAGAGGCTGGCCTGGCCCGAGCCCCATGTCACAGGCCATCCCAAATCACATCGTCCCTGCCAAGAGCAAAGGGCCGGCGCCAAGCATCCCGTCATCGGCGCGCACGAGGCATCCAGCGCCGGGGGCCCAGCCGCATCGCTCCCCCTGCACAGCGCCTCCAGCCAAGGGGAGCAGCGGCATTTCTGCTCCGAACCCAAACCACACCAGGGCAGGGTCCTGTGCGCCAGCGATGGCTCCCAAGGGCAAAATCACCCCAATGAAAAGCAACATCCATCCAGGCAAACCTTTCCTTACCAACATGCCCAACCCGAGGTGAAACAGCAACACTAAAGCTGTCATGGGAGAGCACGGCAGCCGCAGGACCTGCACAGGGCCATCCTGCCACCCAGGGTGGCTCTCCAGCCCCAGTATCTCCATGTCAGGATGCTCTTCCCTCCCCTCCGAGCAGGGATAGGGAGCTCCAGCTCCTGTGCCTTCATGCTGCTCCTCACCCTCCCCGATGCAAGCCCTCAGTGCTGGCAGAGGCAGTGTGCACCCGTGTGCACCCACGTGGCTCCTCCCGCAGCCAGCGCAGCGGGGCCCCGCGCACCACTGGGGTTCCTGAGCACCTCTGCACAAGCAGCGTGAAATCGCGCTTGCCAGGAACAACCCCTCACCCCAGCTTCGAGCACCGCAGGAGGGAGAGAGGGGAGATGCTGGACACAGCAGCAGGGTGAGAGGGAGGGTCTGGTAATGCTTAAACATGCTGGATCCCTGCTGAGGACCACGCCTCAGGCCACGGCTCCTGGTGAGGAGGTGCACCCCGCAGATAGCGCCAGCAGATGCTAAGCAGCGTGCCACAGCAGGCACCGCACCACACCGGACCACAAAGACTTTAGGCTTCCAGATACAGAGTCAAACTGCAGAGCAGTGCTCTGAGATACCACCCTGCTCCTCAGGAAGCCCGCCCAGCTCCCATGCCCCCGAAAACAGACCAAGCTCAACAGAAAACTGCCTCCTCTGCACCAATGTGTCCACACGGACAAGAGCCACGCCATGCACATACCTTGGCACTGGGTATCCTTCATGGTTGGTTCATATCCAGCAGCACACGTACACGCTCCCACGGGTACCATCCACTCGCCGTCGCCGTTGCAGTACAGCTTCAGGGGCACGGACACCTCCACCGCATTGGGGATGCAGGTGCCTGGCGCGATGACCAGAGAAGTGGGCTCGGCCCCCGTTAAAGTCTCCGGGAAGACAGCAAAGCCAGCAATGGTGTTGGAGCATTTCTTGTAGAAAGCCCGGACGGAGATGAGGGACATGCAGGCTCCCAGGTCCTGGAAGGCCAGGTAAAAGCCATTTTTGGAGAGAGGGCCAAAGCTGCGCACCTTGGTGTTCACGCGGCCAGACTCCAGCTTGGAGAAGCTTTCGTCAGGGGCAATTGTATCCACTTTGATATAGGGGTTCTCCATCCAGAAAGGGCTGTTTGCAGAGGCAGAATCTGTATCCGACTCATAATAGAAAAGGTTAAAGGTCTCTTTGCAGGAGCCAGGGATGTTTGGGATGCTGTTGCAGTCCCGCACGGTGAACTTCAGCTCCACGTAGACTCGCTGGACATCCTGGCGGTGGATGAACTTGGTGCGCAGCCAGTTGTTCTGGTTGGCCTCCCGCACGTTGCACACCTGGTACGTGCGGATGGGGTTCATGGCCTCGTCGTAACCACTGACTTCTTCCCACTGTGAGCAAGAGGGAAGCAGGTTAGGCCCCTGCCAGGGAGATCAGTGCCACGGACACAGGGGGGAACTAGGCAACAGTCAACAGGGAAGAGCAGCAGCTGCACCTCCACCCATCCCAACCCTCCTGGTCATCAAGGTGACTAAGAGCAAGCAGGGCCAGGGACCAAGGCACTCCCGCTCCACCGGCACAGAGTCAGGAGGAGATGGGTTCATGAGGCGAGAGGATAAGCACAGGAGGGAAGGGGAAGATGCAGCCAGCTATGTGAAGGTGCTGGCAAGAGGCCCTGGTTCCTGTGCGGCCAGGGCCAGCCATACCCTTCAGAGGTCAGGACCGGGGCTGGTTCCAGACTTACCCCTGTCTCTGGATGAGTTGTCCATGCCAACTCAGAGGTCACCCACTTCGTGTCCATCAGGGTCTCTGAAAAAAAGAGGGAAGAGAAAAAGAATTGGAGACAGAGGCCAAGATTAGAGGAGAAAAAACAGGAGGAGGCAGGGAGTGGAGAGCCGAGGCTGACATTTCTGTGGAAAACAGCGACTTGGGGGGTGAGACGTGGTGGGAGGAGAGGGGAGCGGCGCAGACAGACTCCAGATTTCTCTTCTCCTGTCAGGAGAACGGGAAGAGCAAGGCATCTCCAGAGAGCCACGGTGGAGTGGAGAAGCAGCAGGACAAGGAGCTGGCCAGGTGGCGAGGGGGGGACAGGGACGGGCTGCCACCCCTGGCCACCCGTGCCTCTCAGCCAGCGTGGGGGGCTGCCAGAGGAGGGAGACCAGGCAGCCCCATCCGCACCCTCCCCCTCTGCTTTGGCAGGGTGCGTATTTACTGTGGCTGGGGTTGAAAGGGCCCGTTCCCATGACAGGGTGGTGCGGGCCAGGCAGGTTTATCCAGAGGAGGAGGGACTGGCAGGCTGCTCTCCCAGAGACGCCCCACATCACTCATTTTACAAGAGGGAAGAAGAATTTGACCGTCTGGCCAACATTCCTGGAGCAGACTACAAGACAAACCACCCCGGCAGCATTCCCCAAACAGCCCCAGCCCCAGCCTTGGGGGAGCGAGACGCTTGTCTGGGAAGAGCTGCAATTGCAGGCAGCTGTCGCTAATCCCGGGCAGAGCCACGCGGCTCCACGCAAGCCCCACGCGCAAAGACCGGGAGCGAAACACAAGGACGGAGCACGATGACAAGATCCAGGGATGATGCCAATGGCCCCTCCGCTGGCCGCTGGCTCTGTAGCCCCAACTCCAGGGATGGACCTGTTTGGAGGGGAGCAGGCACCCCTGGGGTCTTCCAGTCCCTGTCCTGCCCAGAGGGGTTTTGGGGCAAAGGGGGTGCAAAAGCCAGAGCTGGGCAACAGCCCTCTGCAGACCCCAGTGTGCTCAGAGGGGCTCCAGTGCTGGTCCTGGGCCCCACTCAGGGGGCCTCCAAAATGTCTCCCTGCTGAGGGGATCGCCCTCCTTGGCTGCAGGCATGGCCCCATCCCAGACCTGGCTCCCCAGGGGCTGTTCATCTGTCCATCCATCCATCCATCCATCCATCCATCCATCCATCCCTGAGATGCCAGAATGGAGCCCTGGCTCTCCAGTTCCCAGGGCTGGCAGCAGGATGTGAGCCACTCACTCTCGACAGCCAGGGCACAGGACATGCCAGGGCAGCTCGGCCGTGCCAGGTACCATGGCTCAGCCCCAGAAGCGATAGGCAGTTTCTGCTTCTTTCCTTCCATCCCAGGAAAACCACAGGCTGACCCAGACAGGGAGGAAGCGCGGAGGAGGAAGGAAACGTTCACGTGTCGCAGGGTTTCGGATGAAGCCCAGCTGGAGGTAAACACCTTCCTCCCGTGTCCCACCCCAGCAAGACCCGCCGGTGGCTCCTGAGCCAGCACCCACAGACAGGCTGGGAGCACGGGCTGCCAGTGCCACCGCAGCACAGATAAACAAGCACATCTGAGGACACGTGAGCTCTCCAACCCGCCTCACTGTTTGCCAGGATCCCAGCCCGGCCGGCCAGCCTGCTCCAATCACACAGCCTGGGTGGGAGGCAAACAAAAAAGCAGTCCCATGGGGTGCCGGTAGCACTGGCAGTGGAGGTGGCACCAGGGGCAAAGCAAGGAAAAACCTTCATGGTGCCAGCTCCCCAGCCCAGATGCTGGAAGCAGGTTGGAGCGGCAGCATCCACAGCAGGAAGGACAAACTGATGCCAGTCTGCAAACAGGAGGAGTGCAGAGGTGGTCATGGTGCAGTGGTTATTTGCTGTTTCTCAAAAACACAAACTAAGGAACATCTAGCAAAACCAGAGAGAGAAGGAAGGAGCCCTCTGCCCAGTGGGTAACGAAGGAGGATTTGCGATAAGGACATCAGGAGGGCTGGGGTACAGGATGGGATTGGGGGCCTGCAGGTAGCCTCTGCGCAGTCTCCAGAGCCCTGCCTGCCCGGGGGATGCAGCAAACTGCCACCATCCTTCTCCCCTTCCCTTCCCCACAGCATCAGCCACTGGCCACCATCAAGGGCTGGAGAGTGGCCCCACCCAGCTGTGAGAGCTCCCTGAGACACTGGGAGCAGCTCCCAGGGCGGGCAGCCGGTGTCGGTCCAGGGGGGAGCAGGTTGCAGAGCAGGGCTGCCCGCACCTCTCCGAGGACTGAGCCCTGCACGCCAGCTGCCCTAATAAGGGCACAGCGGTGCCGAGGGCCCAGGCTCACGGCGCTGGCGGCGGAGCAGAGCCAAGCGTGTGCACTGACAGCGTGCCGGGCTGCCAAGTCCCCGTGCGGGGATCCCACATGGGTCCGGCTAGTGAAGGGCCCCATTCCCAGGGCAGGCAGCTGGGTGGGTGTTCCTGCAGGAGGAGTGGGAAGGGATGCCCTGTGTGGCCAGGGACAGTGTGGGTGAGTCAGGCTGGGGAGACCGGGATCTGGGTGTCAGGGTGTGCCTGCGAGTGGGGCGGCACGAGAATCCCATGGCCAGACCTGACCATGCGGGCATCCCTGCTCCCGGGGCGGGAGGGGAGCTCTGGCCCCCAAACATGCCCAGGGTGTGCGGGCACCCCTGCACGCCAGGAGCCCCTGTGCAGGCAGACCTTGCCCAGGCCCCAGGACAGGGCACGTGGGCAGCCATCCTCTCCAGCACTGCCTTTCCCCACGAGTGCCTGGGGAAGGGACGCAGCTCGGACAGGAGGCTCGCTGCCTGCATCCTAATTTGGCAGCATCTGCCATCTGACCGGCAGAGAAGGGAAAAAAACCTGACAGAGCCAAGCCGGCCGCTGGCGTGAGAGCCACGTAAACCACACCGAGAGAGCGGGGAGGGGAAATAATAAAAATAAAAATCACCGAGCAACTCAGCGAAAGGAAACGGGCCGAGTGCAGCGGGGGTTTCCTGTGGCTGTGGGGCCAGGTGGGGTCAGCGGAGCTCCCAGCCCCTCCCAGCCCATGAAGGTCATGGGTGGACATCCCCGTGGGCTGCTGCGTGGCCCTGGGGCTGGCAGTGGTACACTGAGCCCAGCTGGCCACAGCCGAGCCGCAGAGACCACGCTCTGCCCTTAAATCTGCCGCAGAGATCTTGCGGTGGCCAGGCACCAAAGCAGTGCCCTTTCTCCAGCAAACACCAAGCACTGATCCCCGTGACCAGGGGATGGGCAAGCCCCAGGCCAGGGAGATGGGCAAGCACTGGGTTTCAGAAGTAGCCAGCTGCTCTCTCCCTCTGACATGCAGTGCCAGAGGTGGACTCAAAGGCAGCACTGGTGCTTTCCTGGCTCAGTTCAGGTTTGCAACTGCTCTGGAGGGACGTGAACAGTGTCAGGGCTGGCCGAGCAATGACTCAAAGCCACCTCAATCCCGCACACCTCAGCGAAAGCCTGATCCCATTAGTCAATGGGAAATTGGCTCCCAATTTTGCCAGCTTGAGGAAGTCACCCTAAGGCTTGTTTTATCACCGTCTGCGTGCTGGGGGTTGTCCTCTCCTTACCTTCAGCTGGGCAGAGGCAAGGAATGCCGCAGGAGCCTCACCATGCTCCAGCAAATACAGCAGGCCACAGTCAACCCCACATAAAAGCAGGATTTCCAAGGCAGAGCGAGATCCCAGGGTGGGGAAAGAGCCTCACTCCTTAGAGACAGGGCTGTGAGCACTGATTTGGCTGTCTCCTTCCTACCCTGCAAAAATCCCAGGCGCACCCTGAGCTGCAAAGAACAGGGGTCCTCTGCCAGCGGCCCTCCCATCACCTCCGAGAGTCTCCAACTTTTCGCTGGGTGTTTGAAGCCCTGGCGAGGACCCATCTGGAGCCGGGGACCTCTTCCTCCCCGCGCAGGGGCTCAGGAATGCGGCGTGCATGGTCTGAGGCCAGGGAAAACGTTTGAACTCCCCCCTGTAAGAGGCCCAGAGAGCCCGTCTCGCACTGCTGAGCGGCAGACGCGCACGGCAGCGACGGCTGAGCCAGAAAGGGGGGGGGAATTCAAAATTCTTTCAAGATGAAGCCACTGGGGAAGACTCAATCACCTTCACCAACCGGGTGATTCGAACGCTCTCGCCTTTGAACGGGGGGACCACTGGCTTTTATCAGGATGTGCTGGCGAGGTAGGACGCCAGCTCCTTGCCCTGATGAGGAGAAGGCAGCTCGCGCAACTCAAGAGCATCCTGAAAGAAGGCAAGGGAGGAAAGTTAGTAAAGACACCCACGCAGCCTCGCCACAAACAGAAGAACCTGTTCTGCAACGTGCCCATGCTCTCTGGGAGCCATGCACACCACAGCACCATGTCTGCAGGAGCCTGGTGTGGGGTGAGTGGCCCGGCCTGGCCATATGGCCACACCAGGCTCCTGTAGACAGCATCGATGGCCATTTGCCCCAGGACACGGCTTGCCTTCCACCGCAGTGGCTGCTTCTCCTCCTCACCACCGTGTCATGCTCCTCTGGAAGGAAAAGCAGCTTGTTTAGGGATGCGCTTTCCATCTCCGTGACTGCCTGCTAGTCAGAAAGCCACCAAAAGGGGCATCTCCCCGCACATTTTTAATTTCCTCCTCAGTTTTGGAGATAATTACGGCAGGAGCGAGCGGCCTTGCGCGCTCCCCATTCAAGCACCTATTGGTACAATTAATCCTGGCACCGTTCTGAGCAGCGGCACAAAGGGCCTTTGGTGTAAGGTCCTTTATCTGGGAACAAAGACCTGCCTGTGGGAGAGAACCTGAGGTTGCACTTTTCCCGCTGACGAGCATTTCGCGTACACAAAAGCCGAGCCACACAGAGCGCCCTGCGCACACGGCAGGTCTGGGAGACCCTGTGACGTGTTTCCCTGGAGTGTGCCGTCCACCCGGATCCCTCCACCTCCTCCTCCAGCAGAGTCCTTCCCTCTCTGACCCCAACTAAACCCTGTGGCTGTCTCCTCTTCCTGAGCAGGGGATAGCTGTGCTCCGAACCCAGGGGACTCGACTGCAAGGGGAAAGCACTCTCGCCCTGCTCAGCCCAAGGCAAGCGTAAGCTCCTTGGATGGAGCACCCTGCAGACGGCAGCTTCGGAGGTTTTGGCACTCGGCAGCCCCTCATGTCCGAGCTGCACTGCGGGGAGGGAAGGCTCCTGCTGAAGCAGCCAAGAGCCAGGAAAGCATCAAGGAAGAATACAGCCAGGGAGGGAGGCAGGCAGAGCACCCATGGGGCTGGCAGCACCCACGGTGGGCTGGGGGTACCCACGGCAGAGGTGCCAGGCGTGGGGTTTGGGAGCCTGACAAAGGTGTCGGCAGCTGTTGTCTGCCAGCTCCCTCTGCAGGGACGGGGCTGGCAGCACTGCTGCTCAGCCCACACATCCCCTGGGGAATCCCGGCGCTCCCCGGGACCCCTCCTGCACGCCGGAGTGTCCAGCACAAGGCCGGGGGGGCCATGTGGGGTCCCACCCTCGCCCTCCCCGGCTGCCAGGCCGGTTGGGTTCAGCCCAAGGGAAGGGCTGGCGCACTCCCTATCGCCGCCCACGCTGGGAACCCGTCCTTACGGCGAGCAGGGCGCCTGCTGCTCCCCAGTGCCGAGGGGGGAGACGCGGGGCCACTGTGGGAGCCGGCCCCGCCACCCATCCCTCCCACGGGAGTTGTGGGGGCTCAGACTGCCCATGGCCACCAACGCGCGCTTGCCCCAGGTCCAGGGCGAGCCGGTGACTTGCCAGTGAACTGGGAACAAAGGGAAGAGACGAGGGGAATAAAAAAAGGAAAAAAAAAAAGGGGCCTGTATCACAGCTGTGGCCCTTCGTGCCAAGGGCGTTTGGCCCATCATCAAAGGGGATTGGATTTGCTGAGGCAAATGATGACACATCCACTTCAAGCGGGGCAGGTTCTGCCTGCTGCTGGAGGCGAGCCACCGGAGTCAAGAAGTACTGTGGGCACTTAATAATAGACTCATTATTTCTGCATTATGGCAGGGCCCAGAGGCCCCAACTGAGATTAAGGCCCCTTTGTACGCACCACACACGCACGCACAGGGGCAGGCAGTCCCTACCCTGGCAAGCCTGGCCGAGGATGGGCAACACCGCCAGTCCCACAAAATTGATGATCCCAGCCCTGTTGGCACCATGGTAAACTCACATCAGAGCCCAAGATGCCAATTCCAAGGATGCTTCAAGGATGCATCCTCCATTTCCCAATCCCACGCCTGCACTGGGGTATAACAACCTCCAGCAGTGAGACGGCCCCATGACTCGGAGCCATGGGCCGGCTGCATCTCCCTCACAGTCACCCTATCCGACCCCAATGCCCTGCACCCTTCTGGACGGGCAGATCCCGCTCCTGGATGACTGGGAACTGCCTGGCATGCAGGATGGAGGGGGACGGGAGCGCTCCCTCCCTCCAGCCCTGCCCCGTCGCCCACTCGCCAGTCGCTAACTGGCTGAAGAGGGTTTTCCGGCCGCGTGCTCCTCGCCAGGAGCTGTTTCCTGACGGCCACGAGACAGACTGAAGCATGTGAGAGAGGACAGGTGCCAGCTCTGCGAAAAGCAGATCAAGTGGCAGCGCCCGGGATGCGGGGAGGGACAGGCATTCACTTCCTCTCGGCCACGCACCAGGTCAAGCCAGGGAGGGCAGATTTCTGCCACCAGGCAAGCAGGGTTGTGCCAAGTCAGGCTCCAGCGCCCGCTGGCACCCACACTGCAACCCCCTCCAAAGCACAGTATGCAGAGCCTGGGGTATTTGCAAAGGACGGCAGGCTCCTGCCCTGCAATTGCACACCAAGGACACGTGCAGCCCACTGCCCGAGCCCTGCCAGGTCCCACTGCCAGGCCCTGGTCCTGCAGAAAAGCTGTACTGACGCCGGGAGAGGACGCAAGCCAGCTGCCCGAGTCCAGCCCTGCACTGCAATTACTGTTCTATTAATACCACGGGGATTTCGGATGTCGGAGCCCGGTGTGCCACGCCGGGGTCAGCTCTGCTGGGAAAGAGCTGCCATCCCTGCCTGCATGGTGAATGCGCCCCGGTGCTCGCTGCTTCTGCTCGCTCAGGGGACAAAGCTGCTTTTGCTTTGCCAGGCTGTGGGTGAGACGAATGGACAGAGCCCACAGGCAGCCCCTCAACCCTGCCTGCTGCCAGACACAGTGCCACTGCCTGCTCGGGACGGGCACATCCCTGCCTGGCCCGGAGAAAGGGGCTGCCTGCTGCAGCTCCCTGCCGTGGGCTCCCCTGGGACAATGTGACTAGCCACACTGGGCAGGCAGGAGAGATTTATAGGTCGCTGTCTCCAGCAGGAATGGCCATGCAGCCACCTTCCGCTGCCACAGGAATAACTCATCCGATCAGGAGATGCCAAACCTGTTCAAGCTGCGAATGCCATCAACTGGGACGTAGGCAGCAAATCAGCCTGCAAAGCCGCCTTCGTTTCCAGGCCCTGCTACGACAGGGATGCTCCCACCGCCTCCCTCACTCCACAGCCCTATCGCCCTGTGGCTGTGGCTTCACGGGGCAGGTGTCCCCATGGGGCCACCAAGCCAAGTGCGGGTGGATGGACAGCCCCCAAGTCCCTGGGGGAAGGAAGGGAAGGCGGCCGGTGCTGCAGGCCTGCCTCTGCCGGGCAAGCGTCTGTAGCAGGCTGAGATCCAAAAGCCCTTCTCCCCCCTCCAGCTCCATTTTTTTCCAGGTTGTACTTTTGGAAAGAGCCCAGCGAAGGAGTAATGATATTTAAAAAAAACAAACCCCACAACCAACCAACAACGCACCCCCTCCCCAAAAAAGGTTACTCGCTGCACATCCAAAAGTTCGCCCCACAGACGGGGTGGCTCGGCTGCCAAGCTCCATCCCATCCCAGCAGTGCGGAGCGGGAGTTTCTGCCAAGATCTCCCTCCTCTCTCCTGCCTGGGGCAGTTACCCAAATCTCCACGCTGCTCTCTGCTCGCTTCCTCGGCTCTCCTCGAGCGCCGAGCCCATCTGGAACTGCTTAAACCCAAATATCCCCCCCTCCCC
>VZRW01008799.1:108187-200701 GCA_013398125.1 Aegotheles bennettii
GTGGGCCTTTGGGGGGTTTGCTGATGGGCCCATGGGCCCCTCTGTGCCCCACCACTGGCAGCCTGGTTTGCCGGTGGCACCCATTGCTGTCCCACCCTCTGCAGTCCCATCACCTCATGCATCCCACCCTGTGCCATCCCATCTCACCTCACCCTGTCCCAGCCCATCCCACACATCCCATGCCACCCTACCCATCCTATTCCCCCCCGTCCCCACCACACCATGATTCGCACCCTGGTGACAGGGCTGAGTGCTGGGATCCCACCAGGGTGACCCCATATGGGGAGCACCCTGCAGTGACTCCCTCCCCAGCACCCCCTTCCCCCACCAGCAGTGTGCCTTCCCCACCACAATCCTCGTGGGTGACAGCGCCAGCTACCATGCATGGAGCCACGGCCTCCGAGTCTGTGGGTGCCTCAGTCTTCCCCCTGTTCTCTTCCCCTATTGCCATAGGGAGGTTATGGGGCCTTGTGTGGGACAGACTCTGCTCCCTCAGCATGTACACACACACTGTCCCTGTGGCCAGAGCCAGCACTGCCACATCCTTCAGGACAGACACATCCCCGCTGTGGGGACACTTGGTTGGAACCTGGGCCAGCCCTGTGCACCACACCACAAATCTCCTCAGATGCCTGGGGAGGGTTGACCTCAGCTGAAGGCTAAGCAAAATCCTCTAAGTCCCTGATTTTGGGGCATTTTGGTGCCCCTGGTCCTGAGGGTGGCTGGGAGCTGTGGCAGGGAGGTGCATGGCTGGGCAGCCTAGCCGCCGCAGCACAGCCATCTGGGCTGCCCCCCCTGCAGCCACCTGCCACCTGCAAGCAGAGCCTCACCGCAGTGCTCCCCACCCCAGAAACCTGCCCTAAAAACTCTTTCACCGTGCAGCCACAGCCCCGGCCCCATGCCACCACAGCAGGGTGGCTGCAGGCCCACGCTCCCAGCCACCTTCCCCACAGATCCCGCCAGGAGAGGGAACATGGGAAGTTATTGGGGCTGGCCATGATTGGCCTCTCTACTGTGCAGATGGATGCAGAGTGTGTCTGTATCACCTCCTCCTTCTGCTGCACAAACCCACCAGGGCCATGGATGGGTATTTTCCTTCCTTGTCCCAGAAGGATTCAGCTTCCCAATCCCTGGCCAGAGAGATCGTCATGAGACTGGGTTCTGCCTGGGCTGCCAAAAATTTGGAGAAGACCGATTCTTGTTGCACAAATGCTGGCATCTTCTGGGAGCTGTGGGGAGCCTGGCCAGGATGCTGTGCCCTGAGGGCTGCCACAGCACCCCAGCCCCACCAGGCATGGTTCCCAAAGGGAAAAGCCATTCTGGAGAGAGCCAGTGTGCTAATTTAAGGTAGGACATGGCATACAATTGATAAATCTCTGTAAGAGATAGGAGAAGCAGCAAGTGGGGCATTGTGCTTTCCAGGTAAACGGAAGCTGTTGGGGAGCGAAGCAGCAGAAACGGGGTCACCCCAGTGGAAAACACCAAAGTTTGAGCAAAAAAGCAAATGTTGTCAGTTTAGACACGCTGTCACTCCAGGACACGAGCTATGGAGAAGCAAGTGGTGAAGCCGGCACTGTTAACAAGTGTGCCGGGGCACGATGCTGTGCCAGCAGGGAAGGAGCATGGCGGGGGCTGGTGGAGATGCTGAGAAACTTAAACACTGGCCAGACTCAGGGTGGGAAGATTCACTATCTCCCCGGGAAATCCTCCCCGGCAGCTAGAGCCCGCTGGCTTAGTGAGATGCAGAAACCTCATTTATTCTCTGATTCCAGAGGTCTGAGTTACCCAAGCACAAAATTTCTGAACGGAGCACATGGGGAAATTGCTTATTCACACTTGAATAACTTAAAAATGGCTGAAGCAATTTTACTTAAACTTTCTCCAAGAATTCCCCTTGGAGCCAAGCCATGCCTGGCAAATTTCAGCCCGAAAGGAATTTATTTCAGAAAAAGGATGAGAAACTGGAGCAGGGGGGCACGGGCGGGGGGGAGGATGCTCCATATAATCCCCTTTCTCCCCACATGCTGTAATTAATGAGCCCCACTTACTCCCGCCGGGCCGGCGCTGCCAGCCAACCCCTCCCCAGGGGCTCACACTCCCCCGGAGCAGGCGAGCCCAGCGCTGCGGTTCCAGCCGGGCCCTGAGGATTTTGGGGCCTGGCCAGGGGTGGTGCGGGTCGCTGGCCGGGGAGCCCCGGGTCGCTGCCTGGGTGTCACAGCCGGCGGGCGGCCTGGGGAGCAGGGCTGGCAGGGCTCCGGTGCCTGCACAATAGGAAATAACTGTGGTAAGTGCGTGGTATTTGCTGGCAGGGGCTGGCTCTGGAACGCCAACCCGCCTGATTGTGCAAGGGCTCGGTGCTGAGGGCGGCGCTGCTGTGGCCCCCGGGGGACAGAGTGATGTTGTGGCCGGGGGACGTGCACACCCGTAGGAACCCAGGCGTCTCCCAGCCCTGCAATGTCCCCGCACACACGCACCCAGCCCTGTCCCCTCCACCGACACCTCCCTGGCACCTCGGGGTGACGGCTGGAGTGGGGCAGCGCTGCCACAGGGACCGTGTCGGCACGATGTGGGCAGGGACGGGCTGAGAAGGGGAACGCGGGGCCACGGGGTACGCGGGGGATTGCGTCTGCTGCACTGACCTGGGTTAGTGATGCTCTGCCTTCCAACAGCCCTCCAGCCCCCACGGCAAGACTGAGTGCCCACAGGGTCCCCGGGAGGCATTCCTGTGCAGGCGGGGAGCAGCAGGACCTGCTGAAACAAGGTGAAAGCAGCAACAGCTATGGACATTCCGAGGACAAACCTCCCAGCCCAGCCCTCTCTACGTGAGAAATTTCCCACCGAGAGACCCCATCCCGCTAGAGCAAGCTTGAGCTTCGCTCCGCGTTTCCAAACGCAGCCCCGGGGTGCTCTGGAGATGGGTGCACACCACACGGGCACACGCACGGTGTGTGTCAGCCCACGGCCAGGCACGGGGGTGCACCCATGCACCCTGCCCAGCCACCACCCCTCGCCTCTTTCGCATGCAGCAACCTCAGCTGCAACTTAATAAGGAGGTGATTAGTGAACAATTACTTGTATTTTCTCAGAAGATCTAAGGGGCATCAAATGAAATGACCCGGCAACTGTTTTAAAACAAACAGAAGGGAGCGTGTTCCTCGCCAGGCAGCCAGCCCTGGGAGCGCAGCGCCACGAGATCTGTGCAGGGATGTGAAGGGTGGCACTGAGTGGATGGGAAAAACGCCCTGCATGAGGCCTCCGTTGCCTCCTCCCAGGGATGCGGGAAGCTGGGATGGGGGGATCCTCTCTCTTTCTGGGCTGGGTACCTGCTGCAGCATCAGGTGACATCTCCATGTCCCCTGTCTGAAGGGCAGCATCTGGAGGGGCAACACCTTAGTGGGCACCTGGGGCGGCCATGCGGCTGCTGGAGGATCCCGTGTGCCACGGATGGATCCCTAGAGGTCCCGTTTCCCCATTCCCAGGACAGGGAGTGCCGCCGTGTGCCAGCTCGCCCAGCCGCCGTGTTTCCCGGCGGATCAGCACCGGCTCCATTCTGTCTACTTCCCAGGCTCCTTGGGCGCCCACCCCTCCAGGCGCTCCTCCCGACGCTGCCGGGCGCTTGGCGATGCCAGTGGGATCAAGGGGGTCGGCAGCACCCGTACCAGCCCGGCTGGGCCCCGGCGAGGCGGTCACCTCCTGTCGCTCCTGGTCCCCACTTCAAAACCCTCTCCCGTCCCACCCACATACAACACCCCTCACCCCTGGCAGCTTCAGGATGCTGTTAAACACTTCAGCACTTAAAATTTCAGGTGCTAATTGCTTAGTAATGAAAACTTTAATCACAGGGCAATTAAAACCTTAAGTAGCTGTGGGAGATCCATTCCATGTCAACAAAAAAAGAGAGTGCCGTCATTGCTCCGGCACCGCCCTGGCACGGTGTGCGCGGCATGGTCGGGAGAGCCCATCCTGCAGCCCCCGCTGCCTCCCGCTCCGGGGATCTGGGGAGCCCCCCCTTTCCCACGCCGAGCAGGAGGTGGCCGAGGAATGATCAGCTACTGCCGTAAAACTTAAAACCCAGCTAATTTCGGATTAAGTGCCATATGAAAGGGTTTTGTTATTTTAAATCTCCTACTTTCCAAATTCCCAGGATTAAAATTCCCTGCATTTATTTTAACCACATAACATTTGCAGACAAATCACTTCTCCCAGTGCAAAGTTTGAATCAGGCTTAGGATATAAAGCCCAGCCACAAGCTTCAGAGTGGAATCACTGCGAGCTCCTGCCAGCAGCCACCAGCCCAGTTTGCCGGCGAGAGCTTGCAGGAGAGCTCAGCCACCATTTCTGCAGGGGGAAAAGGCCCAGCCTGCCAGGTGCTGGAGCCCTGGGAGGCATCGTGAGGAGGAAGGGTGGTTGGAAACCTGGCTCCTGGGCTGAATCCTGCACTGGGGATGCGCCCTTGGGAAAAATCCGAAGAGGTTTGCGTGTTTGCAGAGCTGGCCCTGTCCTTCTGCCACGGGGTGCATGTTGTGACCATGCTGATGCTGTCCAGGTGACACTGTCAGCTCCTGTATCATCCCTGTCTCATCAGATGCTGGCAAATAAAAAAAAAAATAATCAAAAATCAGGGTTTGCTCCCTGCTCCACAGCCCAGAGGGTCCGAAAGGGAAAGGAGGCATCCAGCCTTGTGTGGCTCCAGCTCTGCCAGGACAGCAGCAGGGGGTGGGAGGCAAAGGCTCTGGGGTCGGGGGCCAAGGCTCGGCCCCAGCTGCTGGGAGGTGTGGGAAACGTGGGTGCCTGCGGGCAGCAAGCTGCCCCCCACTCTTTATCAAAAGCAGGATCAGTGTCTGGCAAATGTCCTCTCCCGCGTGCTTTCCGGCTGGGAGGTCCGTTTCCTCCCGCCGCCTCCCATCGCCCCCTTCCCCTCGCTGCCTCCCAGCCCTGCAGCACAGCGGGATGGGACATGGTGGGACGCGCTCGCGAGTGGGTGGCCGTGCGGCTGGGGGGCCAAGGCAGGGATGTCAATTGGTGATGTCCCATGGTGGGGCCCTCACCCAGCCCACCACCTTTTCCGATCAGGCAATTAGCAACCTGGACCCATTAGTGAGTTTTGAGAGGGCCACAGCAGGCACCCTTTGCATGCCCAGGCCCTAACTAGGGGCAGCCTGGTGCCCACCTTAGTCATGGGGAGCAGATGCCCTCCAAACGTGGAGAAATTTAGGTGCTGAGTCCTTCCCTGTGACCCGGCCTGACCCCACAGAGACATTCCCAAGCAGGATGCAGTGACTCCCAAGCAGGATGACAAGATATCTGAGGTTCCTGCTCATATCTGAAGCACGCAGAGATGCTCAGCAGACCCCCTTGGCTGCAAAAAGCCAAGAGGCCTCGGTTGACACTGCGTGTCTCACAGCCCCGGTTGCTCTCCTGGACTGAGTGAACAGGCATTGGCACCGTGTCCTGGTGGGGCTGCCTGGGAGCATCCGGAGGTGACCGTGGTGGTGGGCACAGTGTGGCAGGGCCAAGTGCAGGGCCTGGACTCCACCAGCCCTGCCTGCCCACCCCCTCCAGGCACTGCAGGTCAGGGACAGCCCTCAGAGCAGGGAGGCTTTCCCAGACCCCAGGCTGAGCCTTTGGCATCCCCCAGCCCCGAGGGTACCCAGTCCTGCCTCCCACCCCACCTGGAGCATCCCTCGCCCAAAGCCGACTCTGGATGCTGCGCCTCCCGTCGCCATGGCAACCCCCATCCTTGCCGGGTTGCCATGGCTCCCTGGCCCCCAGCTGCAGCTGCATCCTCAACATTGAGAGGACCCAGCGTTTTGGGTCCTCAGGGGCTGCCACCATGGCGGGATGTCCTGTGGGGCCTGGGAATGGAGGGTTAAGCCAGGGTGGGAGGAGGGCTGATGGCGTGCTGACAGCTCCACATCATCCTGGTACCACAGGGGAACGGGCTCAGGGACTGCCCAGGACTTTGGGGGGCTGGTGGAGTTGGGATTTCCCAGGACCATTGCTGATGTCAGGGGGATGGCATCACTTTGGTGGCCACCTTCACACTTTCAAAACTTGTCTCCTTCCCACCCAGGGTTTCTCTGCTTGGCTCAGCCGCCTCAGCCTCACCAGATCATGTTGGTGGGAAGGCACGCAGCTGCCAAAGCCTGTATCCTCCTGTACCCTCTTGTTCCCTGCCCACTGTCCCCTTGAAAGACCATCCCACCCATTGTAACCACCCCGCCAGGCACTGGGGAAACCTCAGCATGGGGGTCCCATCACTGCACTTGCCACGCCAGGTTTCTGGCTCTGCCCAGCAGCAACGCGTGAGCCCGGCGGGCTCCAGGCTAGCCATGCTAAATAAACACAGCCACCGTGAGAAAAAGGCAGCCAGGAATAAATAGTCAAAGAAAATAATAAGCCAAAAGAATAAACAAAGCGGGGACGTGCCCAGGCATGGCACAAGCCTCTGACTTTGTGCTTCCAAGCCAGGCTCTGACCCAGCCCCGGTGCCCCACGGGCGGTGGAGCCTGGCCTGCTGGCAGTGCCCTGGCTGGCTGCTCTCCCCCCATCCCCCCCGGCTGCAGGGATCCCCTCTCCCTGCCACGCCGCATTCCTGGGGCGCCCGAGGATGAGGGTGCAAACACCCTGGGAGAGGTGCCAGGCAGCACCCAACCTGCCTGGGATTTGCATCCACTGCCCCGGCACTTGGCTGGGGAGGGATAAGCCCAGGCTTAGCTATTGCTTCCCCTGGGGCCGGCTCCCAGTTCCTAACCAGTTCTGTCGTAGCCCTTTCCCACACTAACTGAGGTCAAGGGAGCTGCGTGGCCTCCGTTCCCCCTCTGCCCTCCAGCACTCAGGAGCTTTCATCATTCAGAAAGTTTGCTCCAAAGTGTGAGGGTGAGAATGGGGCAGCCCTGCGGGCAGGGGTCTGCAGGCAGGGACACTGGCAGGAGTCCCCGGGGGATGTGGTACTGCAGGGGCATCCACTGGCAGGCTGCAAAGCTGGGACACAGGACCCTGTCTGCCCCCTTGGAGCCTGGATGAGGTTTGGGTGGTGGCGTGGGGGCCATCTGAGAACCTGCAAAATCCGGTGCAAAAACCCATGGCACGGGGCCCGGCTGGCGGCGAGGGAGAGGGCAGCTCAAAGGACTCGAGGTGTAACACACTGTCCCCCATCGCTGTAAACCTCCTTTAAAACTCTCCACAGAGCCCTGACACTTCACCTCCCTCCCTCCGCAGCTGGCATCCAGCGGTGCTCAGCCAGGGAACAAAGGGATGCAGTTTAAAGTAGCCGGTTATTTTAGGAGCCTGCACTGGCAGTAACAGGCAAAAAATAGAGAGAAAACCAGAACAAGTGATAAAAATGCATTCCCCAATACATACTTTTGCAGCAGTGCCTCCATGCATTTGGTGTAAAATCCGTTGCAGGCAAAATAATGGATATAAAAGGCAAACTGCTGCAAAGCCCATCTGCAGAGCAGCACCTGGGTGTCCCGGCGGGGCAGGACACCGGTGACGCGGTGCTGTCGGCAGCCGGGCACTCAGCCGATGGGATTTTGCATGCGAACTTCTCGTCTGCAGGTTTCCCTTGGCTTTTCCAGGCTGAAAGCATGAGCACAAAACAAATTGCTGGCATGTTGTGCTCCGCTCCAGCAGCCGGGCAGGCAGGGCTGCCAGGGCCCCGGTACAGCCCGGCTCACCCCAGGAGCCAGCGACTGCAGAGCTGCAGCTTTGCCTTGGCCCAGACATCCTTTGTATCCTCTGGCACAGTTTTGCTGAGATTTTCAAGCGGGCCTCGTTTGATCTTTGCCTCCACAGGTCTGGAGGAGCAGCCTGGCTTCTCCCTGGCCATGGTGGGATGCTTTCCCATGCTGCCCAGCAGCAAGGTTCTGGGAACTCGGCTTGTTGCAAAGCGACCAGCAGTGTAAGACTCACCACCTCCTGAGCACTATATTCCTAAAAAGAGCCTGTCATGGTGCAGCCCTTTCCACCGTGTGCTTACTGGGATGCTGCACCAGCCATCCTGGCTTCCCCGATGTGGAAAGTGGCCCCCGAGGCCGGCAGCAACATGGGATTTTGCTAAGGGTGTTTGTATGCACCTTTATGCTGGGGAAATCCTGGTGAGGAGGGGCAGAGGAATGCAGGACGCGTTGCTCCAGCAGCCGGTGGGTGCCGGGGCTGGTTTGGTGTGTCCGTGGCTGGGTGACCTCGGCGTGCCCCTGCCTGCCACCTCCGCAGGGAGGAGCAGGGCGGTGAGGGAGGACCTACTCACCCCACATCAGCTGCGAAGCAGAGGGCAGAGAAAGCAGACAGGCAGAGAGATGCACCTGGGACTGTGCTGAGTGCCTGGGCAGCTGAGATGCTGTCAGGCTGAGTTGGCAGGAACATCCCTGCTCACCCCTTGCTGGGGTCCCACACTTCCCCCATGCCATGCCTGGCACTGTCCTCACCTGCAGCGGGGATGCCAGTGCATGGGATGGAGCCATGGGGAATGGGAATAGGGACTGGGGAGGGGACACCGACTCCAACCCTCCCCTTTGGCACCCACAGAGACCCCCAAATAATGCCCTGAAGGTAAATGTTGGGATGGAGGAGGGCTGAGCGCAGTCCCTGGGACAAGCAGCACCCACACACAGTATTTGGGGCAGGACCCCCATGGGTGCTGGGGCCCTCTTGCCCAGGGGCTCAGCAGGTGCAGCTGTGGGTGCCCCACAGCACCTCTCCCCAGTTCCTGGCCCCCAGCAGAGCATTCGGGGGGAGTCCAAGCATTTTCTTATTCCCCCCTCCCTTTCCAAGATGAAGAATTTAATTTTAGTTTTTACAGCTCCTCCTAGATGGATAAATCCCTTCCTGGCGAGTCCAAGCCCTGGAAAATCTTGTGAATCTAACGCTGGCCCTTCTGGCAGTCACTGCAGCAATTCCTGTTTCTCTCCAGCCGCACTCTGTAAAGTTTTATAGTTTCCTGGTTGTAGCTGCAAGGCCCCAGCCGTGCCGAGGAGGGTGGCGGGGGGAGAGCCTGGCGCTCAGGAAACTCGAGGCCAGAGAGGCAAAGTGGGGAACCGTGGCCAGGTGGGATGTGCCAAGGAGCTGCCAGGTCCTTCCGTGGGCTCCTCTGGGCAGGGATGTCCTGCACTTGGGGACTTGGTTCATCACAGCCATCATCCCATCCCGAGGAGGATCGGGGCCAGCTCTGCCTGCGTGTCACAGGATGGTGGTGGGGAGATGCCATCCATCACCCAGCACGTGGCACACAACCGGGGAGCGGGGAGAGCTGCCGGCGTCGCAGCCCCACTGGGTACGAGCGGGGCCCCACGGCAAGACCCAGTGCTCCTCTGAGACTGCTCCCTAATGAAAATCAGCTTTGTATCTGCTTTATATCAGCTCAGTGCTGCCCCGGCCCCTGGGGGGATGAAGAACATGGGTAGCAAGCAGTGCCATGGCACCACTCATCACCTCACTCATCCCCATCAGCCGCGTGCATGTCCCAGGAAGGGTAATGTGGCACCATTGCAGGTGGGAATGCACAGCACAGAGGTGCTCTGGCTGGGACCTGCTCCATCCTAGAGCAGGACGCAGCACTTTGCTGGCCAAGTGATGCAGGAGCCTTCCTGTACCTCTGGCTTCACAGTGGTGGCAGTGCTCCTCACAGTGACCTGCTCTCCTGGGAGCCATGGGCACAGGGTGGATGAAGCACCGTATCACCAAATCTTTTGATTTTCTTTCTGATCCTTACCTGGTTTTGGCGACTTCTGATGGAAAATTTGGCCCCTGGTGAGGTCAGAGTTGAGAGGCTGGGTCTGGCAGCTGTGGGAGGCAGCAAGAAGCCCCTGCTTAATGCACCACCACAGCTAAAAGTCCCAGCTGATGTTAGGCTGTATTAGAGAATTGGGAGAGATGAGCACCAATGTTACAATGCCATCAGCTCCATCAATGCTTCTGCTCTGCCTTTGAACGCCGACACCACTGCTCTCGGCTCTGACGGCTCCATTGCCAAAAGGATACAGTAAAAATAGCCCAAAGAGAATCAGGGAGCATGATGGGCAGGGAGGTGATTTCTGGAAAAAAAGAGAGGATTAGCGCAGGGACGAGAGGGACAAAAGGGATGTGACAGCAGTACACAGAACCCTGAGCCGGTCTGGTGTCCTGCCACCAGGTCTCTAGGGGCTGAGAGGCATCGCAGGAGCCAAGAGATAGCGACTGGGATGAGGATAGCTGGGTGGGAAACAGCTTTTCCGCTGCTGCACCGGGGCTTTCCCATATCCTCCCAGGTCACCCAGCAGCTGGGAATCAGAGGGTGCCTGTGGATGCCGAGGCACCCATGCGTGCTGGGGTGGGCTGCCACACAAGGGGGACCTGGGGATGGGGATGCTCTTGGGTGAGTGCTGCATGGGGAAATCTCTCCTCGTCTTCCTGCAGCAGCCAGCCTGGGATGTGCCCATCCCCTCCGCCAGCGCCACGCCGCTGGAGGACATCACGGGTCACCGAGCAGCAGAGAGACCCGTCTCACCCTTCGCACCCTTCCCAGAAACAAGGGGCCCGGGGGAGGCGGCGAGGGGGGCCGTAAACTCTGCATTACCACTAATTAAGCACTTGGCTGTCACTGAGGCTTCCCAACACGCCTCTTTCTCTGACACTTTTACTGTTGGGGGAAATGGCGTCTCGGGCCTTTGATGAACTCGCTATGAAGTTGAAAGGAGCTGGTGGCGTGGTGCCAGGGCCTGCCGCAATTGTCTCTCAGGATGGGGATGGGAAATGACCCATTTATAAAAAAGTGAAGTGATAAATTAGACCTGGGAAACAGGGAGCCACCGACTCTGTGGATAAATGGCAGGATGGGCCGGGCCGGACCGGCCGCCAGGCGCCCCTGCCTGCCCCCAGCCCCGGCAGGTACCGCTGGGTTGGGATGAACCCAAGAAGGGGCAAACCTTGTCCTGTCAGTGATGCCAGCCAGGCACCGGGTCCCTGCCATGGCAGGGGCACCAGCTGGCAGGAATGTGGCAGGCACCGAGCAGGGCACCGTGGAGAAGAGGACTCCAGCAGTGTTATTTATAATTATTTTTTGGGTGAAGTAGATTGAAAAGCTGAAAATATAGGGCAAGGGCGTGGAGGAGGAAAGTGCCCCACTGTTGGGCTGTCAGGAGGAGCTCAGGACCAAAGTGGGGAGAAATTTAGAATTTCAGGTTTCAGCTGCAGTGAAAAAAAGCTGGGGTACATTGCTCAAAGTGCCACCAGGACACAGGGGCTGAGGGGTGCAGGTGACAGGGAGTGTGGCCATGTATCCCTGCAGGGGAAGCCCATAACCACTGCCAACTCTGACCCTCCTCTTACAGGGGGCTAAGTCCACCCCTCGGGTCAGGGTGGGCCATGGGGGCTGACTCCTGCTGTGATGCAGAGAACCTACAAATTCATTTAATGCAACACAAGCCAGGGCCGTGGGGACTTACAGCTCCCCATATCCTGAGCAAGTGAAGATATGACCACGCTGACACCTGAATCCAAGAGCCATCACCTGCAGTCACCCACCTTCTAGGCACTCCCTGTCACCCACATCCACCCCTCGCCCTGCCTCCATCTGTCCCGGGCTCAGCTCCGGGGTGGAAAAGCAGCCAAGGGGCTGCACCATGGGATTGCTCCACCTTAGCTCCGGGCAGCTCCCGGGAAGGTGGCCGGTTCCTGTCCCCATCCCTATCCCTGTCCACCAGGCTGGGGCGATGCTGGGGGATTCACCTCTCTGCAGGGCTGGCTCCAACACCCGGCGTGGGACAGGGAGACACCAACCTTGTTCTCGAAGCAGCTCCACGGGCTCTCTGGGACAGGCAAGGCTGCAGGGCAATAGCCCCGCGGGAAGGCTAATTGCTGCCAATTAGCACTTGTCAGGACTGGATGGTGGCTGGGAGACCAGATGAAGCAGGTGATGAGCTTTGCCATGCTGCTGGAGGAAGGGTCTCTGGATTTCGCACACCCGCACCCATCGCAGCCGCTTGCCGAGCTGGCTGCGCCCACCCAGCCCCCGTGCGTGCGGGAGAGCCAGCCCTGCGCTGGAGCAGCGGTGGCTCTGCAGGGCTGGGACTGCTGCCGAGGGGCTGGGGAGGGTGCTTTCCTCTGGGCTGCAAAACCCCCGGGTGCAGAGATGCTATTTCTCATCCTCCCTTGGCCTTCTCCTCCCACTGCAGAGCAGGCACCCACTAGAATCTTGCCCCTTTCCCTGGGTGAGAGAGGAGCAGCCCTCGGCATCGCCCTCTCCTCGGAGGATCGCAGCCCGGCACAGCTCTGGGGGAGGAGCTGGGGCAGACTCTGCCTGCGGGGAGCTCCTGGGCCGGGCAGGAAGGCAGGGGATCCCCACCGCTGCGCCCCAAGGGCTCTGCAGGGCAGCCTGCTTGGGCCTTTCCCTCCATAGGAGACCGCACCTATACCTCATCCTCTATATCCCTCAAAACCCCTCCACCTGCCTTTTAGGACTCTCCCCCATGCCCCTGCTCTCTGCCCCACGTTTTCACAGTTGCTGTACCACAACATCCCCCAAACATTTGAGCCTTAATTCATTCTAACACTGTATATGCGTGTGTGTGTGAGTATACTTATATATATATTCATCTTATCCTCACTGCATTGTGTTTCTCATTAATTATTCACATCTCATGAAATAGGAATGAAAACAGATTGCACAATGCTGGCCGGAGCCTTGCAGGAGGGAAATCAGCCCGAAGATTTCCCGCAGCCAGTGCTGGGCTCAGGCACAGAACCTTCGCCCCGGGGCACAGGGTGCCCTGTGTCATGGTGCCCTGCAGAGCACTGTGGCACCCGGGGAAAGGGACCTCGGCTGGAGGGAGGCTGCGGGGAGCCCCTCGGCTGTGCGGGGTGAGGGACGAGAGCTCCTCCCGCTGCAGCGCGGGTCCCTCCCCAGCCCCCTGCCGCTGGGTTTCATTAGGCGTTTCTTCTGACTTAAAGAAATCCCTTCCCCAAGGAGGTACGTGCTGACTGCGGTGGAGTCACAGCCTAACCCTGCCTGCCATAGACTAAATAGACAGGGGTTTGCCTCAGCCTCCCACTCAAGGGCAATTTCCCATATTCCTGAGCCCTCTCCAATTCTTCCACATACTTTCCCGAGACGGGACGCAGCGTCCACTCGTGGTCTCACCCATCATATATCGAGCCAGGCACATCCTTCTGCTCTTCTCCACCTTTTCTCCCTGGGCACACATGCCCTGGCTGGCACACGGGCACTGTGCCCTGGGCTCACTGCCCCACACAGATGCTCCCATTCCACTCAAATAGCATTTGGTTTTTAAAACAGCTCTTCCACCCCTCCCCCCTTCTGCNTACTCAATCTCTTCCATTTTTAAGAGATTGTCAGGAACAGAGGGCTGAAACAGATCCCTCTTTGTGCCCTTTCAACCTCTCGCCACACCGCCCCATGCCCATCAACCTCACCCTCCGCTCCTCCACATGCTGGCAGAGCCATGCTGATTTAAGCAGTGATACTGCAATATTTCCACTGTTTTGCTCCATATTCTCTGCCCATTGTAATGTTTTCTTTGCTCTTTTGACCATCGGCATATATTGAATAAGAGCTCTTAATTGAGCTGTCTGAATTGACATGTTAGGCTTGTACTTAGTGGCTATAATTAATTTAGGACAATATATGTGAATTATCTTCATTAGTCTATCTAAGATGCATCATCTCGCACGGGCCCGTGGTGAATGTCATATATCTTCCTGCAACCCTTCCCCACAGCAGCGGAGTCCTTCAGCCTTGACTAACCTAAATATGTCACGTTTTTGCTAACACGCTGCCTTCTCCACATCATTAATGAGCGTAATAAACCACTCCAGTGCTAACTCTCAGCAGCCTCCCCTGCCACAGGGAGTTGAGACTCTGTTCCCAGAGGCTGGAGGTAGAAATGCCCGGATGCCTGGACAGACACCAGGATGGGGGTGGCTTTGCACAGTGGATGCCACCTAGGGATTTTGCACCTCCCCATTGGGTTGGTCAATGGAGAAACCAGCCCATGAAAGGTCCACCCAGGTCTCCTCAGTGGACTGCGGTATGGTCAGCACATAGACCTTGAAATGTTTGGCCATGTTTGCATTTCTTTAGTGTCTTTTTCCAGGAAGAGGTTCTCTATGGACTTTCCATGACCGAGGAAATGCCATGGTGCGTCTCTCACCCCTGCTCCTCCTGCCTTTCCACAGGCACGTTTTGGTCATGTCCTTCCTCACCCATCGCTTGCCCCCTGCAGAAAGCCTTTCCTGAGGCTCTCCTGGAAGCACTCAGTGATGTTGGAGCCTGCTTTCAGGCATGGCGGGCGATCCCCCACTCCCGCGGGAATGCTGGCGTGCCTCCGGAGCCGCCACCGGTAGGACAGGTTATGCTTATGGAGACGTGTAGTGGCTCGACCTGGAGAAGGGCTGGTGCTGGCTCCGGGGCAGGCCCTTTTTTAGAAGCGGTGTGCATCACCGCTGAGACCTCCTTTGATAGTTGTACTACAAACAAACACGCAAACAAACCAACCAACCCTTCAGATATCACTCGGCCAGAAAAACACAATTACAGGGCTCAGGTTTCCAGCATCAACCTCACCCTGGTGCTTTGGAAGAGCCCTGAAACCAGCAGCTGCTTAACTCTGCATCCATTTGCAGGTCTCCAAATTTCCCAAGCGCTGCAGAGGTGTTTACCCAGTGCAACAGCGCACCGAGATGGAGGGAACTGGGCTGCCCTGGCCATGCCTGATCTCCAGGCAGCAGGGAGATGCAGCACACACCTCCGCACGCCAGCAGCCTGACCTTGCCCAAACAACCACACGCTGCAGGATCCTGTTTGGGACAGATGGAGCAAGACTGGAGAGATGTTTAGGCTAAGTCCTCAGCATTTAGCCATTGGAATTTAACCCCGCTGGTTCTGATTATGGCTCAAGAAGTTCAGTTTCCATCCCAGACCACCAGTTTTGCCCACTTAAGAGCAGTCGGTATCACCTCTGACCCCCCGGCAAGCTTTATTGCTGCAGCCCACAAGGAAGCAGCCGCATCAGCTGCCTCATAAACCCCAGGGCCGTGGAGGGCTGGTCCTGGCAAATAAAACCCTCACAGATGCCCTCAGCTCCCCTGTTCTCCCGGGGGTCCCCCAGGGCCACCCAGCATCACCAGCCTCATCGCAGGACGGGCAGCCAGAGCAATGCCACTCAGTGGTGTGGTGGCTGGTCCCTGGGGAAATCGCCACACTGCCTGGTGGGCTGGGGACTAGGAAGGTGGCCCCAAGTGGTCCCCATCCCCACTGGGGTCTCTCCTCATCCTAAGCCCGCTTACTTGCTTACCACCATCCCAGCTCTTTCTCTCCTCAGAGCGTCTCCCAGGCACGGCTGGTCCAAGGAGCTGCCCCTGCTCACCCCGGCCCTTGGCTCCACAGCCTGTCCTGGGGTGCTTGGCTCAGGGATTTGTCCTGCTGGCCTGGGACTTCCCCGAGGACACTGCAACTGGCACCTGCCCTGCTCCTTGTAGACAAGCCAGCGTGAGCCTCCCGCTGCTGGCATCTCCTCTTCCACACCCAGGTGTTCCCAGCTGCATCTGCTCCTCCTGCCATGGCCTGGGGGTCAGGCACTGGCACTGGTGGCACCTTGGCTCCCAAGTCCCTCACCCTGGCTGCAATGCTGCTGGAGATCCTCCTCCAGACAAGCTGAAGGAAAACCTCTGGGAGTTTTCCCGTTTCTGTGTGGTGAGCCAAAGCTCGGGATTTGTTTTGGAAACTCTCCCAGGGGAGGCTTTTTTGGCTTGAATTTTTTTTTCCCTTAGAAGGATGGGGTGTGCTGGCTTTGGGCTCCCCAGCCCTGCCTGGGGTGACTTTGGGTTTCTCCCAGGATGGTGAGTGAAGTGCGTGGGGACAAAACCACCTGCCCAGGCCGGCTTGCAGGTCCTCTCCAAAGTGACATAGAGCCATACATGGCCAGCATCCTCCAGGAGGGCCAAACCCCACACTGCTAACATGCACAGCAAGAAAATGCATGGGTGTTTAAATTAAGAAAAGTTAGTGTTCCAGACTTCCCCATGCCTTGGAAAGCACCATGAAAAGGTCACCCACCCACAGTTCCCCCTTTCCAGGGCACCCCTGAAGATGGTGCCTGGTGTCAAACCATCATGTGCTCCACAGCACCCAATGCTGCCCTAATCAAGGTGCAAGAGCCCCAACACACTGTAGGACTCATCCCCACCTTGCTGAGGTGAGGAAGCTGCATCTCTTCCCACGTGAGAGACAGGGGATGGAGCCATCCCAGGGTGCTCAGGGAAGGAAGCAGACACGGTGGCTGGTACCAAAGGGGCTCAGGGCCCCAAACGCCTCAGGATGCTGTCGGTGCCAGGGCTGTGCCTTCCATCCTCATCTCACAGCTTGCCAGGAGGAAGGCTGTTTTGGCAGGAGGGACAGCTTTTCAGGGAAGCAAAAGGACAATTCAGGCTGAGCTGGAGCCCCCCACCTCCGAGCCAGTGTGTGCACACAACAGAGATGTGCAGGGGCAGGCTGGCCCCGGGGATGTTCTCCCCTGGGGCATGGTGCTGATACTCCAGGCACTTCAAACGGTACCGGCCAAAGGCCCTGAGAGCAGACTGCCGGCAGGGCTGCTGGCGCCATCCCCAGACGGGCTCCTCGGGTCCGAGCAGGGCTGTGAGCGTTTACATTACCAGGAATGCACAAAACAGGGGGGCACAGCCTGGGGGTGAGGGGTATTGGCTGATTGTTCCCAGGATCCCCTTGTCAGAAACCCTCCCTGCTCCGTTAGTGTCTCTTGATATATGGCTTGCATTAGGGGATGAAAGTGAGGCATAGCTTGGGGTTTTGGCACAACAAACCCCATTAAACTCTCTCTGGGAAAATGAGTCCAAAAAGCATCACTAACGGAGCTGTGAGCAGCACTTACCCACACCTCCTTCAGCCCAGCCCAAAAACCCTGCCAGGGCAGACGAGGGGAGGGTGCTGTGGGCTGCTGGGTGCTAGCAAGCAGCTACAGCACCCTGCTTCACCCACCATCCCCAACACCCATCATCCTGCTGAGGATCTGGCCCCAGCCCTCCCCGGGGTGTTGGTCCTGAATCCAGGCACCCTTCTGCCACCTGGAAATTTTGGGGCTGAGTGGAGGAGTAACAGGGTTGGGGGGCAGGGTGGGGGTGTCTTCCCTGCTCTCCCAATGCTGTTTTGGGGGAGGGGATGGGGACAAGACCCTTCCCCACTGTGGCAGCTTGACTTGGGTGTCACCCCATGCCCTCTTCCCTGGGGTGCTTGATGGGCAGTGGGATGCACCCTCCCTTCACTGCACACCCCTGGCTGCTTTGCATTTCCCCAGGGACAGCTGGGCAAACCAGGGGGGACCCAGCACAGCACCTCCCAGCCCCACAAAGCCCACTCTGCAGGTGAGCTGCTCCAGGGCGTTGGGACGGGGCTGCCCAAAACTTTCTATCACCCAATGAGGGAGCAGGAAAATCCCCACAGATACTGAGGCAGGAGTCAAAGCAGCAGCGGGGATGGCTGAGCACAGGGGAAAAGAAAACTGCGCTGTCCCGGAGCAGGCAATCCCCTCCAAAGCAAGCCCCCCTTGCCCTCCCCTCCCCAGCCATGCTTTCCATGAGGAGAAGCCACATAAATCCTCAAGTGCCAGTTGGGCAGCAGCTAGAACATGCCTGACCACAGATGCCAAGAGCAACGCAACAGACGGGGTGGGAAGAGCCACCCCCTTGCTGTGCTGTGCTTACCCCTGGTTTCCCTGCAAAGCAACCAGGAATTTCCTGGGGACTGGGGGCAACGGGCAAAAGCAGAGGGACAGGAGGCAGAGGGACAGCTGCTCTGGTGAGCATCATGAAAGCCTCTGGCTGCTGCCTGTGCTGGGCTCCTGAGGCCCCTTCCTGGGGGAAAGGGTGGAAATCCTGGCCCCAGTCCCACAATCTCCCATGCTCCATGGGTCCAGGGACAACATCCCAGAACAGACAGCACAAAGACTCCCAGGGACTGTGAGTGACACTCGGGTTACCATCCTGCGGGACATCAAACCCTGCCATCTCTGCCTGGTGCCTATGCCCAGGGTACCCCCAGCATCCCCAGCAGGGTGACACCACACAGGTGCCCATGACATGCTGTGCCAGGGTCCTGGAGGGGAGGGGGCTGCCAGCAGGAATGAGAAGTGAGGCCTTGGAAGATTTCCAGCTCTCTTTTAATTAACCTGAGCAAGCCAGAGCTTAAGTTTCTGAGCCAAGCCGAAGTCTCCCTGTTAGGAAAAGCCTGCAGTACCTGGCAGTAATTTAATAACTCTCATTTTGAGCTCTCTAATAGCAGGGCTGTGGAATGGCTCCAAACCCACCGGTCTCCCTGCCTTCCCACAATCAAGTTACCTTTATTGCTTTAGAGCAATATTAACAGAGATACCAGTGTTAATGCCTCACCTCCAACTCGGCTGGCAGGGACCTGGCATGGCCAAGAGGAAACCCAGCAGCACATGGTGGGGCTGAGCCGGCTGGATCCCAGCATGCACCCCAGCACCCAGCCCTTGGCCCAGTGAATGTGCCACTGCACTCCAGCCCACGGTGCTCAGCACATGGCAGGGTGAGCTGTCACCCCCAGATGGGGACCAACTCAGTGGTACCCTGGGATGCCCATCCTTAGGAATGTCTAGCTGGGTGGCACACACCATCCCCCTGGGATCCAGCCCCTTTTGGGGAGATGCTTGCATCACTGCAGGGTGCAGGACCCAGCCCTTTCCCAGCCACCACAGGAGCTGCCAGGAGCCATGGGGAAAATGGCCCGAGACCCACCCCCCCCCCCATGCTCCAGTGAGCTCAGCCCCTGTAACACAACAGGAGCTCAGGGGTTCTACATGGCAAGGACTCCCTGCCTGCCCCCACCCCTCGCAGGGCTGCAATTAGCTTGATTGCACTAACCTAGAGAAGGGCTCCACGGCTTGAGGTGCTCCAGAAATATTCCTCCCTCAGAGAGAGCTGGATGCCTTTCACCCTTCAAACCCACAAGCAGAAGAGGAGCCAGCAGGAACCAAGTCCCACCATTCATTTTCAGCCCAGACCTTGCTGCTCTGTAAAAAAACCCCCCACCACACAGCTGGGGACAAGCAAGCTGTTTATAGCAGCCCCCCGCCCCTCCATCCCTCACAGGTGTCCTTCTGTGGGGCTTTCCCCGGCTTTGGTCTCACCCAGCTGAGCCCTGTCACCCAGTGGCTGATGCTTTAGAGGGGTCCCCTCGGCAGCCCCAGCTCTGCCGTGGGTTTGCGACACAACCTGTGAGCTCTGAGAGTGGGTTTGGAGGGCACGTGTCCTCCTGGCTGGCTGGGCATGGCATGGCATGGAGAGCTGGTCCTAAAACACAGCCCTGACCGGGGGTACCACAGGGCACCCTGCCCCCCGGTATCCCCTAGGCTGGGGGGAGAGACGTTTTGGGTGCTGCTGGCCTGGGTGACAAGGGGCGGATTTGTCACTGCCCCCATGAGCACAGGGCTGGGGCGAGGAGGAGGAAGGGCTGAGGGGACAGCTGGCATGAGGAGTCTTGGCTCTGCACATCCCTGTGGTGCTGAGCACGGAGTGGGGTGCTGCTGCGGGGAGGGCACACGTGCCCTGGCCCCGCTGTGCTGGGGGTGTCACCACACACTAAGGGTTCAGCCATGTGTCCCTGGGCAGAGCAGGGTTGTGCAAAAGCCCCGGGTCAGTGCCAGCCGCTGGTGAGGGAGCTGACTAAGCAGCACCATTCCCAGCTATGGGATCGGAAACATCTGCCTGTGGGATGCAGACAACCTGACACGGCAGGACAGGATGGGCTGCCCGGGGGGGTGGGCTGGCGTGGAACACGCCCTGCTGGGGCTCACCCAAACTCTACTGGTCCCCACTGGTTTCGGCTGGGAGCCGGGCTGGGGCAGTGGAGGCTCCCGGCAGCAGCCGTGGCTTCCTTGAGCATCCCCAGCTTGGGTGGGAGGTTTCTCCCAAAGCCAGAGGAGCGGAGCTGAGTGTCAGTCTGAGCACAGAGCTGCTGCTAATACCTTTCTTCTTTGCTATTTTTAGCTCAGCAGCCTCATGCTGTTGGTTTCAGCGTATTTTTTTCCTCCCAGTAAATTCCAAATCTTTTCCTTATTTCTCCTTCTATTCCGGGATGCTGCCTGCACCATTCTGCTTTGATCTGCACTGATGCCAAGTGTGTTTTGAAACACTAAGTATAGCACATCCCTCAAATTTCTCTTATCTAGCAAAGCAGCAATATCCTCAAAGAGCTCCAGCGGGCTGGTTAAACACCTGACATCGCACGGCTCAGTCCACACCGGCTACTCCTCAGCCTGGTTCCCAGGCATCCTCCCCTCCAGAGCACTCTGTGAGCTCGTGACCCGAGCAGCGCTTTGCTGCTGGTGTCTCAAAGTTGCTGTCAATCTTATTTTACGGCTCAGAGGCTGAAAAGGGCAGATAGGAGCAAAGAGGGCAAACTTTTCCTTTTTTTTTTTTTTTTCTCAATGATACCTGAATGCAGCCTCTAATTTTGCATCTGAAAAAATGATTGCAGATAAAAATAATAGTGTTTAAGACTTCAAAATAACCAATTTTCCCACGTAGACAGGTAACCAGGTGGTCAAATGCAGTTGTTTGAGACTCACAGTGGATTGCAAGGACAGCGATCTGAAGGCTGCTCTTAAATATGTCCCCAAAATGCCTAGTGCTCCATATACAAATACTGTAACAAATTAATGTCAGATGCTACCCTTGGTATAATTAGACAGGATTTTAGAGTGGCAGAGCCAGCAAATTGCTGTGATTTACTTGAAGCCCCTACCCAGAAGTCTGCACCCACCGCCAGTTCATCGCCACTGAAAATGCACTCATTGGGTGGGAGGCTGCCAAGGGTGAGTAGCACCCAAATCAGCTCAGTCTTTCAGGGGAAAACTGGGTGCTTTGCACTGCTCATTCCCAAATTTTGTCCCTGCCTTGGGATGTTTTTTGGGGTGCAGGGTCTTGAGGGGATACAGCAGCATTCATAAACTCTGCATAACCCTTGAAAGACGTGTACAGCATTCAGAGCCGGAGCGCTAGGAAACACCAATCTTGTTAGCAAATCTTTTTCCTCCCTTCCCCAACACACAGTATGAATTAAAAGAAAAAATAAAATAAAAGCCCTCGTTCTCTAGTTCTCATTAAGGGATAAAAACCGATCTGGCCTAACTAAGCCAAGCTCTGGCAGTGGCGGGCGCGGCAGCGGCGCGGGTCTGCTCCAAAGTGGAACCAGCTCCTGGCCCCATGCTTCAGGAAACATCTCATCCAGTGAACCTCGTATTTTTCCCACAAACTCCCCTCGAGCTGTAAAGCACATCTGGATAATTTTAGGCAGAAAGGGATTTTCCCAGAAAGTTGGAAGGGAAGGGTGGGGGGAGGCGAGGGGCTGGTTATATTTGGAAACCTCTTTTAAGCACAGAGACCCCGTCGTGGTTGCAGCATCGTGGGGTGATGCTAAAAGTGGTGGCGAGGATGGCTGTTGCACCAGCATGGAGAAAAGGCCCCAGGAGCAATGCGGGGACATGGGTGGGTTTTGCTCCCTGCTGCTGAATTTTGGAGCGTGCTGCTGCCCCTTGTCCATCGGCTGCCTGGTGAAGTTCTCCGGAGATTTGGTTCAGCGACTCCGGGGCAGCTCCAGACACGGCATTGCTCAAAAGCAATGGAAAGGCAAAAAAAAGCCATTTTACAAAGACAAAAAGCCCTGAAGGCCTCGGGGCCCAGCCAAGCGTTGCTCGGAGGGGTCGGCGTTGAGGGTAAGAGGAGGCAGCTCATCAAGGTCTTATTAGCACAGGAACTGCCGAGCACAAATTAACGCGCCAGGCTCCGGCTCGTCCCCGCCGTACGGAGAGTGCAGCGTGCGCAGCCACGCCGAGCAGTTTAATCAACTCAGAAAGCAATTTGTTCTCTGTTTATAACCTTGACAAGCTAGCGGGTTATTTTTAAGCACGCTGGCAAAGGCAAAGGCAATTCCCAGCAGGCAAACCACCGCCAGGCAGGTGAGCAGCCCCTGCCAGCCCCGGCACCACAGCCCAGCCTCGGGGCGGCCGAGCAGGCAAAACCTTTCCCCTGAGCTTCAACCCCGCTGCCTCTGCAGCACCAGGTCGGGGGCACAGTGACACGGGCATCATCCATCACACTTGGGCAATGTGATGCCCTGATGCTGTTGCCCTGGGGGCACATGCTGGCCCCCTCTGCATTTCACTCTGGAGAAGGTCAGAGGAGCTGTGCTGGGTGCAGGGCTCCGTAACTGAGTAAGAACAACCCAGGCACGATGTTTCCTCGAGAGTGGGCAAGTAATTGAGGGGAACGATGTTGTAGTGACATTGTTTGTCCTGCCTAATACCTTCCCCTGGAGAGGGCTGTCCCCAGGAAGGAAGGATGGAGGGGATGGTGGGGAGGATGGCAGAGCCACTCTCCGCAGCACCGTCTCTCCCCCTGTGCCACGTGCCCTGCTGCCCACCCCACTCCATCACCGCTTGTGTTCGATCTTGCCATGAAGGAGGGTGGATGCTGTGAGAGCCTGCACAGCCCATTTTGTGCTGGGCATGGTGCCCACTGTGCAGCATGCCCACGGTCACCCAGGCACAGCTATGGGAGCACCGGCCCAGCTCTCAGCCAGGGCTGCTCTGTCCCTCCCTCCCTCGCTGCCGCAGCATTGCAGTGCGGGTCAGGTTTGCCCTGCAGAGCTGACTTCTTTCCAGAGGCCAATGGGGCCACTGTGGTAGAAGAAGGGGGACCTGGAAACCCAAGAACAGGCAGAGTTGCCTCTGAAGTGCTCCCTTGTCCTCGGGCCGTGTTTGCTGCCCCAGCAGCTGCTCAGATGTGCTGGTGATAACATGATTAGCAGCAGACTGGTTAATGCTTTCCCAGGGAGCAGGACGCACAGGGCACCAAGGCCGTCTCCCTGCCACGGCCACCTCGGTCCTCTTGGCCCCAGAGGCACTGGGTGCTCTCGGGGATAATGCTCCCACGCAGTTCCCCCTGGGCTGGGAGCTGGAGGGGACCTGGGGAGAGGGACTTCTGCCCCAGCATCGGCATGGCTCAGCGCCTGCGTTTCCAGCTGACTTAAAGCAATGCCCAAGTTTATAGAGAATTAGCCAGACTAAGGAACATTATTTTTCTTTATTAGGTTAAAGGGTAAGCAAATACAATCAATCTTGTCATGTATCACAAGTTGTCAGCAACTTCCCACCTCAGCCAGAAAATTACCGGCTCCTAAGTGGGTTGTGGAATTACATTCATAACCGCAGAAAACAAATATATGTGTGTATATTTTAATGAAAACACCAAAGGTCACAACACCACATCATCATCAGAAATAGGTTACTTCTCAGCTAATTTAACCAACGACCAAACCCAGGCCACGGAGGAAACCCCCACTTGGAGGAAAATTCAGCCAACGTAGGGAGAAGATATTAGTGATGTGATCTGCAAGGGACAGAGCTGGCAAACACCACCCCAAAACCCAGCCTGGGCTGGTGTCAATGGGGGGTTTGTCCCTGTTCCCAGCCATGCCCCGGCCAGACACAGCCACGGCACGGTGCTCTGCCCTGTGTTTTAGCACTGTGGCCATCTTGTATCATCCCTGCTCTGGCTCAGTTTGGCTTCTTCATTTAACAGCTTCCTAATTCAATTGCTCTCATCCCCATCCTTCCCTGGCCATTGCTGGTGCAGATAACCTCGCTGAGCTCCTCTTGGAGATTTACCAGCAGGAGGGAGCCCATTAACTGATCAAAGCTTGAGTCGCTAATCGAAGCTAATGAATTAACCAAGCGGGTGTTGATTTCTAATCTGAATCTTTAGGAGGAGGGACGGGACCTCCTCTCCCCTCTGCCCTATGTCCTGCATCCCGCTGTGGTCCCCTGCCCTGGCAGGGCAGGATGTTCCCCGCTCTCCTCATGCTCAGTCTTACCTTGCTCGGGGCCAGCCAGGAGCGATGTGAGAGGAGAGCTCTTTTGAGCTGGGAAAACAAAAATAATCATTGTAATAATGGCTGGTAAGACCCTGAGCTGCGTGCCAAGATCATGAGTTGCTCAGAGAGCCTGAAGAGCACCAAGGCTGGAATTCAGCCGGCAGCAGTGGCAGGGCAGCGGGCGGGGGACGGGCAGAGGGCAGGGGACACAGAGAGGTGAGGAGGAGCACGGGGCCGAAGGCTTTCCTGCACAGCAGGATGAGGGATGTGGCCTGGCAGGGCCAGTCTCACCGGCGTGGGCACTGTGCCACGAAGGAAGCTGCATGTGCCAGAGGGCTGCTTCTGCCCGGTGCCTGACCCTGCTTTAACCCTGCTCTGCCCATGGTCTGTGCCGTGAGGGCAGCTTAGTGAAGTTTATCCAGTACCAGGCTGTTTGTGTTGCTAAGCATAAACCCACGCTCTCCTTGCTCAGCAAGAGACAGGACCCAACCTCCCCCTCAGCAGCATCAGGCTGAGTCTCTTTGGGCAGCTCCTGGGCCCCAGCTCCACTGAGTCCACATATCAGAGAGGCAAATTCAAGAGCTAAAACGTTAGGTGACGCTTGGCAAGGTCCCCCAGCCTGCTGGGCAAGCCATGCTGTCCTCGTGCAGAGAGTGGACATGGCAGGGTTTTCCTTCTCCAGAGCAGTGCACCCTCCAAGAACCAGTGTGCAGGGTGGGTGCTGATGATAGTGCTGCTCCCTGTCACTGTAGCATGGTGGCTGAGCTGGCTGGTCCTGTGGTGGAGTGGGTTCGAGCCTTGCCCTGGAGATGCTTGTGGGCAGGTGGTCTTGGATGTGCATCCTTCCTGCAAACGATCTGCACACAAAGCTAGCAATGCCCATCACCCCCAGTCAGGTCACTGCCCTTACCCTGCCCACAGAGAGAGGTCTCCATCACCCAGCAGGCAGGGACTTTGTTTCCCAGCCTCAGAGGGCAGCATTTCCCCAACAGTTACTCTCCAAACCTGCCGAGGACCCTGTTGCCCACCCCCTGGCTGGCAGAGCCGCTGCTACGCTCCAGATCCTGACTGGTGCCCAGACCTTGGTGACAGGTACCATAAAACACAGCAGAACGAGCAGACACATGGTGCTGCCGAGGACTGGCTTGCCGCCTGGCTGCCTTTTCCAGGGAGCATTTTCCCCAAATCAGAAAGCGACCGCAGTTGCCTGAGGTTCCTTCGGCAAAGCCGGGAGCTCTGGCTCAGCCCTGGTGAATTGCAGGGAAGCCACGGCAGGCCAGGAGCTGCAGGAATATCCCCCAGCCTCAAGCTAGACACCTCCACCTGAACCTAAGGCTTTCAGTTGAACCCAAATACCCTTAAAAAAACAACAAATCAGTGTGGTTTTCTCAGCAGGACACAGGGACACACATGTGCACGAGGGCTGCGGTGAGCAGGCACCCCACGGCTGCAGCACTGCCTCTGCAGCCCGAGCCCACCCTGATTTATCTCCTCTCCAAATTGTGAATGAATGAACTTTCTCCCAGAATACATAACAATCGCTTGAAAGTTATTTTAGGGCAGGTCTCGGTCGCTGAAGTTTCCGCGCTTGCCGAGGCCCATCACATTGTTTTCTGCTGCTTGCCTTGGCACGGCCCCAATTCAGGGTTCAGAAGTTATTACTATAAAAGTCAAATTGCTTTAAGGGGGGGGAGGCTGAGGGAGGCAGGGTCGGGGAGGAGAGAGAGGGGATGGGATTCCTGGAAAGTCTCCAGCCCAGGATAATTGGAGCTGTGAGGGGTTGGACCAGTCCCTGCTGTGCTTGGGGGAGCCTTTCGCCTGGCCCGTGGCCAGCAGGAGCCAGGGTGAGGAGGATGGCTGGGGTGTTGCATACTCATCCCCCCAGCAAGAAGGGTGCTGCTGGAGCTCAGGGCACTGGAGTGGTCCTGGGAGGCTCCAGGCTCGGGGCTCAGTCCCTGCCACTTCCCGGAGAGCCCCTGCCCATCCTCCTCCTCATGGCCCCTTCAACCTGCCCTCACTCTGCTCCAATTTAATGCTGGTTATTTCCCCATCCACAGCACTGATCACTTTCCTGCCTTGACACCTGGGATCACCCTCAGCCCTATGGCATTAACGCTTTATTTCTTTTCTAAAACTTCCTCTTTCAGTGTTTGCCACCACAACTCTCAGTAAATTTTGGCCATCCCTAAAAGCAAACGCCCTGCCCCTTCCCACAGGCCCTCCGCTCGGTTGCAGTAAAGCTGGTGACAAGATGCCAGTCCCTGTCCTGCATGGAGCAGCTTTTCCCTCTGTCCTTTGGGCTCATTTCCCACTGCCTCTGCAGCCAGGGCTCGCCCTGGACCTTTCCCAGTGCAGCAGGGCAGGAGTAGCTCATGGGTGCAGGACCTCAGTGGGGACAGGGGCACATGGCCTCATGGGACTGTGCCCTGGCTGCTGTCCCTCACATCCTTCACCTTAACCTTTTCTTACCCTTTTTAAAAATTATTTCTGTGAAATGACCATGCTGATGTGTCTGTGCAACCTCATTAGGATTCAGTTTGCTCTCTCCTTCCCTCCAGGCTGCCTTATTTTTATTATTCCCATTATTTAAGGCTCACCTTATAGCAATGGCCAGCACCCTCCTGGCAGACAGAGCCCCGCCTGTGCTGCCCTTCCAACCTGTACCCTGGAGACCTGCCATGGGGGTCCCCCCTCCCCAAGCCAAACACCTCAAAGGCACTGTAACACATGGTGCCAGGGAGCCGCTGCAAGCGCCCCTCAGCCAACACTCCCGGGCTGGGAGCAGGCAGGAATACAGCCAGGAGATAAGATGTGGTTCAGCTTTGATATGTGCGGCTCGTACGCCTGGAGCAAAATCATCAAACGTGGGCACCCGCTCGGTGAGATGAACACAGGGCAGCGAGGCTTTGCAGGGACAGGGAGCAGCAACAGGACCTTACCTGGCAGCAGGATGTGGCAGCAGACATGAGCTGCAGAGGCACTTTCAGAGAGGACATCTGTGTGACATCCCTGCCAGGAAGAGCCTGGCACCTCTCCTAATGCTGCTCCTGGTGCTTCAGTCCCACTGGTGCCCCAGTCTGGCTCAGCCACCCCAGCATGGCACAGGATGTGTCCCCAACCTCTTCCTTGCTCCATCACCTGCCATGGTGACATGGTACTGTACTACCTGTGATGCTCATGTAAAAGCACTAACTGAGTTTAAAGAAGCAAAAGCGAGGAAAGCAGAGCAAGCAGGGTGGATCTCAGCTGCCGTGGCAGGGCAAGGCACCCTGCAGCACACACCAGGGACCTCACTGCCACCCTGCAGGACACCCCTTGCCCAGGCTGTAAGGCTGCTGCTCCACACCAGCAGCTCTGCTTCTTGCAGCTTAGAACCAGCAGAAAGCACCCCCAGGGCCACATCCAGCCAGGTGGGCTCCTGACTTCCCCAGACCCTTTTCCACCAAAACCTTCCACTGAATTCCCCGGTGCCTGTGAGCCCGTACCACCCCCGCAGCCCCTCCACCACCCCTCTCCGGCGATAGCCGCCCACCAGGCAGGGCTGATTCCTTCCCTAATGGCTCTGGCAGCTGCTCCCCGCGCTCAGCCGGGTTTGGGTTTCCCCACGCTGAGGTTTTCTCGCACAGTCTGCTGCAAAGCCAGAGCCGGGGCGAGCTCGGCCGGGTGGCAGCGATGCTCCCCTTGCCCAGCACTGCCTTGCCCGTGGGTCATCCTGCCCGTACCCTCACCGGCAGTCACCGGCACACCGGGGAGGGGAAGGAAGAAATAAGAGTCTCAGGAATCAGATTATGAACTGAGTAATATCACATACGGAAGAGCCTGTGGGGAAGGGGCTTCCAGGGTTATTTTCACCCAACGAAAGTTGCAACTAATTTGCAAAGGAAGTAGCTCAGCATTAAGAAACCCTCTGGGCAGAGCCCGGACCCAGGGATGCACATCACATTATTTTCTCATTTAAAAACCATTGCAGTGGTGAAGGGGGCTGTCCCTCCCGGGCTGGGGGGGCTGGGGGATGGGGGGAGCTGGCTCTGGAGGGGCAGGCAAGTTTGAAGAGAGAGAGAGAGGGAGCAGAAATGAAACTTGGAAAGCGTTCAAATTAGGCTATGTAATAAGAGACCCACTTCTCTGGGTAAATTTGTTAGGATTAGGGCTCACTGAGCTGTTGAGGAGAATTTGGCGTGGCTTGGAGCCAGGGAGAAATGAAGCTCCTGGCTTGGTCGGCTGCGGGAAAGTCCAGGCTAATGGGCTTTCGTTCAAACTTTGATAGGAAAAAAATCCAGGAACAAAGGCAGTAATTCTTCCAAAAGCCCCAAAATCTCAGTTTATACATTTCTGTTTATGTTCATTCATAATAGATATACACAGCTGTTCTTATCATTCATATTCAAATTCCATATGCATCTTTAGCAGTTATTGCTCCTGCCTCAAAACAAAAAAACGAAAAAGAAAAAAAGGCACGTGGAAGACTGAAAAAAAAACCCCAAAACCAACCTGCCTCGGGGGGTGAATTCTCCCGGCATCTGTGTGCAAGCTCCTTCCACCATGGTCCAGCCTTGGAGCATGCTGCCAGTCTAGGCTGGGCATTTTTAGGACTCATTTGAGGCTCTTTGTCATCAGCCATAGCCTTTTGGGTTGCTACAGCCCCATCTTCTGAGCTCCCTCTGCCCTGGGGATCTAGGGGGCTGTCAGGGGTTCATCCCATGTTGCTTCCTGTTCATGCTGGTGAGAGCACAGCTTGCCCTGGCAATGCTCTGCAAACTGGAGAGGGGTGGACAAAACTGACCTGCTCCCCGGGGCTGGGGCAGCTGCACTTGCACCATCCTGGGCAAGCAGAAGGTAACTTTTCCAAATTCAGAGGTTTTAAGCTTATTGTGTTTTTATTTTACTTGGTCTTTTATTTTAAAAAGTTTCCCTGTCTCACATTCTGGATGATCTTTTGTTGCTTCCTTCAAAACTTATGCCTGGACTCGAGGCTGAGGAGCAAGAAAAAAAAAAGACATTTAAATCTAGATATCTCACAGAATATTTGCATCTTTAAACCTTACTTTTTGATCCCCGGAGGCTGCTCTTACAGACAAATCTAGTGCTGTTGAGTAAAGCTCATTAGTAAGAGCTAGCTGCTAGAATGAGCAGCAGGGACACAGATAGCACAGATACTTACAGTGTTGTCACTAGGTTTCAGAGTTAATCCTGTTGAGAAGTTTCCCTCTAACTCCAAGCTGGTGTTCTGCACATCCAGGGGGACTAGAGATGTTGCTGTTATTCTTAGGATTACTAGAGGATGGCTGAGACTCCATCCCTCTGCCACTGGACGTGCAGCCCGTGGTACCTTGCTGCAGAGAGCAGGAGCAGTAGGGACTGGGCTGCTGTAAGAGTCCCAGACCCTCCTCCTCACCTCTGCACGGTGCCGAGGCAAGATGTGGGGTCTGCTGTCCCATGGCACCAACAAGGTCTCAGGTGTCACAGGAGGTTCTCACCCTGGTCCCAGGACCAGGAGAGGGGCGATGAACCCCATGGAGCAGTGCCCGCTGCTGTATTTACATTCCAGCATAAGTTGGCTTCTCTTCTTACAACTCAGGTGTCCTGTCCCTGTCCCTTCCTGCAGCCCCTCTGTCTGGTTGAAATATCCTTTAATCAGGAGCTCATGTCTTCTGGCCACAGCAGCAGGGGAGCATCAGCCTGGGAACAGGGGATGACATGTGGTCCTTAGTGCCCAGGAGGTGCACAGGGTGGTACCAGCACTTGCCCCCTGGAGCCACATCGTCCCCATCACTGAGGGCACAGGTCTAGCACTGAACAGGGGCATCAGGACATGTCTCACAGGACATCATCCCACGCAGACGTGTTCCCTGCCCACACAGCCCCACTGGGCGTTCAGGTGCCTGTGAGATGTGAAGGGAGGCTTCATCCCGAGGCCAAAGGACCCCCCTCTGGGCTGCAGGAGGGGACCAGTGGAGTGGAAAGCAGGCTGACCCAGCCGTCTTTCATTTAATGAACAAACACACAAAGACCTGGAAGCAATAAATCCAGAGTTTGGACTACAAAACCAAACAGGGCTGCAGCTCCTCCTTGGAACAGGGGGGCGAGAGGAAGAGGATGGCCACAAAGGCAACTGGGGAGCAGAGGCAGTCCTCTCCTGCAAGCACCCCCAGCAATGGGACTGCCTGCTGAGCAAGCAGGATGCTTTAAAGGGGCCCTATCAGGGTGCTCTGGTGAAAAACGCAGCCCCGAAAAGCTGAGTGCACTGGTTCTTTTGGTCTGTCAGCCCCTGTGCCCGAGGGATGCACAGAGCATCCTTGGAAGCAGCTGGGATTGGCAGGTCCCTGAGAGAGCAGCGTCCCTCGCCCTCCAGGGAGCAGCTGGAGCAGAGCCTGGGGGTGCAGAGGGTGGATACACCACCACCACCCCCCCCAAGGTCAACAGCATCTCCCACACCCTGTTTGCACACTGCCAGCCCGTGCAGGCAGCCAGAGCCCCCATGGGGGCTGGGGGCCATACATGCTGCCCCTGGGGGTGTGCGGCTGCCACCCCAACACTGAGCTGCCCCAAGGGTGCTGCTGTGGGATGGGGGTTCCCCGAGCCGCTCTGTCAGGCAGGGCCCTGCCTGCACAGGAGCACCCCCCAGGCAGTCCCAGCCTGGGTGCTGCCTGCCCGTGGGTGCAGAGTGGCACGGGAGGGCCAGGGTGACTCCCCACCTCCCAGCACCCCGCAAAAAATCAGCTGGGAGCTGCCAGACTCCGCTGCTGCAGGCTCCTGCTGGGTCTCCCCAGCCTGGCTATCTCCCTCCCACTGCCACCCCCCTAGCCCGCTCTCCGCCTTGCACCTAGAGCTGAGCTTGCGTGGTGCCGTGCTGGCCCCGTAGAGACGCTTGGGCTTCTGCTGCCTTTCCATGCAGCACGGCTGCAAGGACGGGTGTGCACTGAGGCCACTAGAATGGCCCCCAAGCCAACACAGCTCACTTTAGGAAGCCCTGATCCCCGTGCAGGAGGGACACCCCACCCCAGAATCCTGCTCACCCAGCTGGAGACCTAGGGAGGAGGAGGAGGATGAAGAGGTGACAGCGTGACTGATGGGCAATACAAGCTGTTGGTGGGATCCCTGGCCAAGCACCCACCTCCCCATGGCCACCCTGCAGCAGTCCCAGCTTTCTCCCTCCCTGCCGGGTGTGAGGGCAGGCTGGGCACCCACCGACCTCCCTTCCCAGAGCCTCACTCACCTGGCTGCCCACCCACCCTGGGCGTCTGCGCATCCGGCCGGGGAAGCCACCACAGCATTGAGGCACCTTCTCCTCCCAGCGCTCGGGCAAACTGCTATTTGTAAAACAGAGGTGAAAACATGGAATCAAATGGATGAGTCAGAGGAGAAGTTCAAAAAAAGGGGAGCGCGGAGAGGGGGAAGAAGCAGGCTCTGTCTCCCCTCCCACCTGCAGCAGGCAGGGGAGCAGGCACCATCCCCGCTTCAAAGCGCGATAGGATCTGGCAGCCAGGGACGGCACCGAGCAAACGCTTAGCGGGAACGGAGATGGCTCCTGATAAGCCAACGTGTGAACTCCCAGGTTTAAATTAACTAATGACTTGAGATGCTGCTGATAGTCTGCAGGGGATGGGGAGGAGTGATTTATGGGGGAAGATTAAGCTGACTAATTAGGGCAGCCGCACCTCTTAGGAGTTTCCCAGCTGGGCCGGGGCTATGCCAGGGAGGACCCGCTGTGCCCCCGCCTGGTGGGAAGGGACAGAGAGCAACCCCAGCCCCCCCACGGGCACCCCGGCAGCCTCCGTGCCCAGGAGCATCGCTGCCACGTGTGTCATCACGGGGATCCCACTGTGCACCCCAGCCCTCACCCACAGCTGCCCACTGCTGGGTGCAAACCTCGGATGCTGGTGGCTTCTCTCCTGCTGTGTGACCTGCACCTCCCCACGCTCCTCAGCCAGCACAGGGGGCCTGGCCTCTGCTCAGCTGATGTCAGGTTGCTTTATGGCCACTGTAAATTACAGTCTGGCTTCCTGCTCGAGCTACACACCTCTCACCTTCTAGGTGCTTTTCCTATTAGAGGATCAATTTTATTGTTTCTAGACAACCATATGCTGTTGTTAAAATACAAAGCCAGGGCACGTGCGTGGCTCAGCTCTACCCTGCACTTACCTGCTGGTGGGGGCACAGGGAGGGATGTGCCCATCACCCACCCACCCCTCAGGCTGCTCCCCATGGCCACAACTGCCAGGTCTCTGAAGGAAGTGTAAGGTCAACAGGATTTGTACCAAGGCTCTTCCAAATCCCAGTTACGTACACCCCTAGAACCAGTGGTTTCCAGTGGCTGGGCTAGCACTGAGCTCAGCCCCATGCTGTGCTGACTCACTGCTCTCACATGTAACAAGTTGCAGTGGTCTCAGCCAGAAGAGCTTTTTATCATGTTATGGGAAAGCACTTGCAGCTCCCTTTTCCAGGAGCCCTGGCTGGAGTAAAAAGGCCTCTTCAGGCTTCAAAGTGGGAGGATTTTCATTGCTTCCCAGGCTGAGAACAAAGCACTATTGAGCATGGCCAATAGTTGTTGTCTCTGTCCCTTGATGTGCATCAAGCATCCCATCCTTGGGGCTCAGCAGTGGTGCAGAGGGCCAGGTTCGTGGGGAGTTGCAAGCTGGTGTGAATGGAGACAGGTTCATCCTGCCCTCAGGCTGAACCAGGACCACTCTGAGATGGCTTTATCCGCCTTGAATCACCCAGGTTTTACTGCAAGCTGCTGGGGTGGCCATGGGCAAGGCAAGAGAAATGCTGGTGGCCTGACCCAAGGTCTGGCATCACTTCCCCACCCGCCCACTGAGTACCTGTGAGACAGAGGGTTGCTGCTGCTGGGAGCAGTGCAGTTCTCAGCAGGGATTGTGTGCATGGCTGTGTAAATAACGCAGTTAGAGGCACCATGAAACCAGCTGTTTTCATGTTAAAATGGAAATTTAATAGAGTGACTAGCAGGAGCTGCAGGGGATGCAGCATGGGTTTCCTCCAGGAGCCCACACACGCTGCAGCTCACTGCTGGGTGTGAAGTCACTGTCATGCCCAAAGCTCAGCCCTGGTGTGATGCTCACCTGAAGCCATGCAGGAAAGCATGGGGGCTTCCTGCTCCCCACCCCGGGGTGGCCACAGGGAGTTGGAGCCCTGCCTTCAGCCTGCTGCCAGCACTGTGATACACTGAGCATGGACAGGCAGTCAGGGACATTTCCCAGACCCCTTTGGAGAAACTGAAGAAGTCCCTTGTCACCGTTATTGGTGTGGGGCTCCTGGTCCCTTCCCTGCCCATAGCTGGCTCTGGGACAGGATGCCTGGAGCCCTTCACCAGCAGTGTGTGGGGACCGGCTGGGGAGGGCTCTGCCTGGCATGGTGCCACCAGTCCCATCCGCTGGAAATGTGGTTTTGGGGGAAGGAACTGCTGTTCTCCTTATGGCCCCTTCTCTCCCTCACCTCCTCCCTGCATCCCGTGCCGCCAAGCCCATGCTCTGGTCCCACCACCTCCCCCCCAGTTCCCTGGGAAACAAAAAGCCTTCAAGTCTGTGCGGAGCCAGAGGCAGGAAAGTTCACATGGAAAGGAAAAAGAAAAATAAAAAAAGAAAACAAAAATCAGAGGAAATGATCTGCACTGTGCCGCACTGTTAACGCAGCGCTGCTGTGGCCGCCCGTGACCTGCTCGAGCAATGCACAACGTCACTCGCAAGCCATTACTCACTGCACAATATTTTTATTTCCCCAAACCATTAATGAATTATTTAGGCATGTCTAGCAGTTACATGGAGGATGATCAATCGCTGCTCATCCTGGGCTGTCAGTGCGGGTTGCCTCAGCACCTGCTGGGAGCAGCTTTTGGGAGAAGCATCCCCATCCCCGTGGCACTGCAGAGCTCATTGCCGTGCTGCTAGCAGGGCAAAATATTGCTGGCTCTCCCTGCAAGGGCTGCCTGATCAGGAGTAGGAGCTTTTTTCCAGGGCTGGAAGACCGAAGTTCACCTGCTCCACCTCTGCTGCCTCCCCCAGCCCTTTCCTCCCTGTTCCTCCGCCTCCCTGAGACGTGCTCCAGGCACCTGCCTGGTGCCAAAACCGTTGAGAAACTCAGCACTGATTTGTAGCACGTGAAGGTAATCCACCACTGGAACAAACCACCACGTCAAGTCACAGGCTAACCTTGGCTATCTGCTAAGGAACACGGGGCTGGGACATCTGAAAGCTGCAGAGAAAGCCCAGGCTGCAGGCAGCCAGCGTGCAGTCGCCCGACGGGGAGAGCTCTGCTGCTGCTGACTGCAGCCATGAAACTTCCCCAGGGTAACATTGATCCCAGACAAAACAGCCTCTGCCAACACACGTGTGGGCTCGGGGTGCCTCAGCAACTCAGCTCAGCTTCCCCAAGCCCAGCACTGCTTGGTATCCTGTGCTACAGCTAACGGGGGTGAGCTGAGGGCTCCTGAGCCTGGGCAAGCCCTGGACAGGGAGGTTTTCCTGGCTGCTCCGTGAGTGTTTAATCCTTGAGACAAATGTGCTGAACACGGAGCAATGTGGGGATAAAAGCACTCACTAAGAAAACTTCAGAAGGACATAAGTCCTTTCCTAAAATCACCTTGCCTAAACTCCCTCTCTGGGGGTGAGCACAGGATCTCTGGCATGCCCAGTGCCAGGTTGCTGAAGGATGTGGGAGTTCATGGGGAACTGGGAAGCTGGGGAAGCCCCAGAGCTGAGGAAGAAGGCTATGTTTTAAAGCCAAAATCTCTAGTAAGGGATGGGAAGCCCTGCTCCTGATCTCCCTTTCCCTTCTTGGTACAGCTGGCAGGTTGTTGGTTCTGGGGGAGATGCTGGCTTCACCACACAGCAGCCTCTGTGGCTTTCAGCTCATCCATAAAACCTCCTTGTCCTTTCCCTCTCTCCCTCCTTCCTGGCCTTTCATGCTGAGTTTACAACCTCTGCCACAAACTCATCTTTGGGCTCACCCTGGCTGAGCTCCAGGCTGCATGGGGACCCTGGGGGNAGTCTTGCTGGCTGCCACAGCCACTCTCCCCACCTCGGAGAGTCCAGCATCCCCCATGATGCCTATGAGTCTCCCTCAACATTTTGCTCTCTCCCCTTTCCCCAGCTCAACCCCCCATGTGGCTTCACTTGCTGGCAAAGGCTCCCACCATCCCTGGCCTCTGCCTGTTTGGGCCAAGCCTAAGGTCTCAGACCCAAAGGCCACCATCAGCCTCCCTGGTTTCCAGATCCTGAATAATGTCCACATACTCCTGCTCACAGCTTCACAGCTGCCCAACATCCCCACTGCCTCCACCCCAGCCTGCCCGATTCATGGCATCCCCAGCACGCTCAGCTGGCAGCACCTCTGTCTGTTCCTGTCACTCACTGGGGACACAGACTGTTCTGAGACAAATATTTTCCTCTTTGGGAGCCTTTTCTGGTGTTCACAGCCCCCGTGACCACTCCACCAGGCCTGCAGCCTCTCGATCCTGCAATGGCAGCACTGGTGGTGAGGGCACCCAGTCAGTCATTTACCTTGTGACTTTGTGCCAAGAAAGAGCCAAGGGGTACAGGAAAGGATGGAGCAGGGACTCACACAAAACTAAGCCTGGACACCAACACCTGGGTACTCAGCTGCTGTGATTTCCAGGGGACAGTCCCCTCCCTGGGGAAGCACATAGCCCGCTGTGGCTGCTGCTGAATCTGGTGGAGCACTTCACCCAAGCTCAGTGGTTTGGGCAATTAGACCTTGTTCACAACACATGGCTCCCCCCCTCGCTGGTCCCTCTGATGTCTCGGCGATGAAAGCCAAGATGAGACCCGTAGGGAGGGACCCCCCGTAAGTGAGAGGGAGTTCACAGACATCGCCGCAGCTCCGGCTTCCCCTCCTTCACCCCCAGTCCCGTTGCACATCGTGTGGCTCTTTGCCTGCACCGGGGCCTCAAACTAGAGAAACACTCACTTTTTTGTCAGGGCTGGTCTCCTCGTGTTTATTTCCCTTTGCTGCGCAAGCAATTTCCCCTTCCCACACAGGGAGCGGCAGCCCGGAGCTGTATCAAACGTGGCTGTGGGGCTGGGGCCAGCCCTTCCCCACGCCGGCAGAGCCAGGCAGGGACGAGCGGCCGTATCTCATCCGCCGGCATGCAGCACGCCGCCGCGCCTGCAGGAAACATATGTCACCGGTTAAACAGATCGTGAAAGCTTCAATCACTTCCTTATGGCGGAGCAGCGCTGAATTCGTACCAACAGCCGGCATCTCCTGCGCCCCTTCCCCCGAGCGGGACCGGCCCTCGCCCCCGCAGCACGCTCCCCCGGCCCCACCGAGATGGGGCAGCCCCGTGGGGAGCTGTGAAACACCATCCAGAAGACAAAACCGTTCTTGTCAGCACCTTGTTACCTCCACAAGACACTCCCCTCCGCCTGCAAACCTGCCCTGCGTGGAACTCTGAGGTGGAGAAAGCTTTCCCCAAACGCAGAGTCCATCCCTGGGCTCCCTCCAGAGCCCTGAGCACAGCCGCTGTGGTCCGGGCACCCTGTGCCTGCTGGCAGCACTCATCCAGAGCCCAGTGACAGCCTCGCTGGTGCCTAATCCCTCGCTGTCCCCTGGGGCAGCCTTGCAGGAGCTCAGCACCTTTTGTAGGCACAGGCTGTGTGTGGAGGAAGGGACCCCCTGGCTCTGACCATCCCTGAGGAGTTTAATGCAAAGCTTTCTTGGGATCTCTCCCGAGGAGCGGCAGCATCTCCTACAGCATTCTGCTCCAGAGGGACATTAATCACACAGTCCCTCCCGCTCCACAGTTGGTGTTATGAAAGCTCCCAGTGCCAATAAAGCCAGCGGCCACCCTCCTCCTCCCCCCTCCATCCCCCACGATGGGGGTCTGGGGCTGCCTGGTCGGGACACCTGCCCAGGCAGGTCCCTCCTCCCGCAGACCTGGGTAGGTGTCACTGAGACAATGCATCACTGCAGCGTCTCCGCCGTTATACTCAGCTCTTTCCCGTGGGTTGGAAGTTGCTTTTTTTGGAAGAGGCAAGCAGGAAAACTCACGTGGGCTTTGGTGATGAGTCTGGCGGCTGCCGTCATCCGAGCCTGGCAGCAAGGAGAAGCTGGCGGGCCAGGCCAGCCTGGCCGTGGGTGTCATTGTGATGGCAGACCATGTGCCAAAGAGCTCACCCGGCTTCTCTGCTGCCACCCTGCCTTGCTCAGGGGTGCCCCCACTCCCCCCACTTCCCTGCAGCCTCCAGCCACCTCCGCAGCCTTGCTCTGCTGGGACGGAGGGGAGCACTTGACAATAACATCTTCCTTATGTGCCTGGAACAGCAGCCAAGATCCCAGGCTTTTCCTGGGATCGCATTTCAGCGAAATCCCCACACCCTCACGAACGGGCAGAGCAAGACGACAGCGATATTTCTGCAAACGCAAACACCCACAGAGATCCCTGCCCGCTTCGGGCACTGGAGGTGAGGGCAGGCAGGTGCCACGTCTGCTTGGCTCCCACATCCACAAGCTCTGCTCACCGAGATGTCACCTTCTGTAACAGCTGCTTTGCCTGGGATGGTTCTCCTGCCTCCCCGCTCGGAAGAGGCATCGCTCCCAGCACCGCCGCACCCGCTCCTCGCTGTGAGCAGCCCCACTGCTGTCGGTGCTGGCAAATCTGATCCCAGTCGGAGCGGTGCCTCCTGCCAGCTCATTAATGGAGGAGTAAATAAGAGAAACCTCCCTACCCACCTCCGCGAGCTGCCTCTGGGATGGTCTCCTTGCTTGTTGGCCAGGCAGGCGACCAGGGCACTGTCACTCTCCAGACAAGCTGGTGTCCCTGCACAGGTAAGGGCCATCCCTGTAAGAACACTGGTAGCACACAGCCAGAGCGTTGGTAGATGAGCAAGCACTGCAGAAGCCAGGGCAGCAGCGCCCAGCACATGGCTGGCTGTGTCCCCAGAGCAGCCACCTCCCCCAGCAGGAAGGGTTTGGTGGAAGATCATGCAAAAAGCACAAGATGGTTCATCTTAAGGGGGCCAACAGGAATGCTGGGGAAGGACTTTTTACAAGGGCAGGTAGTGATAGGACAAGGAGGAACAGTTTCAAACTAAAAGAGGCGAAATTTAGATTTGATACTAGGAAGAAATTCCTTACTGTGAGGGTGTTGAGACACTGGCCCAGGTTGCCCAGAGAAGCTGTGGCTGCCCCCTCCTGGAAGTGTTCAAGACCAGGTTGGATGGGACTTGGAGCAACCTGGTCTAGTGGGAGGTGTCCCTGCCCATGGCAGAGGGTGGGACTGGGTGAGCTTTAAGGTCCCTTCCAACCCAAACCATTCTGTGATTCGATGATTCATGAGGCTGCTTCCTGTTGCCTTGATTGGTGATCCTGAGGAACACACCTTCACTTTGGTTCACTTGCTCCCTTTTATTCCCAGAACCCAGGAACCATCTCCTTACCACGGCACCTCTTACCTATCATGGTTGAGTGCTTGGCTCCACAGGTAATTAGCACAAATTAAATCAATTTTAAGGGGAAAAGGAGGTGCAGACTTACTACCCATGTGCACTTTGTTATGTGCTCTACAACCTGCTCAAACCATGCGGCTCCTCGAGGCTGTAAGCAGCTCTCATTGCAGATTCCAAGCCTGCATCTCCAAAAGGCTTTTTGGGCCAGATCCTCCATTCCTCCCCATCCACCCACAGCTCCAGTCCCTGGAATTTACCAACACTTAAAAATATTTTACGCCTCCCTGTAAAATCACACACATTTAAAGCCAGTTAAGGCCTGAATTATGTTTTAAGATGTTGTCCAATTTGTAAGCATCATAAAAACCTGAAATAAATTATCTTAGAAATAACCACAAGGAAATTACAGTCCTGACTCGCAGCCGAGGAGGCCGTGACCCGAGTGCACGCGCAAACAGCTCTCCCTGCGACTAATGCAGCCAGCAAGCGAGAGGGCTGCCAGGGCTTTTGGGGGCTGTATTTTAGCCATCAAATTTGCTGTAACCCCAGGCAGCTTTAGGGCAATGGTTACGTATCTCGCCTCCCACCACAAGAGCTTGGTTTTGCTCTGAGCACACACTCGTCACCAGCACGGGCAGAGCCAAGTCACGCTGCACTGGGGGATCCCCACGTGATGGATGGGGAGCCTGAGGAGGTAGGTGCCAGGACCCTCTGCTGCCCTGGACCTGTTTGGAAGAACAGCAGGAAGAGAAAACTGGGTTGACGAAGGTTTTCTCCAAAAAACATTACCCAGAGGCAGTCATGTAGTGGGGGAATGATGCCCATGCAAAAGTTTCCTGCCAAGGCTCAATTTTGTGCTTTGCATTTTATCAGCATAGACAAGGGGTGGTGGAGGGGGCTGTAGACCCTCAGCAGCACTAAGCACCAGCCAGAAAACAGGGTAGCTGCTGCCTCCCAATCCTCCACCAATTTACCTCTGCAAGGAACAACCGCTGTCTGCTCCAGGACCATTTTCTCCATCTTCCTTCATTTCCAGCAAGCAGAAGCACCCTACAACATTTTGATTTTTTTCTCTGAATTTCCCTTGTTTTTGCTGCCAGCTTCCAGAGAAGGGGAGGCACTGTGGAGCAGGATGCACCAGCTCTCCTCAGCACGGGGAGACCTTGTTGGGCTCCCAGCCACCCTGAGAGCCTCTCACACATCTGGGCCATCAACTTTCCACCGTCTCCACGCAGGCTTTGAACATCACAGAGGTACACGAAAGGTGGGTCAGGAAACTAAACCACCCAAAGACATGGAGCAGGACCCACAGCCATAAGCAAGCCAGCCCTGGCACGGCGGGAGCAGCCGGCCGCCTTCCCCGCATTTCGCACTCTCCATCTGTCTCCAATGCAAGGCAGGAGCCCAGCCTGGAAACCCGCTGATTCTTTCCAGAGCTGCAAAACGAAGCTTTTTAATCCCAAGGACGCGGGTTGCTCTGCACACTGCCCTCCTGCCTCCCTAAACTCCAACCAGATTTCACGCTGAGCCTTCAAAGGGAAGGAGCCGGAGCAGCATCCCTGGCAGGCGGCACCATGGGGACCAGCCGGCTGAGCTCCTCCGGGCTCCTGGGGGGACCACGGGGCCACCAGTCCCCAGGGCAGAGCAGCAGGTTCCCATGGCAGAAAGGTGTTAATGAAGGCCAACCAACCAGGCAGGCGGTGGCTCAGCTGCTGGCAGGGAATCAGAGAGCCCAGGTCTGTTTTGCTGCCAGGTTATCAGTGGATCCATCAAGCGATGCCTGCGAGACGCCAAATCTATCAGCTCTCCCATATGGATGCCATCCACATCGAGCCATTTCCTGCCTAATCGGTATCAGCCCCCTTTCTCCCTCCCCAAAATTGCTCTTTACAGCCCACTGCAACTCTACAAATATTTTTACAACAGGTAAAAAAAGTCACCGAGCACATTCCCCAGCACCCAAACCTCCCCCAGGGCGCTCACTCTGCACCATTGCTGCACCAACAGGGATGCAGGGACAGGAAGACATCCTTGGGGTCTAGCATTATTTTGCACTCTGAATTTTCACCTTGGCTCTGCAAACACCTTGCTGGGTGCAGGAGGCCTCGCAGGTACCCAGGAATAGGGACACAGGTGACGTGGGCTGGACCGGACCTCCCTGGGTGCCAGGGCAGAGCCTCGGTCAGGGTGTGCCTTATTTACCTTGCGAAGGTTTCTGCGCCTGATAGCCTGGGATTATTTTGGCTTTCATGTGGTCTCTAATGAAAGGGAGTCTGGAGCAGATGCAGATTTGAAAGAAAAGAGGAGGAGGAGGAAATTTCTTAGCATAGGGTTTCGGTTCCCCTGCCTATAAACAGTGCTGACAGCGAGAGGCGGCGGTGATAAACACTGAGATAAGAGCCCAGCTAGACAGGTAATTTGGCACTAAAGGTTTGTCTGGAGAAGCTTAAGCAAAAGTCACCACAGATTGTTTAAAAAACACAAAACCCAACACCCAGGCCAGGGTGGCCACTGTGCCGGGGAACTTCCCCAGCTGCTCGAGCATGGGGTGCCCTGCCAGGAGGGGGTTACCCCGTTATTAAGCACAGTTGGCTTTCCTGCCTGGCAGCTGCCCCAGGCTGCTGTGGGAATCCTGGCAGAGGGGCTGCTCCTGGTGAAGGCACTTGGCATTTCTTCCACCGCCCCAAAACCATCTCGCTCCCTCCTCCGATAAGCTGTCACATATCCTTAAACGTCTTCACCAGCATGTGTGTTATTCAGGGAAATAATTCCTCCTGTTTAAAGATTCATGGGTATCAGTGTTGGAGAGAGAAAAACAGTGGTTTTCCCTTCCTTGTGGACAGAAATCACTGCAGGGCAGGATTGTTTCTGATAAGGATAAATAGCGTCTTGGCCCCAGGATCATCCCACCAGCAGCACCATTCCCAGGGTCCCAGGCGAGGGGAGTGTAAATCCTAAAGCCTCGAATAAAGAGCATAAATGTTTTAAAGCAGGAGCAGCACGTATAAATTGTGCAGAACTTTATAAAAACCACAGAAATACAGCCCCACCGTGCAACCGGTGTAAACCTTACACAAGGGCCGGGATGATTCACCGGAGCGAAGCGGCATTAATCACACAGCGACGGGTGGAACAGGTTTCTACCCCTACCTGTAATGAAGAGACAGCCCAGCTTCGGCCAGGATCTTATCAGCCCCATCCTCCTCCCTCGGCACCACTGCGTGACTCGACTTGCCAGCATTACCGGGACGCGATGGGAAGAGCCAGGGCAGGAGAAGGCGTTGCAGCAGAGCCAAGGAGGGCTTCTTTTAAACCAGCCAGTGCCTAGCAGGAGCAGCAGAGAGATGCCTGTTATTTTCGGGTGATAACAATGAAGTATTTCTACAAAGAGCAATGCCAAAGGAGCAGAGATTGTACGAGTCGGTCCAGCACAAAGCTTCTGCAGTTGAAAGGGAAACACCCAAAGGCTCTGATGGTTCTCACTTGCCGGGTGACCTGGCTGCTCACAAAAGAGCTGGTGAAGGAAATTGTCTGCTCTCCGGCAGGTGTAGAGACACGTCTCTTTTTAAGGCTGTGAGAATTGAATCGGTGGTTAGAGATGAAGGTTCTCACAAGAAGCTGAATTTTAAAACCCGTAAATTAACTAAGTAAGAGGGGGGTGAGCTGTCCCGGCTTCCTGAAAGGAAGTTCATGCCTCTAATCTGCTAGGATGCTTTCTCCCATCATCAGTAGGGTGAAGTAAGGAGAACTACTTGACATAATGTGCTTGGGGTTTCAAAAGTCTTTGACGAGGTCCCTTACGAGAGACTATTAAGGGAATTAAATGCTTGAAAAGCAAATGGAAAAAGTAACTCCAATGGTTGGAAACAGAGAGGCAAAACAGCATATATTAATGAGGGCTACCTTCCAGGAGGCTACAGCACTCATGAGGAGGCTCCCCAAGTTTTTCGTGTTCATACCAGTGGTTAGAGAGATGCATTAATGATTTGGAAAAGCAGAATGAAAAATGTCATAAGAAAAATCTGGCAGAGGACCCAAATTGCACAGAGTGTTCGGAACAAGAGAAGACTACGGGGAACTTCAAAAGGCCTGAGGAGAGCTTGATGGATGGGCCAGTCAATGGCGGATGAAATCCAAAGTAGACAAATGCATAGTCATGCACGTTGCGAGGAACAGGCCCCACTAATTCAAACAAAATGTTAAAATGCAAAAGGAGCAGGAGAGATAACAGTGGAAACACTGTGGTGCCAATATCTCTGCCAATAGCACCCCCTCATCAAGGACATTGCACTCAGCACTGGCTGCTCCACCTCGGATAACGGCACTTTTAAACCCCACTTTCCCTTGGCAGGCACAGGGGGACCCTGCCCATCATTAGGGACACTCAGTGTTCCACTGGGAATAGTGCAGACAGAAGGTTCCATGGGGTGAGACCAAGCATCTCCTCCAGCAGGAATTACCAAGAGAGCCTGATTTTGGGGGCTGAGATCACCCTTGGAGGGACCCTCCCCATCACCCAGAGAAAGAGCCTGCAGAGACCAGCCAGGCATTTATCCAGATGAATAACCCCCTGACAGCAAGGCAAATCTCCATGCCTCTCTCCTCAGGGATCAGTTGTCCCAGAGGACAGCCACTCTGAAGCTGCTCGGGAGGGTGGGAAGTCCTATTCAGAGCCCAAGTCTAACAGGATCAGCTGGTCTGGCAAGGTCTGCACCGTGCCTGACCCTGATGCCACCTCTCTGGTGGGACAGAACTTGCTGTGTGTTTGCTCAGCTGGGGATGGCTCCAACTCCCCAGTTCACCCTGCTTCTCTGCTGTGCTGCTGAAACTGGTGTGCAGGAGCCAGGGCTGAACTTCATCAGCATTAACAGGTCCCTTCAGTGGGCACTTGAAGGTGATAAACTTCCACAGTGCCTTTGAAACAGGTGCAGAAGTTGAGGGGCAGTTGCTGGGATGTGCCGGTGCGTGACCAGGCAGAAGCCAGCATGGGTCCCATGGGGGTGCCCCTCTGGGCAGCTCCCTTGGAAGATACCAGGCTGCAGTCAGGGCTTTACTTTGAAGGCCACATGGCCCAGCCACAGTGCTGGCTTTGGGGCATTCTCCATCACAGACTGGGGCAGACAGCCATAAATACACCAAACCGAACACCGCCAGGCAGCCCGGGGTGAGCAGGGACCTTGAGAGGAGCAGATGGGGAAGATCTGGTAGAACTGATGCCAAGGAGGCCATGTGTACACTGCAAGGAACAGACACGGTGAAAGGAGTGCTTGTCCCAGTAGAGAAAAGCAATGAGGCCTGCAGGGCCCCGCTGGGTTCCTTCCGGCTGTCCACAGCTTTGTCAATGGCTAATTTTCCACAAATAAATTCAATATTTATTTCCAACAAGTGGCTGGCAGGAGGTAGAGGAAGGAGAGACACTTATTGAATAATTGCACAACCCTCAAGAAAAGCCATAAATTACCCAGCTCTATCTGTCACTATAATTTCCAGCCAAAGTCCTAATGAATCTTTCCCAACAATAGTGTAAGGACAGGTCTGAAAATGTATTGAACCATTTAAACATTTGGGTAAGCAAAGCAGAGGCATTAATAACCACCACGAGACACCCCACACCACAGCAAGGGCCAAGCATCTCGGGCTGCTTTCGGTGCCGCAGCACAAGGCGAGGGCAGCTCTGAGGGTCACCAGGCCAAAAAAGCAACTGGAGGTTTACATATTTAAAGGTTTTGCTAATTATAGGCCAGAAAACCCAACAACAGAAAGGAAACCAGTGCCCAAGGTATGTCTGATTATGGGCAGGAGAGCAGCAACAGCTTTGGTGGTTGCCCCTGTAGTTTTGGTCCACAAAGCAGTAGAGGATGGGAGGTTTGCCCACACAATGAGTCATGCCTCACCTACAGGCTTCAGGCCAGCACATTAATGTAAGGGCAGATAGGAAAATACAGGCAATTTTTTGCCAGACAATAACAAAATATAGCAAAAAATACTTCTGTGGACTGCCTCTCCTAGAAGTGTTTCTTAATTCAAACACATCTTGCCTATTCTCCTCAAACTCTTCCAGCATGAGAGAAGGTTAAAATAAGTAAATGACTACTGAGGTGGTGGCAGGTGGGACAGGCAAACCCCAGCTCTCCCTTGGGTTACACCCACCCCACTGCTGGGGCACACCAGCACCTTGATGGACATGGGCTGCTGGGAGCCCGGGCAGCCACACTCCCCTCTCCAAGACAATCCCAGTCTGGAACCGCTCAGTCTGTGAGTCCAGCCGTGCTCCCAAGCCCCTGATACGCCATATGCTTTCACTTCATCTTTCACTTTCTCTGGTCAAAGGCTGTTCCCACAGGGAGGATTTGCTGCTGTGGGTTCAGGCAGCCCTCTGCCGTGTGTCACACCATGCATCTCCACACAGCTGGCACAGCCCTCTCCAGTGCGTGCAGGACCCCTGTTACTCCGATATCCGAGCACTTCACAAACATCAATAGATTTAAGCCTGCAACCTCCAGCTGAAGCAGGGAAGAGTTATTACTCCTGTTTACAGGGGGGAAACCACAACACAGCAGGGCTGGCTTGCCCAAACCCACAGCGAAATCTGTAGCGAAGCAGGCGAGGGGATGTGGTTTCTTGTCTCTTGGATTAGCATCCTAATACCCAATCCGCCTTTCCCTTCCCGTTCCCATGAACGGCCTTCCTCCACAGGGATTTTGGCTGTAATTGGCCCTTCAACCACAGAAGGATGACCCCCAGCCCTGCTCCTGCTGGAGAGTGCGGGGCAGCTATGGGACCCCAAGGGGCGGCTGGGGTAGGGGGATCCCCTGGGAGACCACAGCCTCCTGGGGGCCGATAGATCAATGTTTCAACTTGGCTTGGTGTGACATTTCCATTTGGTTTGACAAACTAAATATTTGAGTTTGCAAATGTCATAGTATTTCCATCAAAAATGTCGGTGGTGAAGTCTGACATTTCTTAATCATTTTTTTGTTCCCATTCTGTGGACATTTTTGGTATTTCAACTTCGTCTTGATTTGAGAGGGAGAACACACTGCAATTTTTAACCAGTTTAAGCAATTACATCTCTTTAACCCAAGCCATTTGCTAGGTTCTGTGGGATATTCCTGCCAGGAATAGACATTGATGGTGGCACCGGACAGTCCCTCCATGAACTCCATTTACAGAGGGGGTCCAAAGTCACACAGCCCAGAGTATGCCAGGAAGCAAGCGGCTGAAGTTTCCTTGCTTCAGGCTCTGAGCTGCACCCCACTAGCCCTTCACCTCCAACTTCTTGCTCAGCTCTTTCACAGGATCACACTGAGCTCCATCTCCAGGGGCCTGGGCAGGGGGCTTCCCACCACCTCCCAGTGCATTAGTGGAAGAAGGTGCAAGAAAGTTAATGCAGAAGAGCACGTACTGTGCAGAAATCTATAGTCAGCTGCATTTTGATACAGTCCCCAAAGTACCTAATTATGCAGCTTGGATTTCTCCCTGCTCCTCATTCCAGCGATAGCTCACCCTGAATCTTTATCAGGCCTTCGGGCTTCGCAGACATAAAGGAGACTTTTGGCTCTCCCATCTACCCAGCAGGATGGGAGGGCAGAGGTAGAAGGGTGACATCCTGCTCTTGTCAGATTTGCAGAAAGCGGTGTCAGGGAGCAGGCGTCTGAGCACACACAACACCTAAATAAATGCCTGGCTTCCCCACAGTGCTCAGGCTCAGCCGGGGAGGAATGGTGCGGAGCCAGGCAGGCAGCTGCAGCAGCGCAGGAACACGCTCCGAGGGGGTCTTAGAGGGATTTTGGAGAGGGAGAGAGTGCATGAAAATTGAATGAGAGCAAGAGCTAATTGCCAAGATTAACAGGCTCCAACAAGTGAAGGGTGAGCACTTAAAGTATGAAGTGTCGACTGAGATGCGAGCGTTACCCACGGAGTCAAGCAGGGCTGAGGCAGAGAGGGGCAGAACTGTTTTGGAGCGGTGAGTGGGGTGCACAGCCCCAGCTGCTCCCCATTCCCAGGGGATTGAATAGCTGACTGTGACCCTGAGGCATACCAAGGAGGATGGCTTGGAGTTGCAAGGCTCCAGGTGGGCAGATGTGAGGGAGCACAGGGAAGGGAACCACGTGCCCCACCCCAGGGGTTTGTATATTGGCAGTATCCCCAAGACAGGGCTGAGGACAAACATCATCTCCACCAAGACACCACTTGGTGTTGCCCATAGCATGTCCTCACCATTATGTCCCAAGAGATGCTATTTGCAATTAGGAACTGGTGACCTAAACAGGAGAGGCTTGAGCCACCGGGAGGAAGCAGACAGTAGGATGCAGGTGGATGCTTGCTTGGAAAACCAGGGCCAGCTGAAAACAAAATAAATAAAACCAGCCAGTTCTGATGCTCAGCCAACCCAGGGACACATTAACTACACAGCCAGGGAGAGTTGTGAGGTGGCTGCATGAATCAGACAGCTTAGGAGATGGATGAACACTGTGGCTGGGAGAATTTGTCGGTGTTTAAATTAAATGAGGATGGACATAGAGGTATTCTGGCTTTGGCAGAAACACCTGGGACCACGTACCTAGCACAAGGCAGAGGCTGAGGATGGTGGTGCACTGTAAGAGAAGATGAACTGCCTACAAGAGAAGGCAAGAACTGCCACCACTGACTCTGTGGATGAAGCGGGTGAAGGGGGACAGCTGCAGCCCAAGTCCAGAAGCAGTTTTGCAACAAGGTGCTGACATGAGGAGGGGGGAGATGGGTGGGAGCTGCCTGAGAGCATGGGACAGGCTGCAGAACGCACACAAGCCTTGCAATGACAAAGCTGGCAACAAAGGGATCCAAGGGAAACGATGAGATACAGAAGGAAAACCCGAAGGAGGAGCTATGGGAAGCGTCTGCCCCCCCATCAGCAGTGGTGGGAACAAGGAAGGTGTCTGGCCCGCACCAGGTTCCCAAGCATCATGTTAAGACAGGGGCTCTGTGCCATAAGTGGTCAATACTGCAGAGGGGTCAGGGGGGTTGGTCATTAATGACCTGCAGAAGGACAGTCCCGGCATGAATTCACACCTCTGGCCTCCAGATGTGGGATGCACAGAGCCCTGTGGGTCTGGGGCTCTCCTGCTTTAACCCTAAGACAAAAGAGGAGAGGGGCATATCTGTTTGGCTCAGAAAGGGAGGAGTGTTGCAGAGGAGGAGGATGATGTATCCCAAAGGAAATCTGTTTCCCCAGCTGGCCGGCAGCACAATACGGGGCACCCGCTCTTCCTTATGAGCAAGTCCCTGAAACCAGGTTTGGGGCAGGCATGATTCACGAACTAGAAAGAGATAAACTTCTAACAAATATTATTTGCAAACATATCATTCAGCCAGCCCCGTTTCTAGGTTACACAGCTGACAATTTTGTAATGCAGAAAGAGAAAAAAGATCAAAACCAGCCGACATGTCAAGGAACATAAGCCACAGAAGACAAAACACAGGGGAAAAAATGAAAAAAAAAGAGACCGGTTTTCAAAGAGGAAAGAGAAAGAAAACATTAAACCATGGGGTGCCCAGAGAGATCTGCCAGAACCAGCCCTGTCTCCCTCTCTACCACAGCTGGGGAAGTCAGTAGTAAAGTGATTAAAACTTGCAAAACTATTTGGAGTGGTTGATGGAGGGCAGTGAACATGGTGCAGGGTGTGAGGTGGGCTCCAGCCTGGTCGAGTGCAGGAGAGCTCTGCTCAGCTGGCACCTGGTGTGGGGATGTCTTGGGCTATTCATGCACAATAAATGGCTTGAATGCATCTGAAGTGAAAAGAAAAACACCTGAACATCACTGCAGATATTCCCCCAAATGCATCTATACAGCAGCATTCAAAACCCAAATAAAACATTACAGAATATATAAAGGGCAGGATAGAAAATAATGTTATAGAAAACTGTCTTTGCATCGAGACTGGGGGCCTTTCCAAAAAGATACTCTTCAGCCAAACAAATTATGGAGCTCGGTATGGGAATAACCGGATGAGGTTTAATGGCCTGTAGTATGCAGGAGGTCAGGCTAAGTGAGCTAATAGTTTCTCCTGGCCTTAAAGCCTATGAATGTATGAATAAATCAAGGGAATACTTGTTTAGTTCCAGTCTCCCAGCCTGCAAAATTGTGATGCAGCAGGAGGGGAGGAATATTAGAGATGGGCGGTGGAAGCAGCATGGGAAGATGAAGGGGATGAAGAGGGTTCAGGGAGCACAGCGCTAAACAAACCCAAAAGCCACTGATCAAGATGCAGGTTTTTGTACAGCATGTGACCAACCTTGGAGCTGGTGGCTGGGAGGAATTGCTGGAGTGAAGCGATTTACAGAACTAAGAGGACAACTAGGGAGGAGCAGCAGTTGGTGGGGCTGGAAGGGACATCTGCCTTGGGATCAGCCCTGTGGTCAGTGGGATCCAGGAGGAGGTGCCAGATGTATGACTGCCAAAGTGACCATGGGGCATTGGCAGAGGCAGCATCGCTCCCCATCCGCTAATGCCCACACTGTACACAGGAAGAAATCCCACTGCCAAATACCGCATCCATGGGAGGGGCTGGGGTGAGAAACCCCAGAATAAACATGGTCATTGAGGAGGGGGGAAAGCATCAAAACCAGGGGCATGAAGCAGGTGAAGCTGCAGGGGGGGGCAGCTGATGGGTGGAATAAATTAGAGCTGATAAAATGTTCCGTGGAATATGAAGGGCTTTTAAAGACATCAGGGGAAAGAAGTGCTAGCGAGACAGAAGGATAATAATAAATGAGAAAGGGGCTGGGAGGAATGAAGAGCTTTAAAATGGCTGTTGCTGAATTGCTTTTTCAAATTGCTCTTTAAGGTGATAACTAAAGAGAAGAGGCATGGTCAATTAGGAAGTAATGAAGACCTTGTAAATACACTTACTGATAAAAAGCACGTAAGGGAACGCTTGACAAACCCAACATACACAAATCAGCCGGGGCGAGCAACATGCGTTTTGAATTATTAAGGGAATTTGCTAACGAACTTAGTGAGCCTCTGCCACTTCAAAACCCACCACCATCAACAGAAATAAAATTGCAGTCGGCCAAATTCCGAGCTGGCGTAACAAATCAATGGAGGGCTCAGGGGGCGGTTGGGACTGGCAGGGAAGGAAATAAACACAAAGCAAAATTATAAAGAAAGAAAGGGGAGACTGGAAAAGGAGACTGATAATTAGTAGCCAGGAAATTCATTTCATTCACCAGGCAAGGAAAAATTGGGGATTAAGGAAAAGGCCTTTGCCGGCTCCCAGAGGAGAGCAAAGCCACAAGCAATGCAAAGGAAGAATTTATTAAGGACACACCATGGCGGTCAAAGTCAACTGGTGTTTTACAGGACATTGCACCCTCTCTGGAGGCAGAGACTGACAGATAAAAGCTGGCAGGACACCAGGACACAGCATTTCACCTCGTGTCTCAGAGATCTTTCTTGGAGGAATTAATTGGCTGAGAAGTGAGGCCAGCTCAGGAACCAGTACTAGGCCCAGTCTTGTTTGGGATGAACATTAACAATGAAGAAGACAAATGGCAAAGTAATTGCATTTGCAGATGACGCTTAATTAGGTCACGCTGAGAACAGAAATAACTCAACAAGAGCTGGGATGGTTTGAAATACGGGTGGAAATGGGAGAGCAATGAGCCTGGAAGGATGTAAGGACCTCATGGGAGGTGTCCTCAACAGAAACGTGTAGGTGGTGAGGATAAGCTGGGAGACAACCCCAGGACAGACGGTGGCTGAAGGAAGCATTTTAGGTGGGATTTCTCAATGCATCTGTCCTGCACTCTCAGCAACCTGAAAGGCATCAGGGTCCCTCAAAGTCACTGCTGGCATGGCAGGGTTTGCCCGGGCTGTTTGCAGCACAAGGAGACTGCTCGCTGTCTTGCCCAGAGGTTTTGGGGCAGAAAGGGTGATTCTGCAGACCAGGAGAAAGCTGTTCCAGGGGCTCAGGCACTGGCTGCTTCCTGTGGCATGGCTGAGGCTGGATGGGCACCCAAGGGAGATGACATCTCTGCTCTGGGAAAGCGCACACAGATTTGTCCAGCGTGGGAGGAAAAACCCCTCCCACCATCCCCAGAACAGGAGAGGGCAAATAAAAGCAGGGAGCCCCAGTGAAGCGAGTGTTATTTGGGAGAGCTGTCAGAGCGCTCACTCCTGGGGCATCTCTGCTTCTCATCTGCCTGATGGAAGCTGACGTTGTGTGAACCTTTCTGAGCAAACCCAAATTATTTTAATTTCTAAATCCAAACAGCTCCAATTATATCATTTCCCCTGTGCGAAGCGGGGTAATGCTCTCCCTCTGCTTCCCTGGCAGGGCTACGGCAGCCCTGAGTGCTGGCAGCTTGGGGGGGAGGTGGACTTCAGACTAGTTTGGGAGGGCGAGGAGCTCACACCCCTCCCCAGACACCCCTCCTGTTCAGGGATAGCTCATGGGGCACAATGGGACAGACCCTAGTAAACAAGGTGAAACAGGGGTGGTGGAGAGATGGGGGTGATGGTCTAAATACACAGAGGGAATCTCCAAGGTTCAGTTTTGCACATGGAACAGAAAAAATCAGGCTTTTCAAATAAATGAATGATCTTTTGGGTGAGCTCTCCTATCCACAGCAGAGCTCTTTGGTTTTCCTCCTTGTACTCTGCGCAGAGCAGCCTCCCATGGCAGGCTTGGGAGGGATTTCACTTTAAGGATGAGCAACAAACAATTTGATAGTTACAGAAATAGAGGGGGGAAAAAAAGCCAGTTGAGGAAACATTTCCTAAAGAGCTCTGATTAACTAATTAACTGAGTTTCTTCCTAAAGCAGCCTTCCCCTCACAGCTTCGATGCCATCCATTTGCAGAAGGTATATTGCACTAACACTTAACATATCGTAATTGTAATTATACACCTCCAGCTGCCTTTGGTAATTTTTTTCCTCCCATAAGCAGCCCTCTCTCTTTTCTCTAGGGCTGCCTCAGCACAGTTTTCCCAACATTGCTTTACCCACAGCCCAGGCAAGAAGAGCAGAGCAAGCCCTGGATGCAGCTCCTGCCTTTCACCCCCAGGTCCCCAAAGCTTTTTTTACCTCCACCCCCAAACCCTGTTGCCCCCAGCATCACCTCTTTCTCTTCCCTTCTCCTCGCTGCCTGCTGCTTCATTTCTCCCTGTGCTATTTATAACAAGGTCTCAAGGTCTCTGCTTCCAGCAACTCACAGAGCCTCTTCTCTGGCTCAGCCATGCCCAAACCCAGGCACATACCCCTGTGTGCACTCAGTCTCAGTTCCCCAAGCCAGTGAGAGGCTTTTGCCGAGCCACTCCCAGCCCCTCCAGTGCCACACGGTCCCAGCAAACCTGGTCTCCTGGGGACAAGCCATCCTGGATCTGTCACACTTGGGGGGAGGATGCTGACCCTGCTAACACCACCACCTCCAGCATCCCTCCCTCAGCCCTGCCCTAGCTGCCTTTTAACACCTCTGGCCCTGCTCCAGCATCACCTGGCTGCTGGAAGCACCTGGGACCCCCACCCTCAGCCCTCCGCTGCACACAGCCAGGGGCAAGGTGGGGGCTGATTTGTTCTTGCTCCCACCTGGAACCCCTTTGCTCTAGGAGCCGCAGCTCTCCGACACCGTCTCCCTCCCAGGCTCCACCAGAGTTTGCCGGAGCACCCGAAGCGCCTCGCCAAGCCCCTCCATCCCTGGTTCACATTCCCAGCCCCTTATCATATTACAAAGTAACTGGGGTGCCTCTGCACTCCTCTAAACTCAAACACCTTTTATTCTCATTAAAGGGGTCCGTGCCTCTCTCCTGCTTCCCTATCTCCCAGTTAAAAGCTAATTAATTACTGTTGACTTTCCCAGCAGATGTTCTCGCTTCGGCGCCGGTCGGAAACGCGGTGATTTGTGAACCGCAGGGCTCCGGCGCGGACGAGCGCGGACCAGGGCGTGCGGGCCAGCGGGGAGAGGAGACCTTCCCAGCCAGCCCCGCTTCTGAAAAGGGAGAGAAAGTGGCTGTTTATGAGAAAGGCACTGGTTGTTTTTCTTGGAAAGAAGCAAAATCCTCAGATAGGGGTAAAATCCTGATTCCACAGAAAATTAAGCAGTGTGGATTTCAGTTGGGTCTGGTCAGAGGTTTATTTCCCCTCGTACAAGAAACCTCTCATAAATCACTGCTCTCTCCAAGGGCTTTTCAAAGCGGTGATGCAAAACAGAACTGCACTGTCCGCGAGAGGCAGGCCGGCCCCAAACAGCACCGGGGAAGTGGGAAGGGATGGGCAGCCATCTCCACAGCCCCACCGCCCTGCCACTGCCATGGACCCCGCCGCCCTGCATCCCTCTGCCTGCCTCTGCTATCACTGTGGCCCACAAAATGACAGCAAAGGACAAGCAGGGATGAACATGGGTACCATGGGAAGGAGATGGGTGACACCCATGAGCCAGAAGGGAGGACGAACTGGCAGCATGCTGCATGTCCTGTGGCAGGGAAGGGGCAACAGTGCTTGCTGATGGTGTGTACAAGTGTCCTGGTGGTCACGGGCATCCCAGTGGGCACGGACATCCCAGTGGGCACGGTGATCCCAGTGAGCATGGACATACTGGTGGGCATGGACATTCCAATAGGCATGGGCATACTGGTGAACAAGGGCAGCTCCTGGCTGGGGCTGGCATCTCTACCACTGCCAGCTAAAGCAAAACTAAAGCCACAGCTGCAGGACCCTCAGAGCAGAGTGGGACACAGGGGTATGAAGTCCCTGCCAACAGTGTGCACATCAAAGGCACCTTCTTCTGCAAAAATGCTGCCACAAACACTGCCAAGCAGCGAAGCTCCTAGGCTAACAGCCGTGCTATTCCCCCTGATGATTACAGTGACTTTCTAATATCGACAGAAACCTCTGTGCTAATGAAATGCACTGAAGTTAAGCAGCCGTGGAAATGCCAGTGTAAAGGAGAAAGGCCACCAAACAGGCATGAATGGAAACCCGAATTCCCAGACCTAATGGGCTGTGTCTGGGGGAGAGGGAAGGTAGAGGGGGGTCTCCTGTGCCGTTGTCTCTGGACAGTGGTGTGACCTTCTCCAGCTTCAACTGCATGGTGCCATCACCCCTAGAGGAGAGGTGGTGCACAGAATGGGTACCAGTGGATGGATGGGAGCACTGGGGACAGAAACTGGGGGGATATGGGAAAGTTCATCCCTTTAACCCTCAACTCTGGCACTGGCAAGGTGCTTTTCCTTCCTGGGGGGCCTCCAATGCTGACTGCGGAGCGGGTGCCTAACGAGCACAGCAGCTTGCAGCCCTGCCCAGGCCTGACAGACCGTTTCCCATCAAGCTGCGGGTAGGAAATGGGATTTCAGCTTTTCCTTTTCATGGTAAATGTTTCTGATTCTGCTGGCTGATGTGTTCACCTCTCGAGTTAATAGGCAACAAGCAAAGCGGTGTCATTCTTGTTAAGGAGACAGAAAGGGCTCCATTTAAATGCAATGTGCAGGGCGACATAAGCCAGGCTGGGAGAACACCCGGTGCCTCCCTGCAGCAGTTCCGGGAGCCGGGGAGGACAGTTTGCATTTTCTCTGACAGCAGAGGCAGGCTGGGCACATGGCTGCAATAACAGCAGCACCAAAAATAGGGCCTTTTGTCATCCTCCCGCCAGCGCTTTCAGGGATTTGAGTCAAAAGCAACCTCAGACACGGGCCCCCAGCCCTCTCCCTCCCCGGCTGTCAGGACAGACGGAGCTTCCTCTCCCAGTTCTGCTCTGCTTGGCTCCTTGCAGCTGCTGGAGCAGCACAGCCTGGCACTGTGCTCATGCTGTGAATTGCATCTTGCTGGAGAGAAGCAAGAAACAGGGGCTGAACCCCTTCAGACATCATCCATCTTGCCCCGCGGGCTGCAAGGTGCCATGGGCTGGGAGCACATTTGCTGTTGAACTTACTACAAATTACATTAAAAATCTCGCAGTAAGACGAGAGTAAAGGCACACGGGCTGTCAGTGGGAACACTCTCAAATGGACTCATTACAAAATCTCCATTGCTGATAGGGCCCCCTCTTTAAATAACAAGCGTTGGATTCTTCTTGCTTTATAAAATTCCATTTAAAGGAGAAATTACAAAAGCTTTCCAGCTCCTTTGATCATTTGTAAGGGAGGGAGGGAGCCAGGCTGAGCGGAGGGAGGTGCTCGGCGGGGCTGCTCCTGGTTAGGCTCTCCTTGCCTGCTCAGACCAGCCGTCCCTCAGCCAGGCACAGAGCACTCCTGGCCACTGCAGCCGCCTTCCCAGAGCCTGGCGCTGCTACCGTGACTGGCTGGGTTGGGGTGGTCCTGGCCCCTGGGACAGGCTGGTAAAAGGGGAGGAGAAATGCTGAAGGGGGTTTGTGACAGGGGATTCGCTGTTGATTACCAGCCATGTCCACGTTACCTTGGAGAAGCCGCTGCAACTTGCCCTCCAAAGTCAACAAGTGACAAAATTGGAGTTCCAGCCCTCACCCCAGCAGTGTTTGTGTGGTGGGAAGGGGGCAGCATGCACAGAGGCTGGGTTGCTGCTGCCCAAGGTGACACTGGCATCGTCACACACCTCCCCAGGGGAGACGCTGGGACCACCACTGGGCTCTGCCTGGAGAGCCGAGGACACCCAAGGTCACCGCCGAAAGCCTCCTCACTGCCGTGGCACGTGAGGGATCGGTTTCCCTACAGCCACGCACGTCCTTTGGCTTAAGCACCAAAGCCCTGGCAGTTAAAACTGTTTTTCTCTTTTGTCTTTTTATTGAAGGGCAGAATGTGTAGGGGAGGGAACAGCAGCTGGGTGTATTCTAATGAATCCTGATTTCTAGCAAAGCCTTTAATAGTATCTCCGTCTTGCGTTATCTTGCTTGAAAAATTAATTCAAATTGGTTTGGATATAAGCCTTTTCGCAGGGGCTGAGAACAAGCTGAAGGATCTGAAACAAAAGGGAACAATAATATCTTGAGCTGGAAGGCGCTGTTCAGACCCAGCAAGTATTGGTGTTAGGCCTGGTTTTATCTAACACCTTCAATTAATTATCTAGGAGAGGGAACAAACAGCACCTTAATTAAATCTTCAGATGACATTACAGTGAAAAGGTGTTAGACACCGTCAGGGACGTGCAGAGGAGTTGGGGAAGGCCACGGCGCAGTGCAGAGGGAGCCAGGCTGGCTCAGCCGCGCCGCTCGGGAGGACCTGGGGAGAGCCAGGGGAAAGCTTTTATTCCAGGCACCCCTTTTCCCCCCAGTCCCGTGCTGCATCCATGGAGGCAAGCGGGGAGTGACCTCAGCCTGCCTGCTCCAGCCTCCCGTTACCTCCCAGATCCCCATTTGAGTGGGTTTTGGTGCTGCCCGAACCATCGCCGGTGGGACAGCATCCGCTCCTTCTGCCTGCTGCCCTCACAACCACACCGGACCAAGGAGGACTTGCACCTCCTGCGGCTCCTCGAGCATCTTTGAAGGTGCAGCTGGCCTGGGTCTGCTCCAAGGAAAGCTGAAACCCTTTAGGCAATGTATTTTATGTGGTGGAAACCAAGAGAACCTAGCAGAGGTGCAGCTATGGTCTTAACTGGAAATGCCAGGTATATTAATAAAGAAACCGAGCAAAGAAATTTCTGGACAAAAAGTTAATTAACTAAAAATCAAGCTTCCAGAGGAAGTTATATAAACATTTGAGGGAAAAAAATAAACACGGAGAATATTTCCAAGAGAATTAAGAAGAGCCATAACTATTTCAGCCTAGAAATGAGAAGCTAATAATGCGAACATAAAGATTTAAGTTACTTTGCAGTTCATACATTTTATAACAGAAACCCAGACATCTAAAAACCAAAATAAAACACTCCAATAACAATCATAACTCTGAGTCTCTCTTTTTCTTCTTTCCTGGCACCCAGACAACGGCTCAGAATCGCATCTCATAACTGGAGCTCGGTGCCGGAAGTGAGTTCTATAAAGTGGGATAATTAAGCAAGAGTAACGTGTTATTTTAGAAATTACATCCTCGCCATAACATGCCAGAGGAGGATGCTGGGCAGCTGCAGGCTGGGACCGCTGCTCGACGTGCGCTGGCACCCTTGGCACTGAAGCCATCGGCACCCTGGGTGAGGGTGACCGGGGGCTGCAGGGTGTTTGCAGCTACCCTGGGTGTATCCATGCTTTACCTTTAGAAAGAAGTTGTCTCTAAATTGCATTGAACTCCCAGCCTCTCTGCTGCTGGGGAGGGCGGAGGGGAGGGCGGAGGTCAGGACAAGGCTGCTCCTGGCAGACTGATTAATTCAGGCTGCGAGGAGCAGGGTTGTGGTGCTCTGGGACAAGCACCAACATCTCCCCGTGCCTTATCCTGCTGCACCGGGACCGGATTTTGCATCTTGTAAGGCTCGTCAGATGTTTTTGGTGCTGTGTGGCTAATAAACCAGCTGCTGCCAATTCCCACTCCCCTGCTTTTTTACTGCTGGGTCTATTGTCCCTCCTTTACATCCTCGTGTTTATTTTTCCCTACTGTTTAGATTAGCTTTAACTTCAGGTGGACGCCAGGCTTTTGTCCAGGAAAGAAAAGCAATCCCACGAGCAGCCAGATCTAACAACATCTTGCAGACACCTCTAAACATTTCAGGGAGAGAGGCTGTCAGGGCTGCAGGGGAGAGGCTCCGATCTGCACTCACTCGTAGTTCAGCACATCTTCCGCCTCCTCCCACCTTCACAAGCGATTGCCTGAGCTCAAGCACACACGAACCTTCCTCATGTTGAAAACATGTCGGCAGCTTCCCGCGAGGAGCCAGGCCAGCCAGGGCTGCCAACCCGGCTGCCCCAGCCCTGGGGGGTGGAGAGGAGCAGGAGGAGAACCACTGCCTCCAATTAATCCTGAGCAAAGTCCCAGTGCAGCCAGAGAGAGCTCAGATTTATCTCCCGACTGCCTGACTTGGCTCCTCTCCCCCAAACATTTGGCAGCGGCAGCTGAGACACAGCGGCTGGTGGAAACCCACAAGGGTCTGCTGGGGCTGGAGCTGTTTCAAGGAACCTGCTGAGGGTCCCTGTGGTGGGATGGGACCCTTGGGGCACTCCAGGGCAGGAGACGCTGGCCCTGCCATGTTCTGCTCCTGTGACATGGTGCCACCTCATCATGTTCCTCTCGCCTGCTGCTGGTGGCACCACTGGTCACCATGGTCCCATGAGAGCCGGTCACCGCAGTGACACGAGAGCCCGGCCCCAGCTGGGACCCACGCCAGAGCTCGGGCAGCAGTGCTGTGGGGAAGGCAACCCACAGCCAGCTCCTAACAGGAAGGATGAGCTGGCTGCTTAAAGAGGTGTGAAAATAACATTTTGTTTGGTTGGATTTTTTTTTTCCCCCAGTCCTATTAAAAGAAATGATTGGTGAAATCCCCACAGCCGAGGCAGAGCCAGCCATGCTGGCAGATACCTCCAACCTTAACGCAAGGACAGAGGCAAGCAGCAAAGCTGAGATGCTGCTTAACCTTGGAGATGACCCATCTGCCCAGGCAGCTTCCTCCAGCCCCGCTGCGTGGGCATGGAGGGATGAAAGGATTCATGCTGCTGGCACAGAGCAGTAAGTCACGCTGAAAAAAGAAAAGGAGGAGCAACAAGGGCAGAGGAAGATCGAAAAAAGGGTGGAATAAGCCCTGGGAAGAGGGAAAGGTGAAGGAGTGTTTGGGTCCAGCAGTGCCTGGGGAGGCCTGGCAGGCTGAGCAAACCCACAGCCTGCTGCTCCATTCCCGCTGTGCCGGGAGGAACAGGATATCACACATTGCTTGTAAACAAACCCACAGCATCAAAGGAGCCCTCGTCTCCAGCCCCTGCATCCCCATCCCGGCCTGTGGCTCAGGGGGCAGCACCCAGGCGCTCCCAGGGATGGAGCACTGGGAGGCATCAGGTTTTTGGAGGCTCGTTCACCCGCTGCTGGAGTTGGTGGCACATCAGAGGGGGTTATCCATGCAGGTGGGGACATCCCCATCCCTGCAGCCCCAAGCAGTGGTCACGAGCCACCCTGCCAGGGTACAGAGCTGTGTGACAATGGCTTCAGGAGGTGCTCGGCAGGGTGGTGACCTGGGGTGAACACAGGCTGGTGGGTGCTGCACAGCCTCCTCAGGGGCCTCCTGCCACCGCCTCTGCCCGGGTGAGCGGGAGCCCACCGAGGGAATCGGAGCTGCCTCGGCTCTTCGACTTCAAAGCTGTGAGGGGAACATAATGATGTGCGAGACGCGGAGCTGCCAGCTCCCCGCGGCCGGCCCCACGCTTCCTTTGGAGTAAATAATGCTGTCTAACGAGAGGGTTTAATTGTGTCACGCTAATTCCACGTGAAAGGAGACAAGATTGAGCACGTGCACAGTCACGGCGGGTGCAGGACCCCAGCCTGTGGCATGTCTCCCTCCCCGCGGTGGCCCGGTCACCGCAGTGCTGCCACGATGCTCAGATAAGGGGGTGACCCATGGGGCCATCTCATGCAGACAGCACAGCTGCTCCAGAACCCCCTGGGGTGCACATGGGTGGGTAGCAGAGATGTCGAGTGCTGGGCAGCTCAGAGGGGCTCGGGAAGGTGCTACCCCACACTGGGACCCATGGCTTGTGCCACGAATGCTCGTGTGTGGGGCTGGGATGCTGGGAGTGCTGCCAGCAAAGGAGATGGGGGAGCAAAGCCAGGGCTGCAGCAGTGTGGAGTGGACAGCCCGTGGCCTGAGTTTGTCCAGGCTCCACAGACATTCCTGGTGTAAAGATACAGCATTATCTTTGACTGCAGAGGCTCAGGGAGGAACGCTGCCCAGGCTTGCCTGCTGCTGAAGCCCCATGCCCAATACCTCAGGGCCAACCCATGGAGGCTGAGAGGAGACCTTATCACTGTCTACAACTGCCTGAAAGGAGGTTGTAGTGAGGTGGGTGTCAGTCTCTTCTCCCAAGTAACAAGCCATAGAGCAAGAGGAAATGGCCTCAAATTGTGCCAGGGAAAGTTTAGATTGGATATTAGGAAAAATTTATTTACTGAAAGAGTTGACAGGCTGCCCAGGGAAGTGGAGGAGTCTCCATCCCTGGAGTTATTTAAGAGATGTGTAGATGTGATGCTTAGGGACATGGTTTAGTGGTGGACTTGGCAGTGCTGCATTAACTGCTGGACTCAATGATCTTAAAGTTCTTTTCCAACTAAAATTATTCCACGATTCTATGATGGCTGCAAGCAAACATCATCCAGGGAGCTGGGAAACCCTGGCAACAATACATACTGTGCCCGGAGCACCGGACATCCCTGGCAATGGACATGGCTGCTCGCAGGCTGAGCAGAGCCAAGAGCATCTCCCAGCTCCCACCTTGCAGAGCCAGGCTCAGCTGTGCTGCAGCAGCTCACATCCAACCTGGTTTCATCTATTTCTATTTCATAAAATGGATTAAAACAGCAAAGAGCACAAAGAACAGAAACATGTACAAGGGGTAAACTGAGCCTGGGAAAGTCCCCTTGTGAGCCTGAGTCTTGTGATGGGATGTTTTGGATCGATGATCCCCAATTTCCATCTCCTCAGCAGCACCAATTTAACCGGCAGCATGCCCCATCCCCATGCAGGCGTGCACAGTGATGCTCCTGGGTGGTTCGCAGCCACTATTATTCCTGTAGATTAGTGTTTTGTTATTGTCTGCAGGCAACCTGACCCTGCTCCCCGTGCTGGGACTCCCTGCTGGGGTTCTCAGCCCCCCAAGTCCCCAGGCATGACTTCAGCCATCGGCCACGTGCGACAAGCAGCCGAGAAGCCAACACCTGCACTTGTGGTGTGCCCAGCCACCCCGGCCACCGCAGGCTCTTTCCAGGATGTAAATCCTTGGTTTTCGAGGCTGTTTTCTCACCAGATGAATGAAATAAACCACTGATTAAAAGGAAAAGTAGGAAAATAAATTGCACCATGTGCAGTCGTTTGGACACCCCAGATGGCTTGTCAGCAGGGTTTGACTCTCGGGTCTACAGCACAGATGGCTACCTCTGAAGCCGGGGGAAGAGCTGTTACCCGCTGTGCGCGGTGGTCCCCGGCACACGCCGACCCTCACAACGTTTCTCCTCGGAGGTCGGGGGCTGTGGTTCAGCCCCACGGCAGCCCCGGGGTCTTGCATGTCCCACCGCAGTGTGCTCAGCAGAGGCTCCGCTCCTATGGCTGCTGCAGCGGCCGGGTGCCACTGTGCCAGCGCAGTCATGCGCTGCCTCTTGTGCAGCTCTGTTTGCACCAGGTGATGCCAAAACACTTCCAGAAGCAGCTCAGCCAGGCTCTGTGCCAAGGGCAGGACACGAGGGCCAACCTTGGGCAGGGAGCACAGTGCCAGTGGTGAGGACACAATGCTGGGGGTGTTGGGACAGCTCAGTGGCCACACTTGCCCCTCACTCCCGTGCTGACAGCCTGCCTCTCCTCCAGGAGCCTGTGGCCCTAGGAGCTCCCTTCCTCCTTCTTCTCACAGAGATATGGTCTAATCTGGAGAAGCAACTCCTTGGAGCAGAGGGTGCATCAGTCTCTGCCTGGAACTGCCAGACACATCGGCGCGGTGGCATCGGCACAAGAGAGTAGCAATAATCATTAGTGCCGGGGCCGCGGGGACTCCATGCTGGCAGTGATGTAGCATTTCCATTAGGAGCCTCGCACCGCTCTATTACGAAGGCATTAGCGTGAGCACTGCCGCTGCTGGGAGAGGACTTGGCTATGGTGGGGCATCAGCTCCCCACCAAACCTCCCCGTTCTGCTCCCAGCCAGGATGCAGTGGTGATGCTCACAGCATCACCCGGGGGTGGGGGCCTGTCCCCCATCACTGATGTGTCACCCCATCACACAGAGGGGTCTGGTTCTGATGTTTTGGCATTTGGTTTTGTTTCCATTTTTTTTACCCCCAGCTCTCTGGTTTTTATTGTAAAGCTCAAAACTTTCCCCTCCACTTCCCTGCGTGCAACAACATTTCCAACCCTCCCCTCCTCAGAGACTCCCGAAGGCTCCAGGAAGAGGGAGGTTTGCGATAAACAGATGGGAAATAGGGAAAATAGTCAAACAAAGAGAGGAATGAGAAGGAGAAGAGAACAAGGTGCAGATTCCTGGCCGCTGGGGCGGGAGGGGGAAGCGGGAGGATTATTACGTTAGGAGCAGCTTCAAACTCCCAATTCTCAGGGCACGAAACCTGCACAATTTAAAGTAGTCAAAACAAACCCTTTGCCGCTATTTATACTTGAGCTGCCTGCAGGCGGCAAAACCTTGACTCCATATTCCAGGCCTAATAGATTCCAGGTGTTTTCCAATAAACTCCCCTCCTCCAGTGAGAAGCCTGAATAAGCTACCAGCACCTTTCGGTCCCTCGTCCCCCTTGGAGCGGCCGGAGGGAAGGAGCTGGCCTGGGGACGACTGGCACGGTGGCCCCCACAGCGGGGCATCTCCTGCTCCCAGCATCTGCTGATGGGGCTGGAAATGCCAGCAGCAAGCCAGGGCTGCCACTGCAAGGGACACTTTCCAGATTGAAGGGTGCAGGACAGCTATGGGGGTTACCTCTCTGGAGTCAGGCTGGTGACACCCATAAGTGTGGGTGGGATGGGGGTGTTGCATGGGACCAGCATGGGGTGCGAGATGGGGTTTGCAGGGGTGGGCTGTCTGTGACTGGTAACTCCCCATCTCCCCCTCCCCATGTTGTTAGGGATGATTGTGGGAGGTCTCTGGCTCTGGAGGGGGTCCAGCCCTTCTGCAATGCTGCACAGTGCAGCCCTCGAGGGCAGCTCTGAGGGAGAGGGAAACCCTTCATCCACCAGTGCTCTGGGGCAAAGGCTCTGCCCTGGCCATCCCTTGCCACGGTGCTGGGCACAGAGCAGTCCGAGGAGCACCAGGGTGACAAGTGGAAAGAGCACCTACATGCACCCCTGCCCGCAGCCCCATCCTGAAGGATGCTTAGCTCCTGCAGAGATGGAAACCTCCCTTTCTAAACAGCTGAGGGAAAGAAATGGGAAGACACACTCAGTGTCAGGCAGCAAAGCTGGTGACCAGGGTCCAGCAAAGGCTGCATGTTCCCATCTGCTTTCCTGCGCCCCTCCAAAGGGTGGTGGGCACAGCTGGGCTTTCTCCCTGGCATGACCCCCACGCCTTCCCAGCCCACAAAGATGCTCCGGTAACGTGTTTCACAGATCGGCTGCTATTTCCTGTGAGCTGAGCCCTGCGAGCTGAGCAAGGTTTGTTTGCAGCTCCCCAGGAAAAGGAGCCAGTCTGGCTAAGAACAAGGCATGCTTCAGAAATTACTCATGTGGGATAAAGTCTGACCCCGGGTGCTTTATCAGATTTACCCAGCTCCCTGGCAGGAGGGTACTGGGATCGAGGTATGAGCAGGCTGAGCCATGGAGATGCTGCAAACCCTGCTCCTACCCCCTCCATCCCCAAAGAGGTATGTGTGAAAGAGCTGGGAGCTGGTTTTGTTTTATTCATGTCTCAGAGCCAGAGGAGGCCACAGGCATTAGCACTGCATTGCACGTGGTGGAGAAAACTCCCCATGAGTTCTTCTTGTGGGCGTAGGAAGCTAGACCTCAGCATCTGGGCAACACCCACAGATTTAAGGACCCCATACCTGAAGGACCCACAGCATCCCCTTGCTGAAGCAGTTAATTCCTCTCCCAAATAAATATTTGTGCCTGAATTCAGCTTTTTTTCCCCCCTCCTTTGAAACCTCTAGCTGTGGCATCCTGCTTTACCTGCTAAGCTGGAGAAGCCTCTGCTATCAGATATCTTCCCTTGGTGCAGCTCAGGTCTCCTCTCCTTTGATCAACTGATTGAGATCCTTAAATTTCTCACGGTAAGCAGGTCTCGCAGCTCAGCCTCCGCCTGTTTCTGACCTTGTTACTGCTTTCCAATATCCTTTTGCAGGAATGAGGTCCCCGAAACGGGACCCCGGCTGCTCTCACCGGTACCTCCACAGCGCACTGCACCCCAGCCTCGGTGGCACATGTGGCATGGGGGCTGCCACTGTCACCGTCCCTGTGGGTGGCGTCCCACGGACTCCACGACTGTGCAGAATCCTCCATGCTTGGAGATCGGCAAAACACAAGCCAGGGCTGAAGCAGAAGCCTTGGCACCCTCCGGCAGCACTCATACCAGTAAGGGCGTGTGCCCACTCCAGTAACAACCCCCGGTTGTTGCATTTTGGGTTGGGTTTGTCTTTCCCCTTTCTACGTGCCAAATTAGCAGATTTGCAGTTTAGCACGGCCAGCAGCATCCAAGGCTGCTTGTAAGTGCTGGGAGAGGGTCAGCTCCCACTCCCGAGGGGGCAAGGAGAAGAGCTAAGCCCTTTGGAGTAATTTTAAATGAAACAAATAAAAAGAAAGCTCTGCAGCAAAGACAAATGGTTTGCAAACACTGTGTTGGCATTTTGGCCTAATGGCTGATTAATCTAAAGCGGAGTCTCGTTACGGATTCACGGGTGTCGATCGGATCAGATCGTTAATTCCAGCATCCACAGGCCGTGATTAGCAATCCAAAGCGGCAGAGCCTGCAGGGGAAGGATTAAAGGTTCTAGCCAGGAGGAGAGAGCAAGGCAGTGGGAAAGGGGAAGGCATGGTTGGGGAAGTCATTGTCTCTGGGATGAGGGGAACACAGCCTGGTCACTGGAACAGCTGCTGCCACAGTGCCAGGACTGATTTGCTCTGCAGTGCTGGGAAAGCCTCTTCCCATCGGGAATGAAGACTGACAAACACAACCCGAGGAAATTTTGACTGTATCCCAGTCATGCTCAGGGCGACCACACTGAAAAGAAGACCCTGATGATGGGATTGGCAGGAAACATCACCCATTGCCACCAGCAGACCTCCTGGAGTCCCTGAGGAGACACCTGGTAAGCATCAAGTGCCACTCAACCAAAATGCTGCCAGGCTTTTTCCATCTGCCAGCCGAGGAGGGTGCTGACAAGAGCAGGCTCAGCCCTGCACCATCTTGTCTGCGAGCAAACCAGGCTGTGTGGTGTAAATTAGTGCTCTGTGGGTTCACTGGAGCCATTTTACTGTCACCTTTCTCAGTAGTTTAACCTGTGGCCACAGCACTCTTTGCTGCACAGCACTTCCCAGTCAAGCATCATTCTGTGCTGTGGTGCAGCCCCTGGGACACCTACAGTGGCATCGCTTGCACTTCCCCTGGGCTGGCAGTACATGGAGGAGAAAGGAGCAGAGCCAGGTCCCAGCCGGGCTGTGTGATGGCAGCACCGGGCAGACCCAGGACGGCCCCTGGCTCCAAACCAGGGGCAGAGGCAGTTGGACAGGTCCAGTGCTGCCGGTCGGAGGACGCACAGCCCCAGAACTATTGCCATCCGCTCTTCAGCTGTCGGATGTCAACTGATTAATTTTGCCTGGGATTAATTAAGGAGCAGCCAGCGACCACTGTGCCGGTGGAGGGGGTCGCGGTGACCTCCCTGCGGCAGGCAGTGGTGGGAAGCCAGGGTCAGTGACCTCCTCTGTGGCCACAGCCACTGCTGGGCCGGGTTCTGACCCCAGCGGGGTGACACAGCATTGGCCCGGCGGCCACCTGGGGTCACATTTCATCCTGTGGAGGTGCGGTGCCAGGACCAGTGTGCAGGATCACTGCAGTGCATCGTCCCCATGCTACCTCTTACTGGTTTTCCCTGCCTCAGTACTGGTTTTATGGTGGGTATCTCACAAGGCTCTGCTCCTTGGCCAGGGTGGCTGGGGGACACAGATGGGTCACGCTGGCTGAGCTGAGCTCACCACCGGTCAGCATGGCTGGCTGTTAGGCAGGGACTTGTCGGCAGATCGGTTGCCAAGTGAACTCCTGGTTCAGGAGCTGAGAGCACTGAATGGAGGTGTTTTGGGAAATAAAAGCATTGAGGTTTAGGTAGACTCCCTGGAAACCTAAAGACAGAGGAGGTGGGAAGCATCTGGTGGAGTGAAAGCTGTAGCAAGATGTGCTGTGCCAGCATAAGCGTCCCCATGGAGAAGGGGAAATCTCACGTGCTCAGTGCTTTTGTACCAGCTCACTGTGTCCAGCCATTCCCCTCCTGGCCCCTGTGGGAGGACACATCCCCTCCCTGAGGAGCAGGGCATCCTGGCAGGATGGGGCGGCTGCTCTTGCAGCGAGGGGTGAGGATGGCCACGGCAGCCAGCCCTAGGGCCACGCCGCATGGTACGGCCGGAGCTGCTCACACCGTGGCTGCAGCCATCCCAGTCAGCAGCTCACCCAGCCTGCTACTCCACCTCGGTGCTTGAGCTGTAAGGGGGTGGATAATGACAGCCCTCTGTTTCATGTGGCCATGAATGCCTGAGAGATGCTTGGGGATGGCGGCTGAAAGATGAATCATTGCAAAAGCTGGTCCTGCAGTCCCCAGGAGGAGCTGAATGCCCAGGTGTTGTTTGGCACACACAGGGGATTGGAGTGACCATGCACCTACGCTGTGCTCCCAGCAATCGAGTCCTCACACCTCCCGATGGCAAACCCCCCTCCTCTGCATGGGCTGGAGAGCACAAGGGGCTCTGCTCTCCCCACAGCCAAGGGATGGAGGTTGTAGCAGCAAAACCAGGCCACTAGAGCCCAACCAACTGCAGTCCCCTGGGACCCCCGCACCCTTGTTTCTCTCCTGAACCATCCTGCAGAGCAGTCAGCAATCCCAGGCGAGACCTTTCTCCCCCTGGGAAACCCTCCCAGCAGAACAACTCAAAGCAAAGGCAGAGGGTGGAGAATGTCTCCCAGGCCACTGGCACTCAGTCTCAAGGGATGTGCATTAAAAGCGCTTGCAGGGAAATTAATTTCATGGCACCGGCCAAGCCGTGGATGCTCGGGGACCAGGCTGGCAGCACCGTGCATGAGTACACTTTGGTGGGGCCCCTCAGCCCCCATGGGAGCAGCCCTGGTGAACCACAAACCTTCTGCAGTGCTTCCAGCATGGGAGACAGGATCCATTCCCCTTCCCCTCTGCGGGTGCTCTGTGCCCGGCTGTGGGGACACCAGCCACCCAGCCCCAGCCCCTGGGCTGTTTCCTGGAGCAGGTAAGGGGCAGAGGGCCCACGCTGCCGGTGGTCCCCAGGCCGGCGGGCAGAGCCTGCATGGGGCGACAGCGAGGTGTATTGCTTACAGGAGGCAGGCACACAGGGTTCACCACTCCTCCACAGAGCCACCACCACACCGAAAGGAAAAAGAGGAGAAAGAAGAGGAAAAAAATCCCCACCGTGGAGAAGATTTGCTGCGACTTCCCAGCTGGGGCATTACCAGCACTATGGCAAGAGATCCCTGTCAGAGTTTTACAAAGAAAAACTACCAGGAGAAATACATAACCTTTTCTTAACATCAGCAGCTCAATTAACTAATGACAGCAAAGCATTCTCCAGTGTGACCAGCCCTCCTCGCCGCGAGGAGGTGGGGGCCAGGGGGGCCGCCGCATATTTATACAGCTGCGCCCGGCCTTTGGCTGGGGCTGGCTACTTACTTTTTATCTCTGGCAGGATCTCTCCTGCCTTTCGCACGCGTGCGCGCACACATGCTTTCTAGAAGCGAGCTCCACTCTGCTTGAGAAGGTTAACAAATACCAGACTGCCTCTAAAAATACCTCCCCAATCGATGCCGAGCATAAGCCAGCCCAGAGTGCCAAAAGCTGCGAGAAAGGCCATTTGTTTCCCTCAGGATTGCCCCTTCCCGTCGCCCCTCCAAGCTGCCGGGAGCTCTGGCTCTGTCCCGGCCGCCCATCCGCTTCTCCCCACCTGGCCGTCTCTGAAAGGCTCCATCCCCTCTCTTTCCATTCAGGCAAATGCCTCCATATTAAATCATTTGTCTGTGTCAATTGATTCAATATTGAGACGCGACTTGTAGCCACTTGTATCTAAATAGAATCTAAATTGTTATTATGGCTCCATAGTCGCAGCTTCTTCAGCGTCGCCCCTCGTCTTGCCAGCCCCGCTCTGCTCTAATTGCCTTCAGCGCGCTGAGAACATGAACGCGGACAATTTGCAGGGAAGAAATTATCATCACATCTCCTTTCAGATCTCACTAAATGCTGTTGTGTTTATTCATTCACCCTGCGATTGCTCCCGGGGCAGATAGCAGCAGGCAGGCTAATAACAGCAGATAGCGCGCACTTCTGATCAGAGGCCAAGAGGAACATTAAAAAAAGAGGGAAACCTCTTGCCGCACGTGCTGCAGGGACAGCCCCTGGCTCCCAGAGGCTGCGGTGACCCTGGAGTGCTGGCTGGCTCCATCCCAGCTGCTGCTGCACACTGGGGATGGCTGCTCTGAGGGCACAGGAGCCCTGCCTCGTGCCGGCCTGTGTATTGCACCAGATACACCGGGCATTGGGTCCTGTGAGGCTGTGACTCCTCTAGTGGTGGGGGAAACTGAGGCAGAGAGGGCTGTGGAGGTGGCTGGGGTAAGAGTATCGGTGTGGGGAGTCCTGCTCCTGAGGCATCTCTGCAAGGCAAGTTATTCCCCAGAGCTGAGCCAGGGCAGCAGCAGCACTGGCCTCAGCCAGAACAGCCCTTTTGAGGGGAAAGCAGCAGAAACACTGAAGGTGTCACCTCTGGGAGCAGCTTGCCGGCACACTGTGACGCCTGCCAGCGCCTGGCGAGCGTCCGCCACACCGGGCAGCTCTGGCAGCAGCCCCGGGAAGGGGGCACAGGCCCAGGCTGGCCATAAATCACCCGCCGTGTGTGTGTCCCTTGGCTCTGACCTCGGCGGGGCCGAGATTAATGGACTATTCGTTTAACCCCACTAGCCCTTAACTAGCCGTGAAGCGCAGGAACAGCTCACCAATGGCACCGGTGGGAACAGCCCTGCTCTCTGGGTGGCTGCGGCAGAGAGCATGAAGAACCCCTCTTTTTTGGAGGAAAGCTGCCTGGGAAAGTCATTCTCTCCAAGCAGGGGGGAGCAGCCCTGCCACTTCTCCCCTGTGCGGGACATTTTTCATAATTACAAGGAAGAGCTCAGTCACAACAGCTCGACACAGCTGCAATTAATACCTAGCTGCGGCTTTTGCAGCTGGTCCCAGCTCCGTCTTCCATTTGGGAAATGAATGGAGGTGAGGGCATCTTACCCGGGGCAGTGCTCCCCACACTGGCAGCACCAGCTATGTGCCAGGAGCCCAGGCAGATGGGTGATGCCAGCCTCCCCGGGGGAGGTCCCATGCAGGGCCCCATGTGGCTGGGGTGAAGGCACCCAGCTTTCATGGGGGCAATGGGAAGAAACATGCCCCACACCTTCATCCCCATACCTCAGCAGTGAGGGGCAGCTCACCCACCCACCACCCTGTCCTCTATGCTGATGGCTCCTCATCTGCTGCTGCCCAGCACCAGAGAGAGCAGGGTTGGGGTTTCCCACCAGTTTCCCTCCCAACTCAGCCTGGCGCTGGTCCCAGCAACACCCAGCCATAGGGCGTCTTTGCACTGCAGGAAGAGGCTCTGCAGCAGAATAAAGCCCCTGAGGCAGAGTCAAGACACATCTGCAGATGCTGGTGCTAACAGCTGTGGGTCAGAGACTCGGCTGCAGCACCAGCGTTCAGACACCCCCAAGCTGGACCTGCCACCGTCATGAATTTTGCAGCAGTGAAAAAGACGGAGGATCTGGCTGGTGTGTCCTCAGGCTCCCTTGCCAGTCCTGTGTAAGGTCCCACCGTAAGCCCCTGGGGCAGGGGACCAAGTTCTTGGATCTGTGTTGCAGCGCAGTCCCCTTACACACCTAGCTCTGCCTTCCCCACCCCGAACACAGCTCCTAGCTCCTTCCATCATCAACCCTTCCATCCATGGCACTGCCCCACGCCGCAAGAGGCACCAGAAAACCCGAGGCATTGTGCCCACTGTCAGCCTCCCCTGGCTCAGCTTGCAGCCTTCTTACACCATCTGAAACCCCTTTGGTTTTTGAGACAACTGCTTTTTGGCTGCAAAAACCACAGGAGGCGAATGCAGCGGCATCAACAGTGGCAGGACCTGGTGGCAAAGGAGGCAGAGATGCTGTGCTGGCTGAGAATGGGTGTTGGAGTCAAACATCTCCAGAATCACACTGCTCACTCTTTCAGTATTGTTATAGGGGAAAATGGAGAGTAAATACGAATGAATTCAATATTAACTGTGTGAGATAGGATGCCGTATATTCACATGGTTAAGTAAAAGAAAGTAAATGGAAATCTTTATCACTATAGACTGCTGAATATTAATAGTTATTGTTTGAGTTGCTGCAGCATGGAAAAGTCAATTATAACCTAAGTGTAAAACCGTCCTGAATTATAGATAAACTAGGCAAGGAAAGAGACGAATCTTCACCACACAATACAAAAACCATGATAAAAGAAGAAATAAATGTGATAAGAACTTTAAAACAGTAGCTGTCCAAAACACACGGAACGATTCTTCATATTGGTTAATGCTGTGTATAAACTGGAATCCTGAAAGGGTTAAACGCCTACATGTTAAACACTTGCTTCATTTCTGCAGCCTACAGAGAGGCACGGGCAGCAGAGGGGAACTAACATGTTTGCATCTTCAGTGACAAAGCCTGAATTTTCCCAATAGCTCAGCTCCCACGCTGGGGCTGGGGTTTTCCAGTACCCTTTTGAGGACCAAAATAAATGGTCAGGTTTCCCAGTGTTTTCAAGAAATGAAAGCTGAAAATGCAAACGCACAAGCCTTGGTGGTGGCTGCTGGCCCTGAGGACCTGAGGAGAACTCGCCCTTTCTCCCTGCCCAAGAGTGGAGCATTGTCCCTCTGCTCTTGCTGAGGCAGAAGCTGCCTTTGGGATCCTGCAGGTCACGGAGTCCCGGCCTGGGAGGTGACACAGAGCTGCTGCAGCCCCAGGCCCTCCTCATGGGCACATTCGTGACACCACTTGTGGCAGCAAGAAATTAGGATACATGACCTGAGCACATTCCCAAAGACCCTGCAGAGGTCTGGAGGGGCTTGCTGCACCCCACTCCCCTTCTGGACCAGGGAGCAACCCACATTTCTTGCATTTATTTCCATAAGAGATGGATGGGCATCCCTGGGAGGTGACTGCTCCCTTTAGGGACAGTCTAAAGCTGGCTGAGGTCTGGCAAGGGGATGGTGTGACATGGAGATCTGCACAGCATGCTGCGGGAGAGGAGTTGCTATTCCCACCCACACTGGCACCGCTGCAGATGTGAAAGAGAGCAATCACTTGCAAGATGTCACCATCATTTTCCATGACCCTTCCTAGCAGCATGTAGGCACAGGAGGAGGTCACACCTTCTTCAAGCCCCTCCGGGTCTCCCACCATCCCAGACTACCTCACTGATGGCAGTGGTCTTGGCTGGTGTCCTCCAGCCCCTCAGCTATGTTACTTAACCACTCATCCCACCTGAATTTCCACAGCCACAAGCAAGCCTTTTGATGGATCTGCAGTCTGAGAAGCTCAGATGCCTTTTCAGTCAAGAGAGATCAGCCAGGAGATCCCCGGGCCCTTTAAGGGCCAGCACCCATTTATCGCCCCAAACAGAGGTTTCTAAATCACATTAGCTCCACACGTCATTACTCCAAGCAGTGCCAAGTGACCCGTTATAACAGGAATGATAACAGCAGCTTTCCAGAGCAAGGAGGTTTGACCCGACACCAAAGGTGATGTGCTTCCTCGTCAGTAATTAAACCATCCCGCTCCCACCCCTGACTAACACCATGTCATTATTTTGCAATCTGGATCCTTCCAACAAGTATCTCTGCAGGTTCTCATCGGCATCGTTTATCCCTGGAGAGCAGCACTGGAGTTTATTGTATTGCTGTTCACAGCCGCCAACTGCATCCCTGGAGGAGAGGAGCGAGGCAGGCTGCCAGCCTGCTCCTCCCTGCTTCTGCCCGGGAGGAGCCCTGCACAGCAAGCTGTGCACCTTCCTGCTGGGACTTGCCGTCCCCATCCCAGAGGGAAATGACAGGCTCTCCCTGCTCCTCCATCCGGGGGTGCTGAGTGCCTGGCTGCACATCCCACCTGCAGTGATGAGGGACCCGAGGCCACTTATATTCTTGTCTGAAGCAGAAATGAGGCAAAGCCTTAGCTCTGGATGGAGCGAGCTGGAGCGAGCCAGAGCTGTGGCCAGTGGAAATGAGGAACGTTGCCCTGCTCTCCAACAGCCCCCTGCGAGCGAGCAGCCAAGGCCACTGAGACCTCGCTGTCCTGTCTCCATCCTCGCCTCAGATCTGCCTGCACATACCAAATCCTACTGCTGAGGTTGCACAACTATTTCCATTAGAAGCCATAATTAAGGTCAAAAACTATTTCTATTATAACCCTGCTTTACTCAGAGCTTCTTGAAAAATTCTCCTTTTGCTCTAATTTTTTCCGTGCCCTGAGCCCAGAGGCAAATTGAGAGTCAGTGTTTAAATTAAGCCTATTGAGAAGCATCTGAGAGATGTGAGAAGCACGCTGTCCCGCTCCTGCCACTGATCCGGGAGCAGCCCATGTCCCCAAACCTGCACCACGTCCTGCTCTGGAGCGGGGACTTTGCTAGATCTGAGCGGAGGAGAAAGCTGATTAATATTAAGCTGATTAATATGGGACCATTGTTTAGAGATACCCCACGGAGTATTTATATTAATTCCACACTAGCGCCGCGCTGTGACCCCACGTGCAGATATTAGTGTAGCCTGAATATTAAAACCATTTCAAAATAATGAAACCTTGGCCACAGACAAGATCAGAGCAGCGGCGGCCGACGCATCGAGTCCCCTGCCCATGCAGTGAGCTGACGTCTTTGCGCAGCCCAGTTAACCATCCACAGCCAAAAGATGAACCAGCACAAACCAATTTGGTCTCAAAGCAGCAATCAGGGTTTTGGTCTGGCAGATGACCCGCTGCAGGTCCTGCAGTGCTGTGGGGCAGGCGGAGAGCTGTAGGAAGGTTACTGTCATCAGGAGCAGACATTTGGGGAGATCCTATCACATCTGCTCTCTGCAGCGACACAGGGGTTGTTGCAATTACTGTAATTTCCTTTAGGAATCTAAGAAAACACCAGTTCTCCAAATCTGCTGAAATTCCTACCCTTCCAGAAAGGCAGGTTAGCAGCAGCCAGCCGGCACCTCCAAACCACCTCTGCTGCAGACTAAATTTGTGACTCATTAAGGCAACAAATACCAACAAGATCAATATCACCATCTTGAACAACTCCAGGTACTGTTGGTCCAGAAAAAATCATCTGATCCAAGCTGTGGGAAAGGAGAAACACACTTTGGGACAAGACCCTGCAGGTATCCTGCCGGTACCGGGCAGAGAGGTGAGGATGAGCTGGTGTAAAGGTGTAAGGGCGTCTTTTGGAAGAGGTCTCTATTTCAAGGGTAGTTTCTCCTCACAGAGAGCCTGCTCAGGGGTGTCAGGTTGTGAGCAGGGACCAGGAGCTGGGCAGCCTGGTCTTGTGTGCATTAATCGCCTCCGTCTGCTCGCCATACGGGCTGCCACGGCCGGCCCCGGCGGGGACAGGAATGCTTTTGTTAGCCCAGCACTCTTGGCAGCCGGGAGGGATCGCTGGAAAGCAAAGCGGGCACTTAACGAGCCGCGTCCTTCCATTATAATTAAAGCGAGACCCAGAAATCAAAGCTGTTATCTGCCTGCCCACACGACAGGCAAGATGCTGCCCTCGGTCGCCGCCAAGCTGGGGTCTGAGCCGACCCGTGGGCTTTCTGCCCAGGGAATGGCTGTGGATGCGGGCCAGGGCTGCCGGCGAGCCCCTGGCCCTGGCACCAGCTGGTTTAATTTACAGGTAACCCATCTCCAGAGCGGCTGCGGGGTGGAGAGAGGCCTCGGCTGTCAGAGACCAACAGTGACAAACTCTCCCCTTTTTCCTCCCCACACTTCGGATGCTGGGTCACCTTCAGCCCGGAGGAAAGCCATGGTTTTTGGCAGCGGTTCGCAGAATGAGAGGAGTGATCCTGGCCACTCCATGCTGCCTCACCCCCCGCAGCTGGGCAATGGAGTGAGCATGGGTGATACGGCCGAGCTCTGCCCTGCTGTGGATGGGCAGCAGTAGTCCAGCAGCTCAAGGGCATCCTGTCAGCACTTTCTCACCCCAATCTCCCCAGAAGTTGTGTGCATGGGATGAGGAGAGGGGGGATTTAGCAAGGAAGAGCCCCCCGCCCAGCATTCCAGGCCATCCTGGGGCCATCATCACCCCCCTCCCCACCAGGCTGGGATGGCTCCTTGCACTGGACTGGCGTCTCCGTGGCCACTGTGGAGGAGACCAGACTCGGCAGGACCCTTCTTGTTGGATCAATGTCTAATGGCCGCACTGGGGGGAACAGACGAGCTGGGGACGGAGGGGTGAAAGGGCAACGACTGATTCACAAACCACCCAGTCACCAGAACAAAATTCCCCTTCTAACAAGGCATGGAGCAAACAAATTATCTTTGTTGTTAGGAAATCTGTAAGCACTTATCGTTATAATTACCATCTGTGGTTTTGCCATTCAGGTAAAGTAGCAGCAGCAGCTCTGATACGGGTTAGGCTCAGCCCTGCGGGCTGCTAATCAAAACCAACCCGTTTGCCTTCAGGTTGAAGATGATGTCAAACTTGATTGAACGTCCACCTTTGATGGCTTTACCTGAGACCTAACAACATCTGCGTCCTACTCACAGTAGCTCTGAAAGGTGATATGTATAGAAGAGCTAAGCCGCCCATCATCCGTGCCCAGAAAGGGAGCAGCAAGCTCCAACCAAAACATCACAGCTTCAGGAATCAATAAAACACAATTTAAAAAAAATAAAAATAAAAATGTGTAAACAACAAAGACCAAAGCCCAAAGAGCTGGTCAGAAGATTTATATGCAGCTTAGTTCAAATTTCTGTAATCTATTTAAATTAATAGCCACATCCCATGCTAAATTGCTTCCAGAGACCAACAGCTTCCAGGTTATTTTGCTCTCTGCAAGGGAAGCGCAGAGGGGGACCTTGCTTTGGGCTCAGCAACATGGTGCAACTCATCTCCTAAGGGCTGAAGCCTGGGTGTGCAAGGAACCTGGACACAGCAGTGAGCTGGATAGCTTCTTGCCCAGCACCTCCCTACAGAGAAATGCACTGAGAAGCAGGATTGGGATTGCTGTACCCAGCTATTTGCTGTGCTCAGTTGGAGCGGGGACAGGAGCATCCTCCCAAACCCAGACCCCATCCGTGCTGTGCCCAGCTGAGCATGGCATCCAGCAGCACAAGGGGGCCCGGTCCCCACCGAGGAGGCTCTCCACCACGTACTCCAACGCTATCCGGGCTTGCCCAACATTTTCCATTTTAAGATCTTCCCTCAATTCCTTATAACCACACCAGTCTTAAGCTAGAGTTTTCAAAGACAAGAAACCCCCCGGAGCTGGGGGCACAACCCGGGCCAGGAACATTTCAGCCAATGTGCCGAATGAGGTCCTGGAATGGCCAAATTGAGAAATTCTTGCAGCCGCTTCAAGGAGAAGCTCGAATGCCTCCATGTTTGTGGCAGAGAGCTGAATTTCCCCGGGGTGCTGCAGCAATTTTCCCAGTGATAATTCTTCCAAGTTGTGCAATATTTTAAGCTTCTGAAACTCCCGGGTCGCCTGTGCCGAGCGAGGAGCTCATGTTTGCTGACTGGCAACTCTGGGGATTTATCTGAGCCCCAAACCAGGGATGAGGGCAGCTGAGCTCCCTGTGTGTGCACCTTGCAGCGGCCGAGGGGACTCGTGTCTCCTGGTGCAAACCCTCCCATCCCAGGCAGGGAGCGAAGGCAGAGGAAAAACTGCATGGGAGCAAAGGGAAAGGCAGGAACATGCTGAAATCAGGCTCAGGGAGGGTGAGGGCTTGGCGGGGGAAGGCAGGAGGGCAGGAGAGGTGTCACAGCCATGCTTGGGCTGGATTATGGGATCCTCAGCCTCCTGTGGTGTGAAGGCAAACCCATTTGTCAAATACCAGCTCTTACTGGGGCTAGGAAGAAATAGTTAACCCCCTGTGGGTGAAATGCCTGGTGTCAGCACGTACAACCTGCATGAAATGAAGTAGCATCAGACTACCAAGATCAGAAAATGCACCCAGTGTTCACCCTGTGCCTGAAGCTCTCGGGAAGGAAGGTGCACACAAAAGAAACAATTTAGAAAGGCAGAAGTCTTCTCTCCTCCCTCTCTCCATCACACGCTTGGTATTTCCACACAAAAGCCCCACCTGAGCAAGGCTTGATTTTTAACTCATTCTTTCTACCACATCCCACTTCTGGCAGAAACCAAACCCTGGGAATGAGAGCCCCAAAAGCTGAAAGCAGGAAAATCTCCTGGAAACCATTACACAACCCAGTGCTGTTGCGACATGTCTGAGGCATAATAAACAAGGTGCTCGACATACCAGCAATACCATCGCTCTGCCCTGCGTCACTGCTACCCACTTGCAGGAGACTTTTCTTATCTGTCCCCAAACCTCTTCTGAGCCTCAAGAGCCAGGCTGAGATCCTCGTCCTGGTGTTATCCTGGTCACCCAGCCCCGAGGACCCATTGTCCTGGAGGGAAATGGTGTTGCATGGATCAGTTATAGCACAACCTGCTCATCCGGGTGAGGCGTCTACAGAGGTTTTACTGATATTATTTGTCTGCAAGTGCAGTAACTGCTCTTATTGCAAATGGTGAAGGACCATTCCCTGCACCTCACCTGCTTCAGGGAGCACGGAGCCACCATGGCACCCGCAAAACCCCGGGTCTGACAGCATCCTTCTCCCCATGGCCCAGGAGCCAGCACCACCAGTCCAAATTAGCTTCTTGCCAAAGACAGAGAGGTAACCCTCTCCCAGCACAGCTGCTCTAAATAAACCATGTCCCCCAGATTATCATCTGAGGGTAATATTTTAACCACAGGCTATTATTATTTATCCTCTATGGAGGCAGGCAGGTGCGGGAGGCACCTTACACTGAGTCATGACCATGTAAGTTATGGCCAGGGGGATCAAGGTGCTCGGTGTCACCAAGCACTGCTGTTACTCTTTGCTTTGGCATTACATGGAGATCTTCTGTAGAGAAACCCCCCAGTTTCTCTGTGGTCCCCTCCAGCCTTTTAACCAGCCCTTCTGCTAGGTGCAGCTTCTCCCCTGCTTCTCGGTGGTGGACCTTAGAAGGAGCCCTCCAGCCCCAGCCATTCCCCTGCTTCAGCAGCCATCAGCATGGTGCAAATCACACTTGCCCCCCTGGGAAAGATCTGCTCCCTGTGCCCCCCAGGGAACAGGCAGCTCGCAGGCAGCAGCCTGGCAGCTTCTCAGGTCTCCTTCAGACACTGCCATCCCTGGGGGATGGTGGGTGCTGCAGATGCCCCAAACTGAATGTGGTGCACCAGGGGAGCCAGCAGCCAGACCCCCCACACCAGAGTGGAGGAGGAAAGCAGCCTCTGGTCACCTCGGCTGAAGTGAAGCAGGGTGAGGAGATGCTTCAGCACCCTGGCCCATCGCTACCACCCATTCACTGGGGGGAAGGGAGGTTTAGGGGATGGACTGATGGATGGAGAGTGTGGTCTGGCAGCCAGCCCCATGCCGGTCAGCATCACGCTCCCTCTTCCACAGTCCCAGACACCAGTTTGTTCCTGGAAATATTTGTACAATGTAGGCAACTCTTTTAATAACTCCCACATGACACATTTTTAAAAAAACCACAGAAAACAGAATGTCAACGTTTCCCTCAAACTAAAGTCACGCTGGTGCCAAGCAGCAATGAGTGGTGGAGGAAGGTGGATTTACAGCAGAGGCACAAGGTGAAGTGCCAGATCCCTGGGTTTTGGTCCCAGCTCTGCCACAGACTCACCTGGGCCAGAGGAGATGTCTGTGCTCACACCCCCACCACCCCATGCCTCAGTTTCCCCAACCAAAACAGGAGAGGAAGAGAGGCCAGGAAACGTATCCAAACCCACCAAGATCTGGTGGAGAGATGTGTGAGGGAAGAGGATATTACTGATGAGCAAAGCAGGGATGTCTGCAAGTCCAAGCAAAAGCCCCACTGGCAGCAAGGTGTCTGGGAGAGACCCGGCCCTGCCATATGTGGGGCCCATGCTCAGCCAGGGTCTGGTGCCTCACGAGGGGATGGCGGAGGCTGCAGAAAGCCATCTCGAGGGATAATTCCTAGTGCCTACTCCTGGTCAGGGAACCTACGAGAGCTGCTATTCCAATCTCTTTTATCAGCCTGAAGAAATCACGCGAGCAGCAGGGTCCCATTCACGGCTTCCCCAGCCTCATTAGTGCTGTTTCTCCCGCAGCCCCAGGAGGATGGACTCTGCCCGGCACATACCCTACACATGCAGCATCTCTCCCCATCCCCAAGGATGGGAGGAGGCAGGCGCAGGGGGAGGAAGATGCTCAGCCAAGGTCACCCCGAGGGGCTCAGCCCCTCTTGCAGACGTTTGTGCTGCTGGGCAATTTGGGGGATAAGGTTCAATCCCCTAAAAAGCCCCTCCAGGGACCAATCAGATAAAGGCTTATGTGCTCTGAAAGACCCCCTCCATGCCAGAGAGCACCACTCTGCTCCACTCAGCCTCTGACACTGGTGTCAAAAATCCCGCAGTGCAAACACCACTGGTCCCTTCCCCCCTCGAGCCTTCTCACGCCACACGGATTTTCCATATTATCACACTGGCACCGGCTGCTTCACCCCCCAGCTCTCTAAAAGCATCTGGAGGAGAAGCTGGTGTAGCTCTGGGATGGAGTGAGACAGACTCATGTCTTTCACACCGCTGGGTTGTGACCATGCAGCCCCGGGACGGTGCAGTTGCACCCTGTCACGACAGCTTTCACCAGCCTGGTGAGTGTTTGCTGCAGGTAACACGATGGCTCTGCTGGGCTCCCACACCCCTGGATTTGCACTGCTGACAATTCATATTCAGGAATCCTAATACCTCAATATTTCCAATATTTTGGTGCTGGAAAGCAAACACATCTGATGTGGAGTCATTAATATGTAATAAATGCAAACCCGCCGCGCTGCTTTGACAGCCGCAGTTTTTCAGGAGAGAATGACTCTTCTGAACAGATTCAGAACCCAAACAAGCTTTTTCCTAGCAGCTGCCAGAAACCAGGATTTTAGGAGGTTTCATCAGCTCGCAAGATTTCAGGGGTGCCTTCGCCATGTGCCCATCCACCTTCAAACAACTGCAAAGGCACAAGCAAGTCCTGCAGGGCTCGAGGGGTGTAACCATGATGGCAGCAACATGGTGGGTGAGCTGGGTCGGGGGGGTTCACCTTACAGCTCCCAGGTGGGCCACAGACTTGCAGAAAGGGGTCCTACAGCCCTAACCCCAAAGGGTGACGCTACCCACCAGCCTGGGAATGCAGTGGGATTATGCTCGGGATGCTGCTGCAGGGTTGGATTTCTATTCCTCAGCGCTGTTGTGTTTTTCATTCCCCAGACCTGGTTTCAGTCTGCGGGCTGACACTGGTGTTGGGCGCAGACATCAGGCAGCGCGGCTCTTCCTGCATCAGCTCACACCTGCTCCGCAAAGCTGCGCTCCATCCAACACACACAGCCTGTTTGCAAGCTCCGCGTATGTTTGCATAACCTCGGGGGTTTTTTGGCCGGAAACCAGGCTTTCGGGAGGATTTCTCAGGCTTTCAAAACCCATCGTGGTGCTGGGGCTGTGAGTACGTGTGCTCCAACCACACAATGTGACGGGCAGGGGGAAGGAGCGGCAGCTGCGGGAGGGAAAGATGGGTCCGTCCAAGCTGTGAAAGCAGACTTTTTGGGATCACACCTCACTTTTTTCCCCCCCTCCCTGGAGATATTTTCTTTCAAACATCATAAAAAGGTATTGGATATTCTTTCAAAGATGCCCAGGAGAGCGAGCAGAAGGAAAGCCAGCCTGCACCGTGGCTCTGCGGATAACTGATTGCTTTGCTCATATTGGTCTGACTCAGAACAAATATGTTTCATTTTTCCAGTGAGCTGGTAAAAAGCTACAGTCCCTTTATTTCTGGTTTACTTAAAGCTTGGGATTTTTTTTCCTTTTTTTTTTTTTATTTTCCTTTTCCCCCCTTTTATTCCCTTTTAATGCAGGTCAATTTCAGAGCATAAAGCTAAAACAGCGACTTGAAAAAATAACTTTTTAAGGTTTTCTTATTCTTGTCAATACAATTTGCCCCGCTCAGTCTGATTTCACAACTCATTTCAGCCACCTCAAAGCATCCTTTTTTTTGACCTTTTCCTTGCCTGCTGCAGTCACCTTGCCCTACACACCCCAGCCGGGATGTGCCTGCATCCCAGCCCCAGCACCATCCAAGCAGGATGCGGCTGGCGGCACAGCTCTCCCCTCCACGCCGGGATGGAGCTGGCTGCTCGGCTCGACACCGTTTCCCCGGCGAAAGACACTTCAGACTAAAGCCGAGACACAGTTTGCCAAAATATTTGACAACACGAAGCACTGCTTGGCCGGGTGCCAGGAGCCCCATTGGAAAAGTGAAATTCGGCGTGCTCCAAGCCCCGGGGAGCTGTTCCCACGCAGCTGGCGAGGGCGACAGCAGCACCCAGGGATAAGGACAGGGATGGGGATCGTGGCAGAAGACCCCTTGCCTCCTTGTTTCTGGTAGATGGTGAGTATCCCCACCGCCCCCAGAGCTGTGGGAGGCAGGCTGCACCTCTCCTTGCCCAGATGATGGGGTCAGGGTGCTGCGAGCACCCAGGAACCCTCCGGCAGGGCACCGAGAGCTTGCCCGAGATGGGGCATGGCTCTGGGGAAGACTGTCCTCCTCCAGGGCAGCTCCTGGCTGCAAACCTGCCCCAAGGCAGGTGCTGTCGACTGCCAGGTCCCACCAGCTCCAACACAGCCTGCAGCTGAGACCCCAGACTGGGCAAATGAGCCCACACTGGACACCAATGTTCCCCCATCCCCGGATCACAGGTGGCTTGGGAGGGCTGAGCCAGGCTGTCAAACGGCCCTGGCACTGCTCCGTTCGCTGCTCCCTGTTTGGGAGCTGTGTGCCATATGCCCTCCTTACGGGTGCTTTCACTGGACACCCTCCTGCTAAAACCCACGGTTTGGGCAAAGAGCCGACTGGCGCTCGCTACCAGTGCCATCCCACAGCAGCCAGCATCCCAAGCAGGAGGGATGGATGCAGGGAGGGAGGTGGTACCCATTTCCCATGGGGAGGGTTGATCTCTCCACTCTGCCAAGCCCACTCCAGCACCATCCCTGCCTCGGGTCCTGAGAGGGCAGCACCGCTTGCTGCTTCATCCCTAGGAAATGCTGCTGTGCAAAAACCACTCTGTGCTTTGGGAGTGGGCCTGGGGGGGTGCCAGATCAGGACAGCTGGAGCCACATGTGCAGCCAGCAGCTGGGACTGAGCTGTGCAAAGGGCTGACCCGGCCAGTGAGCTGAAAAATATGTATTTTACAAGCAAAACGGCCTGCTCTTCCCTGCAGCTTGTGCCCATTGGCATCCAAATGGCTGAGGTGGGGGGAAACACGAGGAGCAGAGCAAGGCTGCAGCAAGGCAGGAAACCCCCCTCATATCACTTAAAAAAGGAAGAAGTGGCTCAAAGGCACTGTGTCAGCAAGGCAGGAGGAAGGCCAGGACACAGCCAAACCACTTCTTTTGTTTGTAACTTGGTCAGGATTTAACACCAGGTAAATCTGTCATGTGGACCTCATCTTTCTCCCCGCACTGCAAAGTGCTGAACACACATCAGGGTGCTGCAAAGCTAACTCATCATAAAAAATATGGTCTTCCAGGGTGAAAGACCAACGCCTTATCCTCAGCACAGGAAGAGGTGTGATACCAGTAAACAATATATTTGGGAGGCATCCCTGCCTTACCCACAGTTTCTCCTCCTGCTGTTATTGCAGAAGGTGGTGGGGGCACCTTGGGTGCTCACCCATCCCTGCCCAGGCTGTTGTACCTCTGTTGCAGCCCTTGTGGGATGCCCAGAGCTGCAGCAGCTGCATGGAGAGATGCTGCCCATTGCTCTCCTGCCCCCCAGCCTCAGCTCTGGGGGCTCTCAGGTTTTGTTTGTGTGCGGCTCAAATGACCCAGCCTTCATTTGCATCACTTTGCTTTTGCACCAGGAAGAGAACAACAAAATTAAATAGAAAAGCACTGCAGTAAATACAAATAGAAAAGTGGTGAGCAGCACTCCCAGCAGCAGTAACACATGTCCAAGAACTCCAAATCCCGGGGCAGAAAGACTGTGCTTCTGAAAAGAGGTAGCAGAAAGGAGGAAAGTCTTCTCTGACATCCCCGAAACATAAATCCCAGATTTAAGCCACGGAGCAGAGTATTAAGATGGAAAAAGAAAAAAAAAAAGCAGCCCAACCCTTTGCCAGTATGCTGATGTTCATGAAAAGAATAAATATCTGGAAGGAGAGCGGCTGTTATTGCTGGAATAACACAATCACAAAGGAACACACCACAAACAATTACACTGGAACTAAGAGGGATGGACACTCGCTCTGTACGCAATTAGGCACAGCTATGAGTCAGGGAAACACATTTTTCTAGAAACATTGTGCTTTGCCTTAGCCCAGAAACCACAGAAACCATGGCAGGATAAAGTTGTGGAGGTTTTTTTTGTGAAAAAAAAAAGAAAAGAAAAAGAAAAAAGGGAACAGAAATCTGCAGTATCATAACAGAAATCACAGATCAATGCTTTTGCCCTAGGAAATGAACAGATACAGATCAGGACTTGGCAGCTAAAGGAGTCTCCCAAACAAAGCAGAAACAGCTCAAAGGGGAAGGAACAAAACCGGGAGGGAGAGGAAGGGAAGAGGGAGCGGGGTCTGGAGCAGGCTCCATCAATCTGCACATGTGGAGAAGGAGTCAGCGGCGGTACCTGCCTCCGGACCAGCCAAGGCTGCACATGTAAAGAGGGAGGACAAACAGCCCTGAGAAAACACAGATGATTTGCTTCCAAGGGCCCTTTCTTGCCAAAATTTACAGGCCTGCAGTTCTCAGTTAATAGATGGAGCTCCCCTTAGAGCTTCTAATGGAAGAGGCTGAAATGAAAACCACCCGCTCCCCGAGGGAGAGGGGGGGGTCAGATCCAACAGCCTGCGTGAATGTGTTCTGCATCATCTCTGCCGGGACAGACCCCTGGACACCTCATCATACGCCCCGAGATAACGAGCTATGTGGAAGTGGGAACTTGGATTTTTAAATTAAAAAAGAAGAAACCGTTTAGCATAAAGGGATCATCATCAGAAGAGCGCGAAGGAAATCCCAGCCTCCTGGCATGCCAGGGGTTTGCCTCTTCCCCCTGGGACACCTCCCGCCCGACAGCTGGTGAATCCCGTGGGATCTCTGTGCCTCATCTGCCTGCGGGGTGGAGAGGGTAAATCCATTAAAACCGTGCAGGTTGGGCTATGCAGGGGCTGCCTCGCCACAACACGGAGTGGTGCACACCGTAATTCACCCGAGGTTTGAGCCTTCCAGCTCTGCTCCCCAGCAAAGAGGTTTCACTGACTATATTAAAACAAGGGGTGGGAAGGAAATAAATCCATTGGCACGGAGAGCTGCCCACATTTCACTTGGCTCCCGTTGAAACCAGGCGAGGAGGGCAGATCGCTTCCCCGCCAGCCCAGGTGATGCTCTGCAGGGCGGGCAGGAGGATGCAGGGATGGAGGCCAGGGGGACGTGGGGATGGCAGCCAGCGAGCACCGCGGCTGCTGCAGCTCGGCACGTGCTGACCATCTGGAGGAGGCACCCAGCGCCCCGCCGGCGGCTACCCCAAACACGCTGTCATCAATAACTCTGCCCGGATGGAGACCCACATGGGCTGACAAGCAGCAAATGACATGATGGTACAAAGCGGGACCCCAGCAGCTATTAAACACAACAGGCAGCAAACTCCTCCATCGATATTCTGGACACACAGCCTAACTCTCGCCATAAATCACTCCTGATAACACGGAGAACACAACCTTTGCAGAATTGGCGAGGTGTCACGCAGCTGCATGGGCAGTGTTAAATGCAAACTATTTAATTAATGGGATTGCATATTTGCAGTTCACCTGCACATACCCCGTGTTGTCAGCCTGTCCTTAAACAGCCAGGGCAGGATGCAGCAGAGCCCCAGCACTGATGGATGCAGAGGGGTGATGGAAAAGCGAGGCACCGTGGAGGGGAGAGGAGTCTGGAAGCAGAATGAAGTCCAAATAGCCCATCAGCCAGGCTGCAACACCAGAATAAAAGTCTGCAAACAGGGTGTGAATGGACTGATCCTGCCCCTTGCTTGCTCCTCATTTGCAAATTCAGACCCTCTTGTCACCTACAGCCTTTCTAACCCCTACAGCCACTACCCTGGCACCCCATAGGCAGCCGAGCAGGAGAAGGGAAGAGGATGAGGACAGAGCAACCCCCACGGGACAAGGTAGCCATAAAGACAATTTAAGGCAGGGGTGTGAACTCCCACTGAATCAGGCATACATGGCACAGTGTCACCAGGAAAGACTGAGCATAACCCGGGAGCAAAACTGGCATGCAGGACCCAAGGGCACACCATGCACGAGAAAGACACATGCAATCCTAGATACAGTATGGCCCGTGCATATTTAATGTATTTGTTTGGCAGATGGAATAACTTTGTTAACAGACTATTTAAATTCCTGAGGGGGTACCTGTAACTATTAGAAATTGATTTTATGAGCCTGTTATACAAACATTACTCTTCAAGGTCTAAAGCATATTGAAATTCTTCCTGTTCTCTCTCAAACAGATGGTGCTAGGAATTTTTCTGAACCTACTCATATCCATAAATACTACCCGCCAATCCCTCTCGCAAGACAGAAACGATCCTAATTAGAATGGTGAGCCCTCACCATCTTTTCCTCATCACACAGTTACTATAAAAATACTCCAGAATAGGACAGTTTTGGCAAACCCCTCCCCAGGCAAATGACCGTGAGTATTTCCTCTATGTTTGTCATGATTAGACAGAGTAAAAAGGGCTTCAGTGCCACCTGCAAGCCCTGGAAACAAGGCAGAGTGAGTGTGTGGGATGGTGGCAGGAGCAGGTGGCATCATCCCAGGCTGTGGGTAGCGGAGGGTTGGAGCTGGGTAGGGAATCATACCTCCAACCTCAGGTTCAGTAACACACCCGGGTCTTCAGAGCACACCAAATTGCAAAGAAATTAGTGTGGAAGGAGGGGAAATAAGTCTCCTACAACAGATTAAAGGGCTCAAGGGATTGATTTCTAAGGAAAAATTAGAAGAGCTTGATCTATCAAGCTTGACAAGGCATCAGCCAGAGCAGGCAACAGGGTGGAGGGAAACTCAATGGGGAGTCACAGATGCCCAGGGTATTTGCACACATCCAGGAGCTGCCTTCCAGGGCATTACAAGCAGAAGTGAAGGGATCAGAGTCAGGTTTAGCAGTGTAAATACAGCTCTGACCCCCTTCCGGTACCACCCACTTGTATCCGTGGCTGTCTCGGTGGGTGTTCAACCAAAAATGAAATTCTGCTCACTAAAAGATCTTTCAGGGCTGGCAACAGATTCATTTAATCAAGCAGCCAGATTTGTTGCAGGATGAAATTAATTTTGTTCTAGGTAGAAGTGGAGGTAGTTGAGGGAGACGAGGGTTCCTATTCAGAGCAGAGAAACAATACACGGTGTGATAAGGTGCCCAGCCTCGCAGCATGAATAGCAAACTCCACAGCTCAGATAGGCCACCGGATATTTTTTTTACTATATTGCCATTCATGAACAACCTCGAGCTCAAATATGGTCATAAAGAGCATTCACTGAATGGAAAAAAATCATTAAAAATTGTGGTCTCTTCCTAGACAACTCAGTAACAGAAAGTGCCAGCTACATTTGTCGAATAAATTGCTTGCAGGGAATAGTTTTTACTAGCTCTAAATGGGATGAAATTAAGCATAAGGGAATGAATGCCAAGTACCACAAAACTGTTCCTGGGTGTGAGAGGTACAAGGCAGGAAGCAGCCTCTCCATGCAGACCTCAACAAAAAGCTGTGTCCAGACCCCCTGGTACCCAGCACTGCCGGGCACCCCACAGATTTGGGGCTGCTTGGTCCGAATTTGGCACTTCCAGGACTCATCAGCAGAGGGCAGGGGCTGGCCACGGAGCCAGAGACTGGGGCCACCGGGCTGGGCAAGAAAATCTGGGGGCCCCTGGGTGTCCCTCAAGAGCCTGGCAGCAGGTTTTGCCAGGTACCTCCCCATCAGTCCCAGCCCAGTGTGAAGATTGCAGTAGATTGCTTGGATTTTGGAAGATGGAGGATCTCGTGCACATGGGAAAGAAGCAGAGGAATAAATCCACCTTTATTCCTGGTTTGGCTACCTAAATAAATCGCGATGGTTTCCCTGCTCCTCAGCTGCAGCAGCCATCCCCAGGGTCCATCCTCAGCACTGTCTCCCAGCCCATTCCCTGCACCCAGGAAGCACCACGGCACCAAAGGCAGAGGCAGGCCTGACACCAGCAACAGGCAGAGCTTTCCAATCAGTGATTTTCTAGGGCTTTGGGGACGGAAAGAGAATTGGGTCTTATTAAAGAAAAGAGGAGAAAACCCCAAAATCCCCAAATGATTTGCTTATTCAAACTGCCGTTGTGTTTGGTCAGCGGATGTTATAAGGATATTTCACAAACTCCATCCTCCATAGAGGAGGTCCCCCTGCAAGGGACCCTGTACCCCAGCACAGCAGGAACCCGGGGGCTCTTCTGCCTGCCCACACACTGCTTGCAACCAGACCCCAGCCCCATCAGCACTGCCAGGACAGGAACACATGGAGTCAAATACCCACAGGGATTCCCCCAGCTTTGGCTCGTGGGTGAAAGGCATTTGTATGGCTCACGGTGGCAAGCTGGTGAGCAGAAGATCCTGCCATGCCCCCGGGATGATGGCACAGAGAAAATTGCTGAAGACAGGTAACACAACCCAGCAGCAGCAAGGAAAGCCAGTATCGTTCTCAGCTGAACGCACAAACACCTCCTGCCAGGGGTCAGGGAGGTGACAAACCCTCACCAGGCAGACTGGAGGGGACATGGAGGTCCAGGCTTCTTGCAGGGAAAGGAGGTTTGAAAGAGAACCAGGCAAGTCAGCCTCAAGATCTCCTCAATATCTGAGGGGTCTCCCCCACCAGTTTGTGAGCACAGGGACTGGGAGTCCCTTGGGAATCAAGCTGGAGGAGCATGGGTGCGGATGAGGGTCAGAGGCCCTGGGGGCAACAGCTCACTCTGAGCCACTGGGGCTTTTCGACAGGTCCTGTCTGCCTCTTGGGGTCATGGAGTATCTGGGGGGATCCAGGTGGACGGTGAACCCACACAGCACCACTAGCCAAGGCAAGGAATCAGACAGCTGCAAACAGCGCCCCAGATGTCCTTGACCTAAGGACTTCCGTGGCTTCACACCCAAGCAGCACCTTCCATTCCAAAACCAGTTCACCACCAGCCACACCACACCCTGCTGCCACAGCCAGATAAAAATCTGGATGAAATCATAAGTCTCACTGCCTACCCCCAAATCTTGCTTCTTACTTACATGGGGCAAAACCCCAGGAGCAGGAAGGAAGTTCCTACCTGTGGCCACCTCCAGATGCCTCTGAGCCAGGATCACCCCACAGCTGGGGGATGTTGGTGGGAGGTGCTGTGCAACCCCAGGGTAAAAAAACAGCTCTGGATCCAAAAAAACTTCCCAGGAGCCAGAAGTGGTGGCAGGGGACATGCCCTGCAGGAGGTCATGGAGCTGAGAGGAGCACCCAGGCGCTTCCTTGTCAGCCCCGTAGCACGGGAAGGCAAACGCTGAGCATTTCCATCACGCTGTTACAGCAATTACAGAATCAGCCAAACGGTTAAAGAGGCTGGAGGGTTTGATTTAAATAAATAATAATAATTTAGCTTCCAAATTGCTCCCACATTGAGGTGCTTCAGGCTTTGCGCAATGCAATAAAAGCCATCTCTAAAAAAACACAACAACAAAAAGCACACTAAAATGTTATCAGAAAACCACTACTCATTAAAATTAACAATTAAAACAAATTAGGAAGGCTCTACTGACACCGAGGGGGAGGAAGAGCATCCAAATGAGGAAAAACGCCTGGTAATTTTTAGTCACTGATAAGTAAAATAATGGTCTCATTTAGCACTGATTACCTAGAATTATTTAATTTTACTTCAAATTATTCAATTTTTGGTTGAAGTTACCTAGTAATTTTTAATTACCGATACATAATGCAGTGACAAATGACTCTTATTTACCTCTGTCTGCACAGAAGCGTGCAAGAAATCAATAGGCATTTCTGGTAAATTATTAAGCGACTTGATGAAATGATAGGAATGTTTTCCCATTAGCGGGAATTGCTGAGCCCCAGCCCTGGATTAGCACCGGGGCTGGGCACAGGGTGAGGGAGGCGAAGCCAGAGCAGATCTAAGGCAGGGATGCTGGGAGCACCGGCCCAGAGAGGCAGCTTTCGGGAAGCGATGGGGTTGGAGCCGGGGAAATGAGAACCCGCCCCACCGCGCTCAGGAAAGCAGCATTCGGTCCATTTTAGCAGAGCAGGCTCAGCCACAGACTCTTGGCTGCCTCATTGATTTTTCCTCCTAATGGAAACAACCTGCAGGACTGAAAATATTTGCAAACTGCTCAGGTCAAAAGAGGGAGCAGCAAAAACAACAGGGGTGGAAGGGAGGCTCTTCCAGGGCAGAGTCGTGCTGTGCCCCTTTCCCAGCATCTCTAGGATGTTTGCTTTTCCCCGGGCATGCTGCCTATCCTGTTTTTTTCATCCACAAGAGCATTCCCCGAGTATTTGCCCCACGTGGACCAGCCTCGTTAAAGAGATGATGGTGGAAGGGGTCAGAGGAAGAGAAACTGGCTTTGTCCTTGACCTGTGTGTGGCTCTAAATGGCCAAAATTCACCTCTGGTCACCTCCTGGAGAGGTCATGCCTCATGTCAGAGCCAGGACTGCTCAAGCAACGCATCAAGGCAGGATTAGAGCTTGAAACAATCTGGATAAATCGGAAACAGAGGCAGGAAAAACAGGAGGGTGTTCACCAAGACACGTGTGAGGTTCAACTGAGCAAATATGGGGCAGGAGGAGGAAGCCTCAATAAATACAGGGGGAAGCTGGCAAGGTTGCTGCTCTGCAGAGAAGAGCTGGGAGATGTAATGGATGTCAGGCTGAACACAAGGCAGGAGTGTTGTACTGCGGCAAAAAAAATACAAGATTAAAAAAGAGCATTGTTGGGAGATAGAAAAGGAGAATCTTGCCTCCAGCAATAAACAGCAAGAGCATGGCCAAGGACAGCGAGACCTGACCAAAGTCGAGAAAGCTGTTCAGAGTGGCTGCCTGGCTGGGGTCGGCCACCCCCCTGGAAAGGAGGCAGGTACCTGGGTCCCTCAGTGGAGGTGCTGCAGGGAGTAAGAGACTCATCTACATCGAGCAAGTAACAATGGGTTGAAGCTACAAGGAGACGAAACTCAATTTTGATGCAATGCTTTCAGCTGCAAAGCCCATCAGGAGTCCTGTCTCCATCCTGGAGGGGCTGAGAAACCTCCAGCAAATGCAGCTGGGGCTGAGCTGGTCCTGCCCTGGTGCTGGGCTGGAGCCCTGGCAGCTGCTGGGCTGGGAAGGGGACAGGGTGTGTGTCCCCTCGCCATCCCACAGTCACATCCAGACCCACCTTGCTCTGCCCAGTGCCACCAGGAGAGCTTGACCACTGGAGTGTTTTCAGCAGTCACTCCTATTATTTATTTTTTTTTAAAATGAAAGGAATAGCTGTGAAACATGTGATAAAAATCCATAGCTCTCCTCACCAGCTAGTGGATAGAGTCCCATGGCTGTTCATATTGGAAATTCAATTCCAATCAGTGTATTGGCAGGAAAGGATTAGGGCTGGTGCCAAAACACGTTCATCCAGGCCAGCGCTTTCCTGAGCCTCCACACGTTCCACCAACTACTCTGGTACCTGCTGAGGGCCCATCTCAGGAGCTGGCTGCTGGAATGGCTCCATATGGGGCTCAGCTTATGCCAGCATCCCATGATGTGTCCTGTGGAGGGCGCGGGCACATTCCTCAGTGATGCCTCCACATGCCCGGGCTGTGCCTTCCTCCCTCCTTCCCCAAAATGCTCCCATGTTTGGCTGGCCAGGAAGTCAGTGAGCCCACAGGTGGCTGCTGTTCCTCTGCTGCACAAGCAATGGGGCCTGGCAAGTAAAACTTTCAATGTTCCCTCCAACACTGCTTGTCCCATTCCCCCCTGCTGCCTTCTGCAAGGAGCAGTCCCTATATCAAGATCCATATGGACCATCTAGCACCCAGTAACCAGGATTTCACACACAGCAGGGGGGTCTCCAGGACCCCCTTCCAGCAGCTCTGTCCCATCAAGTCTCCCAGTGGCAGTCCAAGCTGTTCAAGACATCACGATGCACAGCTTGGTGTTCAGCAGTGGCCAGGGCACCAAACTGCCCTTGGGCCTGTGATGGAGGGGCCAGGGAGCACCGTGCCAGGTAAGCCAATACAGCAGCACACATCTCTTTTGGTTTGGGTGCCTCCCTGCAAAGGAGATGTTGGATATAGGATCAGGAGTGAAGGATTTCAAGCCATTGGATTTTTTAGGAGTCTGGAGATAAAGATGGATAAAAATGAGTAAGGTAGAGGTATTACCCACAGGGTTTTATCTGATCTGGCATTCAAACCTGCTATTGCCTTCACTTCCCTATCTTGAGGAGTTTTTTAAATGCACACAGCTACAAATCACCCCCTTCCAGTTTAAGTGTCAAATTAAATCAAGACAAACGCTCCCCTGTTCCACATTTCCTTTGGTCCTTGGCTAAGCCCTACAGCCCTTTCCCCAACCTCCACCTCCCACAACCTGGCAGAACCCCAAGCCTTTGCCTTGGGAGACATCTTCAGCCTGAACTTCCCATCCCTCTGGTATGCAGAGCTGCTCCACCACCAGCCACACTTTTCATCAAGAAAGTTGCTAAAGACTTTTGGCAAAAGGAGGTTTGCTGTCAAACTGTTCCAGTCACCATTACCAGAAAATTACCAGAAAATATCAGGCAAAAATGGAGCTTGTCTTGGCATCCAGCTCACTCTGCATCAGGGATGGACACTCAGGGATGCAACAGAGAAAGCTCTACCAGGGAGACAGCCGAATCCAAGGAGAGAAAGCTAAAGACTGATAAGAAACTCATTTTTACACCAACACATGATTAATGTGTGGAACTCATCGCCGTAAGATACAACGAGGCAGAAAGTTTTGTAAGATTTTAAAGAAGATCTGACATTTATGCTGCTAATAAAAGTTTCTGTAGCTCCATGAGTCAAGGTAGATAAAAGGAAGATGCCTGGAGGGGAGATAAGGCCATGTGCTTCGGAGCATAAGCTAATGACTAATAGCAAAAGACAAAGAAGAAAGCACCCCTGGGAGGCTGGGTTTTTCCTGTGTACCAGGTGTTTGCTTGTACCTTCTCTGAAGGCCCTGGCACATGTTACTGCAAGATCGGATAGGCGACGAGCTGCATCCCAGGCTTGCCCCAGGACAGCAACTCCCCTCCTCCTAAATTTCGACGTTTTGTTTTGGTTTTAAATTAGACCCAGATCTCTTAAAGCCCCGAGAAGCCTCTATCATTAATCCTCCTGACACACAACCTGGCCACATGCACTGGAAATCATTGCTCAGGCGCTGGCAGGCCTCCAGGCAGAGGGGACCGAGTGCTGATTCACAGGGGCCCCAAGGATGCTGACACTGCAGGTGAGCACCAAGGATGCCGGCTCAGCTGTGCCTGCTCCGGCCACCCTCAGCCCAGCACAGAAAGATTTTGTCTGAACAGGGGTGTGGTGCTGCCTGGATTCTGCCAGCTGCCTTCCGGGACATGGGTGATGCTGGTGGGACAGACGCGTGCGTCACTGGCTTGGCTGGACCCCATCTCTGCAGAGCACATCACAGACCTGTGTGTGCTCAGGTGCAAAGCATGAGGCCATCATGGCACGGTTCAGGAGGCACAGTGGTGACTCACGAGCCTCTCCTCCATACCAGAGTTAGGAAAGGTATCACATATCCCAGGCTGGACTGAGTCATAGGCACAACTACAGAAATGTGCTCACTGCAGGTACGGCGGCGCAAAGGCTTTGTGCTCCCATGTCCCATCACCATCATCACCATCACTGCCCTTCCCCAGTGCAGGAGCAGTGCTGCACATCTGCACCCTGCCTCTGCCCAGCATGCTGGTTCACTGCCTTCTCCTTTGAAGCCCCTTGTGTCTGTGTATAGACATCCAGAGCTGTTGTTGGCCACTTGCCGGCATGTGCTTCATGCCTTGGTCCAACATCTTTACCTTTGCAAAGTTTACATCATCTCAGCCTAATCCTCCCCTAGTTTGTCTGCAGGCTCTGTCCTGTCTCCCAGCACACAGAGCTCTCTTTGTACAGCTATCAGCCTCCAGCATGTGGATGTTTAGATCCCAGGACATGTTCCCCTCCCACCTTCTATCCAACCACCTCCCCAGCGTGGAGCTCTGGGGTCACTACCACCACCTGGGGGCCTTACCTCAAAGTCTGGGGGCCCAAACACTCCTCATCTCCAGATTGCTGCTTGCAGGCAGAAGTGGACCCCATCTCTGGGGCAGCCCGCTGCTCACTGCCTGGCCCAGCTCTGCAGGAGGCAAGGCTGCTTTGTCCACACAGTGCCTGGGTGCTGCTGGCCACAAGGAAGGTCTCTCAGCTGCAAGGTGGACATGGAGATTAGAGCACTGGAGGCTGCCAATTTCTTGAATGTTGGCTTGTAAATGTCCCCTTCTCCCCCAAGCTTATTCCTCTCTAAAATCACCAAAGCAATTTGGCTTCTTCAAGATGAGTTATTGCCACCTCAAAACTCTCATGGCTGAGCGTCCCAGCTGGCAGACCTCCACCCAGCTCCACTCATCACTCCCACACCTCTTCAAAAACACCTGTGGAGGGGCTGAGCTTTGGCCCCACACAGACTTTTACACATCCTACTCTGACTGTGCCACAGCTTCATCCCGAACCTGGCCACTGCAAAGCTGTTGGAACCTTAGCTGGCCTCATTGCACCCTCCTGTCCACCTCTCTTCCCATATCTCCAAAAATCCCTCTGCCAAGTGTCTTTGCTCAGACCCACCATGTTCCTTGCCCTCATTGCAAGCTTCAGCCACCTCTCCATACTCACTTGTCCACCGCAGTGGGTTAAATCCCCCCTTCCCACCCCGTCCCCCTACAGCCCCTTGGCTGGTGGGTATCTGCCCTGTGGGCACTGCCCCTCTCCAGGCACTGCCTCCCTCCTCCTGCCCCGCTCCACCAACCCAGCCACAGCCCCCTCCCCTCCCAGCCCATCCAGGGATGCTGCTCCCCTAGCA
>VZRW01008799.1:200773-211230 GCA_013398125.1 Aegotheles bennettii
TTTACTGACAGCGCTTCAGCCTCCCTAATTTGAGGCCGGGAGTTCGCCGGGGAAAGATCTCTCTTCCTTTTAATTGCATATTTACACGGCACCCAGGAGCCCCGGCCAGAGCACCCCGAGCGCACCCAGCCCCGCCGGGAGCCAGCGGGTCCCAGCCCCGGCTCGCACTTGCCTCCGTGCCATCAGCTGAGCAGCCACAACCCGGCACCGAGCCTGCCTTGCCGAGGGCTACCAGCACAAAAAAAAAAAGGCTGAGACCCTGAAATAACTCCCCCTGCACGCAGAGCCGTGCGGGGAACCCTTCCCACCCTCCCTCGGTCCTTAAAAAGGCTCAGCTGCGGCTCGGCAGGGAGGGACCCGGCGGCTCGGAGCTGCGCAGCCCTTGAGCATCCCGGCAAGCTCCGTCCGGATTTAGCAGACATTTCCACCACGGGTCACGCTCCGGCGTTTGTTACAAAACAGCTCACGGCCCCTCCCTTTTATTTATTTTTTTATTTTCCTTAAAAGCACACGATGTGCTTCACACAGCACTTATCAGGGCGCTTCGGTACCCGCTGTCCCTGCGCGGTGCCCATGGCCTTGCTGCCATCTTCAGGGCATCTCCCACCCACGCCCGCTCGCCCGGGGCTACAGCCGGCTCTGCGGGAGGGCGTTCCTCGCCGTGGCTCCTCCGAGACCAAAGGCTAAGGGAAAAAAGCCAGCAGGCAAGTTCTGGAGGTCTTTCCACAGCACGATCCAAGAATTAAAAAAGCTGAACAGATTTTACATATTAAGACTACAATCCTTTAGTGCAACATTAAAGACTATTTACTTAAGAGGCTGTGGATGTTACGCTGGGAAGTTTTCCCTTCCGCAGATGCTCCGAGCAGTGCCGGCAGAAGCCTGCAACCAGCAGTTTGTGGCGTTTTATTACATCGCTGCCACAGCCAAAAATGCTCATTATCCTCCAAAAGCAGAGGTTTGCCAGCGCCATCCTGATGGGCAGCTGGTCCCTGCGTGCCCACTGTGGGTGCTTTGCTGCTCCAAAATGGCATGTCCAGGGCAGCAGTGGGACTGCCACCAGCCCTTATTGTTATTTACAGAGCGATGGCCAAGAGGGGACCTGGAAGAGCATCTATAAATCCTATCATGTGCTATTGTCCCAGTGAGGCATCACCTGACCCTTTCCTCCTCCCCTCCAGCTTCTCTTCTCTGGGTGGGAAACCCTTGGGAAAGCTGAAGAAATTAGGGATTAAAATATTTCACCTAATCAAAAAAATGATATAATCAGAAGAGCTCATTGCAAGCCCAGAAACCTGATGGGCTTTAAAGATTCAAATTCAGCCTCTTGACCGCAGGGAGCCCTTCCCATTCCTCCGTTGGAGTGGAAAAGAGAGCTAATGCCTTCTGCTAAATCCAGATAACCCCGTCCATCTTCCGCAGCGGATCTTTAAAGTTTTTACTGGAGAGATGACAAATGCCGGGAAATCCAAGCCTCACCTCCAGCTCACTCATGGGCCACCTGTACTGGTGTCGACACGGCCCCACCGGCCCTGTGCAGTCTTCTGAGCCGTTCTGTGGTTTCCTCCCATCCCAGACGGCGGTCCTGGAGCTCTATCTCTGATTCATTACGCTAATTGGGAGGAACCGGAAAGCCAGACTCGGGGTCAGCAGATTTTTGCTGAGGGAAAAAAATTCAAAAGAGCTGGTTTGGCTCTCTCTAGATGCGCTTCCCACTGCAAGAATCTGTGAGAAACCCCAGTGGGGCTAAAAGAGCCATTTTGCCCCAATTTTTGGATTCCCTGTCCAGGTCTGTACCCACTGCGGACCCGGTGATGTCTCCCATGGTTCTCAAAGTTACAACCACCTGAAATTGTGTTTAGATGAGAACAGCAGTTTTCATTAATGTGTAACACATCCCCTGTGAGCCCAAAAATCTCAGAAAGCAGCAGAAAAATTAAAAGCCATAATGTATTTTTTTATTCTTATTGATTTTTAAGCCTATCTCATTTTGGGGACCTGGCTCGTAATTTTGGAGCGCTTGTGGGACAATGTAAGTTCCTGAGGCTTCATGGTAAGATTGTACAAAGACTTTGCCTTGTGTTTTATTTTTCAGTAACCTTGATAGCTAAGCCCAGGCTTGTGGAGGATAGTTTTTAATATTCAGGCTGACAAAAACAATCACTTTTCAGTATTATGAGGTAAACCACCTGATGGGGCGATGGCACTGGAGTTCACATGGGCAAGCTAGTCAGGACAGACCTCTGGTCGAGTGTGGGGAGCAGCCAGCCAACTACAGGGCTTCCCTGCTTTTCCCTGGCTTTTATTGCACTATCCTGGACTGAACATAAAAGAACTGGGAGCCCTGGGATGCTCTGGCATCTCCCGGTAGCAGTGCAGGACACCCTGTGAGCCTGGCAGCTCCATGTGCACATCCTTGCTCAGGAAGCCGTGCTTTAATCAAGGCTCTGAGATCCTTCCTTCGGCCGCCCGAGGCGGGGGGGTGGGATTTTAACTCTAAACACATTAGCGTGTGAGATTGAAGGGTAACGCATCCTCCCGGGGTTGCCGAACAACAGAAAGGAGCCTGGGTTTCATTTGCACAAAGCGCGCAGCGGGAATTTCCCTAATCAAATAAAAAGAAAATGAAAAACTCGCTCCCTCCAAAAGTTTAATTCTCTTAATTACATTAATTGGAGAAACAGAGGAGCCTCCTTTGCGTGCATTTTCTCTCTGCAGAGGAGAGGAGCCACAGGAAGGGATGTCTTTTGCACGAGGGTGTGGGTTGGACCCGCATCCCCTGGCAGGATGGGATGGGGCTGGAGGAGGCACAGCGGGGATGCCCCGTGGTCATCCTTGACACAAAAAAAAGCACCAAGAAACAATGCTTTCTCCACCAGGATCTTGTCCTGGGTGACCCCTGCACCATTGAATGATCTGTTCATGCCTGGAAAATGTAATGGAGAGCTTCTCTGACCACTGCCTGCTCCAGATTCTCATCAGGTGTCGGAAGGGAGATGGGGAGCAGACCAAAGGCTGGGTTGCAGAGGACTCACCTCACCTGCTGGCTTCTCTGAGACGTTTTGGTGCCTGGGAGGTAGCAACGTGGCCCCAGCAGGGGCTGTGCTGTGGGCTGGGTCCTGCACCAGCCCCTACCATGGGCGTGCCAAGCCAGGTGCTGCCCACCTGCGTGGCCTGGCCTTGCTGCCCCCATTAGCACATGGGCTTGTTTAATGTGTCCCTGGGGAGAGCAAGGAGGTGACATCATGGTGAACAGCAGTGGAGAGGGAGGAGCTGCTTCCTTCTGCCCTGCTCTGCGCAGCCATGGCCCCCCAACAGCCTCCCGAGATTCAACCCCATCCACTTTAACCCCTTTGCTACCAGAAGAAAGGGTAATTTGCAAAATTGTCTGCCACCGTGTCGGGTGCGTGTGCTGCTTGTTCCCACTGCTGCCAGCCTGAGCCAGGAGGGGATGCTCACGAGATGCCTTCATCCGTGGGGACAAGTCCCCCAGTTCCTCACAGTGGGAAGACAACAAGGAGCAACAGCATAAATATGTCAAGAATACCTCCAAATGTGTATTTACCAGCTCTGCTTGGAAGTCGGTGCCTCTGAGATATCTGGGAGGAAAAGGGGGTTTGAACTGGCACCTACACAAGGCTTAGGCTAGAAAGCAGCCCCCCTGCCCACTCTGCCTGCAGCTTGCTTCAGGAGGACAAATACTAAAGTAGGAACGCACACTGCTCTGTGCCTGGGCAAAGTGCCTTCCTCCAAGGGTTGTAATTCAGGTTTCCCACTGCACCCAAAGGGCCCTGGGGAGGGTCAGTGTTTTGGTGAGGTGGGGAAAAGCAAGCTCGGTTGGACGGCAGCATCCCCCACTGCGCTCCAGCTCCCGGCAGTCAGCCAGAGGCCCTCTCCCCGCTGACATCGCAGCAGGAAAGGTGACTCTATAACTATATTTTTAATATATAATGGGAAAAGTCTGTGTCTGCTGTATGCTCACTAAAAAAAAAAAATAAGAAGAAAAAAAATGGACACGGCCAGAGCATTTGGCTCCACACTTTCATTTGGTTAAAAAAAAAAAAAAAGAAAAAAAGGAAAAGGAAAGAGCCACCTTTGTAGGGAGCTCACGTCTGGAAAATTCCAGCCCAAATGACATAAGTTATGAGCAACTGAAAATCAGGATTAGAAAGGAATCAAGCACAAAACCTCAAGTCTGAGCATCAGCATCCTGCTCTCAGGTCCCCATCGCTCGAGCAGAGGTTGGCGGTGGGACAGCCCCCAGGGTGCTCCTGCTCCTGGCTGCATTAGGTCCTGGAGAGGGGATAAGGGGGAACCCCTGGGTCACGGCATCCCCCTGCCTGCAAGGAGGCACAGAGGGGAGCCGGGCAGCTCCAGAGCCTCCCCTTGCACTTTGGGTAGCAGCAAAGAGCTGCTCAAAGGAGACATAAATTACCAGCGGCAAAGCCCTTCGTCCCGGACACCTCCGGTTCCCTTCTGCCGTCTCGGGGCAGGGTTGAAGCTACAGCCCAACCTCGGGCTGCACGCAAAGCTGAACCTCCTGAACTCTTGTTGTTTCACGCTGGCTTCGCTCAGCCGGGGCAGCTTTGTGCCAGAAGTCTCCTAAGGGAATTTACTCCTGGCTTGCCGCGGGCCGGGCTGTGCCAAGAAACGCACAGGTGCAAATTAAATCAATGTACCTGGGGCGGGGGCGCCGGGGGGTCTCTGCGGAGGGGTTTGCTCGGCTCGCACCAGATTGGCTTTAAGGCTCAGTGAAGCCGAAGCGCTGCAACTTCCGTTTCAAACAAGCCGGGTGTCTGCAGGGCTTTCCCAGGCCAGCACAGCTGTGCCTCCCTCTAATGAGGGCTGGAGACAGCACAAGCAGGAGACCCCTCAGTGTCCCCGCTCCCGAGGGACAGAGACGTGCCTGTCTTGTTTTGCAAAGCTCTGAGTGCACTGGCAGCTCCCTTAGTCCTGGGTAGGACATCCTGCACCCTGGCAGGTCCCTGCCATCCCCACAGCACTGCCAAAGCCTATCAGAGTGCCTGAGGCTGGATGCAGCAGGGTCTTCACCTGGTCAAGTTCCTTAAGGAGTTGCAGCACCTGGGATCCCACCCCAGTGCAAACCAGACCTGGTGGGAACTGCGAGCAGGAAACCTCTCCTTTTTTTGGGCAGGATATGGCCACTCTGCCCCAGCTCCACCCCCATGATTCTCCTTCCCTGGTGTAGGAGAAGGTCCTTCTTTGGGCTGCCATCCATGTCCCTCACTTGCTCTATGTCCTCTGCATTTCAGCATTGTCAAGAGGAAGAAGGCAAGAGCTCACCATCCGCCTTGCAAGCTCCTGTGGTGGAAGGCCACCTTGCAAGTCTCCATGCGATGAGACCACCTTGGTAGGAGGTTACATTGCAAGCCCCTACAGTGGGATGCTGCCCAATCCCAAGCTCCAGACCTCTCTAGGTTGGGCAGAGATGGGCCCATGATTTTATTCCCACTAATCCAGAGGATGCAGCAGCCCCAGGCGGCCAGTGGCAACCCCGAGCTCAGCTCTCCCACAGCTCTACAGCGTGGTGTGGCCACATCCACAACAATGAATAAAATGGTGCCAGGGAGTGGGAAATTGTTAGCACAGCTTTGGGCTGCACTGGGTGGCTCTGCTAAACATGGCTTGGGGTGTGGGGCAGGGCCCCTTCCTGGTTGGCAGGGTGGACGTGGTCACCCTATCTGGAATGCTGCTAGAGTTCAGTACCCTGAGGGTGGCATGGTCTGTGCTGCTTGGCTTCAGCAGCCTCTCCAGCCAACAGCCGGAAAACACCCGGGTCTCTGGGTCTGATGTGCCCAGGCCAGCCCTGACCTCACAGTGCAGCCCAAGAGGATGGGATCCCGCTGGCCAAATGAGCATTTCCAGCCAAGGTGGGTGTCTGTGCTGCCTTCACAGTCCCTCATGGGAACGAGCCTGCGTGTGACACTGTGCCCTAAGGCAGACAGATACCCACAGTCAGAGCACCCTGTTCCCAGGCCCCAGCACAAGGAGAACTGGAGGTGCCCTTTGTTGAGTGAGGGTACAGAGACCTCAGCTCTTGGGCTGGGAGTCAATGAACCCAGACGTGACCTGTCCCCAATTTGTTTTATTATTATCTGTGTTATTTATGGGCACCCAGACATGGCAGCGACAGCGGGACGGGACATCGCACTGTCCAGGCAGATGTGCACCCCTTGCATTAGCCCCAAGAAGCCAGCAGAGGAGGGGATCCATGGACAGCATCACCCCCCCACACATGAGGGCTGGAAGAAAGGCGGGACCAGTGGTGTTATTTTACTTAATTTATGACTAAATGCCCCCAGAAGAGTTTAGCCCTTATTACTGAGATATAATGGCCTATTAAGGGAGCAGCATTCCCTGGAAAGCAGCCCAGTGTCAGTGACTCCTTATTGCGATAAGAACTTAATAATCACACGTGGGGTGAGGACGGGAGGAAGCCCATGGCTGCGGCCAGGGTGGGGGGCCTGCAGTGGGAAGCCCCACTGGGGGCTCTGCTGATTGAGGAGGAAACCCCTGCACTTGTAAATCTGTAATTCCTCACTAAATGCTTTGTAATGACGACAAATTTAAAGTAGTGTCAGAAACCTCTTGTTTTCTTTTATGGTAAAGTCATGTCCCGAAGCCAGAGAGAGGAACCAGAGGAAAAGTAATTGCTTGCTCATTTAAAAAGTGCCCAACTTCAGCATCTCCACAGCTTCCTCGGCTTGCTTTCCATGTCGTCCCGTGGGCATAGGGAAGAGCTTGAGCCTTGAGTGTCTCCTATCCTTGCAATCAATTAATTTCTAACGGAGCTTTCAGAAGAGGGGAACCCCCGCCCCAATTTCTCAGCACATTGCTCCTAAGTGCGATGGTCTCGTTTGCTCCTGGGTTTGTTATTGAACAGGGAACATTTTTCTCAGCAAAATGTAAGGCAGAGCGATAAGGACTGGGCAGGAACTGATAGAGACTTTGCAGATCGAATATGATGTTGTTTATTTGACTATGATGTATATTTAAAGGTCTCAGTTACAATTGGCCCCAGGCAGTCTCTAATGAGCTGCAGCTGCCTGGACTCTCATTAGCTTTAATGACATCTTCTCAGTACATTTTTCTTGGGGTAAGACCTTGTCCTCTCTATGGTTGTGCACACACTAAAACCAAGAGACATCTCACCCTAAAAGGGCAGCCAACTCAAAACAGTGCAGCAATGATAAATGATGCAAGTGCCCAGAAGAGACAAACCTTTCCTGGAAGAGTCATTGTTTATTTAAGGCAAACTAAATGTAATTTACTTTGGCACGCCTTAGAATTAGACCGGGAGGTATTTGCGCAGAGCCTCAAAAAATAGGTAACAAAGTCACTGTGTGTGTTAGGCAAAGATCAATTTGCAATTTCCCTGATTTTTTGCCATTCGTCTTACTCAATGGACACAATCTGCCTTCCTGAGAGCCACTTTCAGAGGCAGAAAAACTGTGAGGGAAAAAGCCTGGATTAGCAAAGGAGGTGAGAGGAGCAAACACAAGCCCCAGTGTTAGGCAGCACGTCCCTGCTCCCGCGCCCAGCCGGCGAGCTGCCGGCGCTCCGGCAGGCTGCTGCCTATTGATCCTGCCCCTCCACACCGAGACCCGTCTCTTTTTTTTTAGCTCCGGGTATGTCTTCTGGTGCTCTGCCCCTACCGCCAGCAGAGGCCTTATCCGACTTCCATCTCTTCTTCGGAGAATTGAGGGAGCAGTCATTAATCATCCGAGCTGTCCCCTCCGTGGGAGCACAATGGCCTTCTTTATCCCGCACTTCAACAGCCCTGACATGTACAATAACAATCAGCCTTGACGTATCTGTATTGCACCAAAGAGACTTACTCAAAAGGTTCTTTTGCAACATTTCGGGTCGTAGTTAAAATATATTGGTTTATTGTGTGGCGAGCAGTACAGATCATATCTGAGATGTATACGGGTTTCTAGGTAGCGGGGCAGCATCTCGCAAGCATTTCCCTGGCCACGTTGCTAACCCAGCTAGCTGAGGTATAGCTGGCTGGTGCAGGGAAGGTGATACGTGCTTCCATGTGGTGCTTTTCCATCCTGACTGTTTGCTTAGGGAGTCTTTCTAACGGGGAAGTTTGGCTGCTCCTTACTGAGATGTGCAGGGCTTAGGAAAATCCTCTCCCAAAATGAGTGTGGTAAAAGCCACATCCCAGTGATGCCAGTGGACCCTGAGAAAAATCAGATAAAACCTTCAGACTCATGTCTTCAAACCAGTCCTGCAGCCAGGGATTTTACCCCTACAGCAAAGCATTGTGTACATTTGCCCCCAAAACTCCTGGCAGGAACACAGAAGTCTGCAGGAGCTGCTCACAGGACTTGCCTGAAGGAGCGTTTGGACCTCTCTGCTGTTGCCACCAAATGTCCGTGCTACCCCAAGGATATGGGGCAGGAGAGGGACAAGCCAGGTACCACATCCCTTGGGCATGGGGGGGACAGGGGGGGGGCAGGAGGACAGTGAGATACAAAGGATGGCAGAAATACTAACTAAAAAGCAGCGAGCTACCTTCAAGCATGTTTAACCAGCTGAAATCTGGGTTAGGAATTTCAAAGTCCTCCTTAAATTCCTGGGCTCCAAAATGCCACTGAACTAGCAGAGGTATTTCTGGACAAGTTGCAGGAGCTCCCAAATAACCAGGGAACACTAGAAAAATAAAGTAAGTTGGGGGTGGGGGAAATAAAAACAGGAAACAGGTGGGGTTTACTTTTCCCTTTCTCCCCCCTCGCCGTCTCACTGCTTTTTGCAGAGGCAAGCTGTGCCTCCCAAGCTCAGATTAAACAGTTTGCTGCAAAATAAAAATGCAACCGAGTTCCCAAGCTCTGAGATTTGGGAAGACGCCACACTGGGAGATCTGCGAGGAGGTCGCTGGGGCATCTCTCAGCTGCCTAGACCCCGTGGATAACTGCTTTGCCCCTTCCAACGCTGGTGAAACCTAAGCCTGTCATTTATTCGCAGCCAGACAAGCTGCTGGTGCTCAGCTGCGAAGGCTCGATGTGGCTTCATCAGCTGCGGAGCCGCCTGGAAGCGGCCAGGGCTTTAAAAGCAACAAGAACAGAGCAAATATGGGGATTATTTCAGGAAATCAACGGCCTTTCTTGAAATTACAAACCTATTTCAGTGCCCTGTATTGGATAAACCTGAAGGGGCTACAGGAATGCTAGGGAGGGACTTTCTACAAGGGCTTGTAGAAATAGGACAAGGGATCATGGCTTTGAACTGGAAGAGGGTAGATTTAGGTTAGACATTGGGAACAAATTCTTTGCTGTGAGGGTGGTGGGACACTGGCACAGGTTGCCCAGAGAAGCTGTGGCTGCTCCGCTGTCGGTGTTCAAGACCAGGTTGGTTGGGACTTGGAGCAACCTGGTCTGGTGGGAGGTGTCCCTGCCCATGGCAGGGGGGTTGGAACTACATGAGCTTTAAGGTCTCTTCCAACCCAAACCATTCTATGATTGATTCTATGATAAATTGGATAAGAGCGGGAGTTGACACGGGGTGAAGCTGTCCTGGACCCACACACTCTCCCTGTGGAGCTGCTGACCTGCTCCCAGCGTGGGCAGACACGGAATCCTTGGCACTGAGCAGAGTGTGCACACGTTGCCCTTCTGCTCTGCTCCAGGATCCTGCATTTTTTAAACACATATGTTCTGCTGGCTGCCTGCCACAGATTTTTTTAAAAAACATAACTTTCTTTCTTTCTTTCTTTCTTTCTTTCTTTCTTTCTTTCTTTCTTTCTTTCTTTCTTTCTTTCTCTATTTCTTTCTCTCTTTCTCTCTTTCTCTCTTTTTTTCTCTCTTTCTTTCTCTCTCTCTCTCTCTCTTTCTTTCCTTCTCTCTGTCTTCTTTCTTTTTAATTTTTCTGGCATTTCTAAGAAGAAATGGAGGGGGAAAAAATCCCATCCCAAACCAGTCTGTTTTCACCACTAGCAGCACACAATGACCTGGTGAGTGCACTGGTGCCGGTGCCGGCAGCGCTGGCTGGACCCGGTACAGACAGAGCTGTGCGATGGCAGCAGTTCAGGAGCAACGCTGGATGCTGGGACTTGTGTTCCGAGTGGTACCAGCCCCTTAGCAGCTCTAGCAGCAAAAGCAGCTTTTCCCTCTGACATGAACCATGCTCAGATCCAACCTCTCATTCTGTCTCCTCGGTTCTCCCCTGACCCCTCCATGGAGGAGTGATGGGTGCCCATGGGGCTGTTGCCGTGGGTGGATGCAGGCGATGCTGCTGGCGCGGAGCTGAGCCGGCGGCTTGACAGATGCTTTCTATTTGCCCATTTTTTGGTGCAGTGGTTTGACGTGTAATTGGAATTATTAGTTATAAATTTAGCCTGTCCTCCCTCCCCCAGCTGCAAATTAGCCCTGATCTCCTTGCCGTGTTTGCATCATTTGCAAATGTTCGTGGGGATGACCGAATTTGGGGGG